>CM066320.1:25189500-25712000 GCA_033807775.1 Saussurea involucrata
GATAAAACATATTTTAAGAGGTAGTAGAATGTGTGTTTTGAAAGTGATTGTCTAATTATTGTGATTAGAAGTGGTAAAAATCAACTTTTAATGATCAAGTAACTTGCTTATGATTAATTGATTAGTTAGTTGTGATTAGAAGTGGTAAAAATCAACTTTTAATGTAAACTTTTTGTAATAATCTTAATCCCTTGTGTAAAAGTGATTTCTCTCATTTGCAGGGACTTTAATTTGTTTTTATCAGGATCATAGACATTTGATTTAACGGTTTCTTCATCTCTTAACCTCTATGCTTCCATTGTAGATTTCTAGCATTTGATTTGATGGTTTATATTTTATTGGAATAACACTCTTTGGATTAATGATTAGATTGGATATTGTTGGTTTTCCTAATTTATTATTTGAGAAAAATCACCGGTTTCCATTTTCAGGTTTTTGGTAGATAAAACCCTATCAGTGGATAGATTTTATTGGAATAAATGATGTTTTGATGCGGTTATTGATTAAAATGGTTTAGGTGATTCCCTTAATTTTGGAGCTTCAAATCGATTTGGGAATAGTTGGACAAGAGGGACTTTTGGGATTTTGGCTGAAAATATCGTGCAGACAAACAGTGTTGAAAGCGACCTCCGCGTGGGTTTGGTCGCATGGAACTAGCCAATCACACTGATTTTTGCTTCGTTTCTCGTTTTGGGCTAGGTTCAAGGCACCGACTAAGGGATTGTATTATATGGTTTTGGGAGGATTTAGGTGGTTTAACACCATTCCTATGTCGTGTAATTCACGTGTTAGATTTGGAAATTCTTAGCTACAACTACAAGTGTGTGTTTTAGACTTGAGTTTTCCTACAACCTCTATTTTATTAAATGATCGTTGGTTTCAAATGTGGTTCCATGGTTATAATTATCTTGAATTAAAACTCTTGTTATTAAAGTGTGAATATTACCAAAGTGTGCATTCATTGGGTATAGGCATATGATGACTTTATATGGGAGGTGTGACCCAATTAGAATGAGTGAATCTGTTTCATGTCATTCATCTAATGGCATGTGTGAGCCCAAAACATGTTGTCACAGGTGTGCGTGATCATAAGCATGTGCCATCCACATGGAATGAAAGTGTGCATAATTGTCCAATGTGTGAAATATCACTACTCTTTTTACATCTTGTTCATAATGATATTTGCGGCGTGTATTTTCATACTAAAGGGTAGGGGTGCTCAAAAACCCGACCAACCCGATCAACCCAACCCGACGTGAAATAACTCAACCCGAAGCAACCCGATGTCCAATCGAGTTATAAAATTTTCAAACCGTATGTATTGGGTTGATATCGGGTTACGAGAATTTGAACACAACCCAACCCAACCTGATGAACCTGATATATATATATATATATATATATATTCAATATCTTATCTATCTCTATATAACTCCTTCACACACACACACTCACACACACACACATATATATACATGTACTAAATGTTAACATATATATACATGCAAATTGAGAAAAACGGTTGATGGCGATATATTTAAGATTTAAGAAATATGCAAATCGGAGACGTCAAGCTATTTGATCATATTTGGTTTAGACATTTTTATATGTAGTATCTAAATATTGTCTTAATTATCGGTTGTATTTTAAAGACATGTTTCTTTTATTTTTATGTTTCTAATTTTGATTTTACCTTGTTTAAACACAACCCGACCAACCTGAACGGGTTGGGTTGGGTTGTACCTTTGTTTGGGTTGGGTTGGATTGAAATTTTTTCAAACCGTCAACATTGGGTTGACATGTCGAAATGCCTTCAACCCGATCAACTCAACGCGTGAGCACCCCAACTAAAGGGAACTAACTAGACCTCCGGTGTAACCCTCTCTTTTATAACAACTGAAAACCATTTTTAGGTAAGCAACTTAGTGAGGGTTCTAGCAAAGGGAAGGGCAAGATGTATGCCCGAAGCCTAGAAGATAGAAGTGATGATTAGTAGTTCTTTGCTTAGACTTTTCCGGACTTAGTTATTTTAAAGTTCTCAGTTGTAGAGGTGTTAATCTGCTGCAAACTTTGGTATGTAATTTGATGTTTGACTTGTTGATTTTGGGTCCATTTTTCGCATTATTTATATTATGATTGCTTGAGTTTGGGTTGTTACACTTTTATTGTAAACCGATAAGTGAAAATTAATGCAATTTCTCACTGACAAAGGAATTTCAAAATTTATGAAAAGATTTGACATGTTAGTAAGGTTCAATCTTTATTTTGTATTTAGACGTGTTTATCAGTCAGTTTTAGTGTAATCAAACCTAGAGCTTTAATGGGGTGTATCCATGTATGTATATAATAGTAAGTTAAAAAAAGTTGAATTTTAAAATATTTAAGAACATGGTGTAATTATTTTAATACATTACACATGATTTAGAGATCAAAACACATTTAAAAGAATTAATCTTACATTAGTTGCAACAGAAATGACTATCAAAAGTTGTTATTACAACTTGAAGCAACATAAACGCATATAGATATCATCATATCTTGCATCACGTTATTGCAAATGATTATCTAATTTTAGTTATTCAATATCACATGATCACTATGAAAATGCACATCCAAACACCCATTAATGTAGATTAGACATGACCAATTGATCACTCTATATAAGTCTCAACTCATTTGTACCGGCGGCGATAGAGTGTCAGTGTAAATCTATATGAGTGAGGTCTCAGGTTCAAACATGGGCATCGATGTCTTACCACTAAGATAGATCATCGATGTCAACCTCCACAAACCTAACTCAACTAACAAATAAAACTAGTTTTTAGGGTTACTCCTTCAGCTTGAGTCTCCTCATGACCACCGGAGATTTTCTTGATTGTTATTTTTAGGGCCACATATATAGGACTAGTCGAGATAGTTCATGTATATATATATATATATATATATGTATATGTAAAGTGAGCCACCATAAGAAAGAAAATATGGGCAAAGCAACACCATATATGTGAAGATGTTAGTAGTGGTTCAAAACAAAACATAATACAAAGAAACACACACAAAATGTCTTCTTCATGCAAGCCAATTGCCAACCTTATGAACAAGAAATAACAAGTTGTGGCACAATTGAACCGTCTTTGAAATTCAATTGGTTCATTGATTAATTAGTGGTACGTACGTAATGGTCCTAGCCAAGCAAGCCATAGGTGGTGAGGTCGGATGCAGTGGTTCCAGCCGTCACAGCATGAAGATTGTTTGGATGGTCCGGCTGCAACCGAAGAGTCAAGATGTGTGGTGCACCCATTTGCGGGTATGCATACATGCTTTCGTAATCTCTTCCATCTTCTATCATCCCGTATTGTGGATCCTCTCCTCTTATATCCTGCATTTTTACGTCTATTAATATCAATATGCAGACTTTTTTTGCCTCTGGCGTGTAGCTCAGTTGGCAAAGGAGTGGGGTGACTTTGCCCAAATACTTTTGGGTTCGATCCCAGCCCCCCACTAGCCTCAGCCGTTGAGTGAGCCAAAAAATGTCCCCTCACATTGGTGTCCTTGGAGGCAGGTTCCGTGTGGGGCCCGTTAGGGTTGCCAGTCAACTTTTTGCCCAAATATGCATACTTTTTTTAGAGGTGAAGAGAACTTGAAGTTAATAATACTTACGAATTCATGCATCAGCTTTTTGTATACATCTTGGGCGCTCCTCACCTGAAAGAGAAGGCACAAGGAAAAAAAAAACAATTTTGCAAAAAATTAAGAAAAGTAACTAATAATTAATGAATTAAGAAAATTTATTCTTTAATTTAATTAGTAAGTAGGAATTTACCTTTTTCTTAGAAGTTTCCACTTTATTGCCAATAACTTTGAGCTGTATTTTGGTTATGAAACATTGAAATTATGAGCTTCAAAATACATCAATCATAAGAGATATATTTTAAAATCAATATAGATAAATACCTAGAATAGTAATTTTTTGCTTGAATGTAGCATGACATATACCTCATTAATTGAAAAAAGAAGTTTGGAATTTTCCGTGTTGAAAAGAAGAATAACATTATAATCGTTTTAAAGGACTCGTCAGATCATATTTGAACCCTACTTTGCAATGAGATATATATTTGATCATTTTGGTTTTATTTTTGTTAAATAGAAGATTAAATAAGCATATTGTGCTCAAAAGAAACGAACCTTGCGTTCACGAATAATGTACACGGCCTCCTGTGAATCTTTTTCGAGGGCGAACAATTCTTCAAAACATAGATCTTCCAAGCAATCACCCAATCTTTGTCTGAATTAAAGAAAAATAAAACAAGTATTTTAAATTTTGCATATAAAAGGAAAAATATATACAAATTGAAACTTCAGGTGTACCTAATTTGTTTCCTGAGATTTCTGTTCACCTCTTTTTGTTGTCTCAGTTCCTCTTGCATTTTCTGCAATACATTTAGTGGAAAACAAGTAATAAACTTCGAACCAATCATCCCTACATATGCCCCTTTGCGTGTTGCTAGTTTCGCGTTAATAAAATTCGTCGTTCAAAAAAAAATCTACATATAATGAAGATTGTTATTAATTGTCACGTTTCTTTATGCAGATATTTAACCAAAATTATTTAGTTGCCTTCAAACCATTGTTAACAAAATCTTTAATATTCATGATTCTATTTTGGATGATAAATAGAAGTTAATCTCAAAACGTTTTTCTTTATGTTGACATGATGATGGGCGTTAAATTTTTGCACGCTGGTTAAATTTTAGGCTGTACTAGTTTATTGTGAGGAAATGTAATGTGAACCCTCCCTTGAAAAAAGAAGGGATGTTTTATCATAACTCTAGCTGATGCTGATGTGATACTCTAATATTATTGGAATAAATATTGATGATTATAAATATGAACATGAATCGGATGAATTCATGTTGGTTTCCGAGAAAGGCAAAAATCTTACGTTAAAAAGGTGATCACCTGATTATATTTTGGTTGAAATTTCTATTTTTCTTTTTTACTTAGGGGTGGTTTACCTGATGCTTACCGGGTAAGTGTTTACTGGCAAGAGTAACACTTTTACTTAATTTATTAGGTAAAATTTTAATCTATCAATACAACATTGTATGGAACATTTTTATCCGGTAAACGTTTAATGGGTAAGAGTCGTCACTCTCACTTACCGGATAAGACTCACACCCCTTGTTGTATATTTCTCTTACTGGATAAGATTCTCAATCTTGTCATGTTCATCGATAAGATAAAGTGACCCGAGAAACACTTACCGAATCAGCATTTAGTAAACGCCCCACTTAGTATATGTTAGAACCACTAGTATTTATTCAGGGTGAAGTTAAATTGGATTACCCAGAGTTCATGATTTTCTTTTGAAGTAATATGCCTTCAATCCAAAGACAAGTTACATATGTTTGACCACTAATATGTACCAAGTGTACTAAATAAAATTGTCATTAATTTAGTTCGTACCAATTACAGGTTGGTAATATCGTACCAAAGATGTAAACTTTGTTAATACATGGTATTAAAAGTACTCGTGTACCATGGTATTACCTGCATGATACCGATTTATTTAATTGTTTATTAATTAATTACAAAGCATGGGTTATTGATTTTAAGTTTTGTATTAGTGACTTTTCCTTTGGGTATTTGAATGTTTATAGTTTTATTTCTTGCAATTAAGATTCTTAAACATGATATGTATTACTTGTAAACTCAAAATGTCACTCAAAAGTTAAACAAAATAACAATATGTAACTTGAAATTTATACAAAAACCAGTGTCAACATATACCAATACCAAGTATAGTTGGTTGATATACGGTTATTGAATGTCATGTATCAAGTACACAATATTAGAGAAAAACCCCTAGTATCATACCAAGTCCACCTCTACAAGTAACCTTAGGGATGGAATTTTCAATAGCATAATTACATCAAAATACAAACCATTATGCATTCAAACATTGAACGTAAAATAAAATACGAATAGAGGCTAGAGCTACTCTAGCATGAAACTCCATCTCCATTGTTTAGGGGTTAGGGGTGGGCTAAATGCAGAGGCGGATCTAGCCTTTGGCAATAGGTGGCACGTGCCACCTATTCGTTCGTCCGACGAAGGGTAAATTTTTTTAGTCGTGTGAAGAGTGCAACCGTATCGTTTTAAAGGGTGCAATCGTATAAAAAAACTCTAAAATCAACCAAAAATCCCAAAAAAACTCTTAAAATCAACCAAAAATCCCAAAAGAACTCTTAAAATCAATCAAAAAAACTCGAAAAGGTCTCTCGAAATTGATTTTTTTTAAAAAGTTCCTCGAAATCGAGATTTTTTTTTTTTCAAAACAGTGGAATTAGGCTAAAACAACATCGGGCGATGTGGAAAATTTTAGATTCGTCAAAGGTGCCACCGTAAGAAAAAATTTCTGGGTCCGCCTCTGGCTAAATGCATTCTTATATATTGCTAAATACATTTCTTTCTACTAATTTAATTACTCCTTAGACACATCAAATTAGCATGTACTTTTTATATTCTTAATACATGATTTGATTCGATTCTCACATAAAAAATGGTGCATATAGCATCACCCGTTGTTTATTGTATTTTTAAAAAAGTAGTAAGAATCATCGTAGATTAGGAAAACCAAATGTGTAAATATTACAATGCATAGTTCATAAAAATAACACAAACGGAAGAAAAAAAATGCATCTTTAGCAACAAAGGGGGAAATTGATCTTCAAAATTATACGTAATAATAGTCATAGTTTCACAAATCAATTTCACAACATCTACTGAATTTGGCAAAGTTTTATTTTTAAATTTTGTCAAGTTTAGAGAATTTCACAAAACCATAAGAGCATCTCCAACAGCTTCTTCATTTTGGAGAAAATGGAGAACATGTGGATTTTAAGCTATAATTTTACTCCAACAGCTTCTCCAAAACTATCTCCAAAATGAAAAAGTAAAAGAGAGAAAGAGTTTTTCTCCAAATATGGAGATAACCTCAAAATTGATTACCAGATGAGAGCACCAATAGAAATCTTCGAAAATAAATATTTGGAAAAAGAAATAATATTTGAATAGATGAATGAAATATTTTAATATTATAATCAATGTTTGTTTATTCAAAATGGGGAATCTGTTGAGTGTTGGAGATGAATGTAATTTTTTTAGAGATTTTGATTCTAGGTTCTCCATTTCGGAAATTTTTTGAGAAAGCTGTTGGAGATGCACTAAAATAACCATGTATTTTGGTGAATAAATGGATTTCGCAAAATTAACTTGTGACTTATATGATCATTTTGTAGAAGTTTACAAAAGATAGGGTCATTTTGTGGTGGGTGCCATATTAAATGGGTATTTTTGCTGATATTCATCTATAAAATCTTATATGTTAGTTCTTCAGTTTACTGGGGTGTTGTTTGTTATTTGAAAAAGAACATCTTATTCAATTCATTACTTAGGTGTTGTTTGTTGTTTGAAAAAGAATATCTTATTTATTACTTATGTCTTACTAAAATAATATGTTATATAAGACTGTTTTTTATGATGTCCTTTTATTATACCTGACAAAAACTGACACGACACGTTAACCCGACACAAAATAAACGGGTTTGAGTAATACATTTCAGCCCGTTTAAGTAAACGGGTTGACACGAAACGAAAATTAAACAGAAAAGGCCAGGGTCAAACATTTCAACTCGAAAATGACCCGGTCAAACATTTCAACTCGAAAATGACCCCGAATAACCCGTTTATATATATATATATATAATATATATATATATAATATATATATATATAATATATATAATATATATATATATATATTATAAGTTTTCTTTTTAATGTTTTTGTTTTGGTTAGAACTTATAAGCTTGAACTATAAAATTTAGATTTCTGATGCTTTCATTTAAACTTTGGATTTGTAATTTTATTGTGAATTTTCAATTTTTAATCTATATATATTATAAAGCAGAATCATCATCTGCTGACGTGGCACTCCCAAAATTGAGAATCGCACCTTTCGTTTTTTCTCGGTTTTTTGATTTTCTTTTAAAAGAATTTAGGGTTTAACTCTTCGTCTCCTCTCATTGATTGTAACAATCAAACCTTCCGCATTATCATCAATCAATTATCAATGGAGAAATTGAACCAAATTGCATACACTCAAAAACTCTCTTTTCTCTCTCCTCTTCATCTCTCTCTAATCCCTCTCTTCTTCGATGGTAATACCGAAATCAAAATTGTTGGTTTAGTAGTATGGTCATGCCCTTGGTTAGACACAAGCAATGAAGATCTCATCATTGGAGGGGTTTCTTTTGTCGTTTTATAAGTAATCTAATTGACAGTTTGCTTCAATCGACTCCAATCTTAATCTCTCAAAGGTATGTTATTTATTTTGGATTTGTAATTTATTTTGGGTTTGTGATTTATAGTTTACAATCTTCTTTTGTTACAAATCTGTTTGGTATGTTATTTATTTTGGATTTGTGATTTTGATTTACAATCTTCTTTGGTTTACCATATGTTTTTGTAGAATCATTCTTTAGATTTCCGATTTTGGTTTATAAACTTCTGCAAATGGGATTCATGACCACTTTTCATTTCTGGTGACTCAAAATTTACAAAAACGTGTATATGTTCTGGCTTTGTTCAGGGATTAGAGTAACTGTTGGCTGCAAGCTTGAGTACACGAAGTTCAAAACAAGAATCGCGGTGAGCTCAATGGAGAAGGATTATACTAGATATTGTTTTTATTTTCATTTTAAAGCTTTAAATGTCGATTTATGTGGTTGTTCTTGGAGTAGTTTGTTGCTTCTCTCAATAGTCATATAGATGCATGAGAAACTTTTTTCGAGATTATATTTCATGTGTTTGGTCTTTTGTTTGTGAGAATTGCAATGCTCATTCTCTTAATTTGTTTGCATCATTTTTTTTGCTTTGCCCTATACTTAGTCAAATGTTTCATGATGCAAAGTTGGGAAACCATCACACATCTTTAGGGATTTCCATTTGTTTGTTTTTTCATGTTTTTCAACAATTGTGGTGCAGATGCTGAGCTTAGAAACATGAGTTGGAGAAGGCAAAAAATTTGGTGAAAGATTTTGGAATAGTTCAAAGAACAAGGCCATTTTATTCGTGAACCTCTATCACCAAGGGTCAACCATCTACTCTCCTTATCTCGAAGAATTATCAAAAAGGCCTATTTGTCTAACCTTTTATCATATGTACTTTGTGCACATTGCAGGTGATCAGATGACAGGAAATTAAGGTGAAGTTAATACGTCAAGTTGATACCTTCATAACATATTGTTGTTTATCTGTTGGAACTCACACCTGGTTTTTTTAGTGTAGGTATGGGATGATGCAACAGAGTTTATGTCTTTAAGAAACCTTTTTAGACTTGATTTTCAGGTAATTTCTATTCTTTGATTTTGTGTTTTCAGTTGGATCATGAAATGGGTATTGTAATATTAGATCAATGATGAGTTGGGTGTTTTTTGTTTGTGCCAATGAGTTAATAGCTATTTAGTGTACTTATAAACTTGATTAATTACTTCAAATCATTAGTCATCCCTAAGGATGAATGTGTGTTGTGTGTGTGTTTGGATGAGGGTGAAGGTACATAAGTGATAAAGCCCTCTCTGAGAAGTTGCTTGATAAGTACTTCTACCAAGGTATGAATCTTTACTCTATCGATAATTTCTCCTGATCATATATACAAAGATAAATATTAAGTTTTATGGAAATACATTCAACCACTATTTCTTTTAAACAACTAAAATGCTTTAATGATTTTTCTATTAAAATTAGGATAACCGAACAAGTCGATAACAAAACGGAAACATTATAATTGTTTTTCATAATTATTTTAGGATTTGAATTGTTGATGGTGTAATTAATTCTTAAATTTCTCTTTTTTCTAACTGTATGATTTGAATCCAACATTCTCACTTCTAATGAGGAAGTGATAAAACAAGTGGTTACAAAGAAATATGGACCACAATAGAATAATATATCTTATTTTGATTAGATTAAGTGTATTGTTTGTTTTTATTAGTTTATTAGTCGATATGTGGGTGATATGTTTTATTCAACTTTGTCCAAGATTTTCAAACAAGAAATCATCATGACAGCGCAACGCGCGATAGCAAACACTAGTTTTATAAATGTTAAACGGGTTAGGCAGGTCGGATTAGGGTTAGGATTTTCTGACCCGTTTATTAAATGGGTGGGGTTAAAATTAGACACTCTCAACCCGTTTAACTTGAACCCGACACGACACGTTTGTCATGTCGACCTTTTATTTTCGTACGATAAAAACAAAAAAAATGGAACCCTAAAATAGAAGAGGTGAATAACAAACTCAGATCTACGACTTGTACCATGACAATGGAACATCTGAGAATTAAAAACATTTAAAAGATACAAGTCTCAATAGCATAAAATTAGTAACCTTAAAGATTACCAACACTTTTTTTATTTAAAAAAGTATAGATAAGTTTTAATTAGCATTTATGTTTTTTATTTGTTGCTAATAGTTTTGAATATCGTTAACTTTGATTTGACTTACACATTCAGACATTTTTCAGTATAAAACTAAATAATTTTATTGATTATGCTTTTAGACTTCAACAATATCTCAAAACAATAAAAATTGAAATTAAACTTCAGGCTTTAAAAAACAAAAGTATAATAGATTTTACAATGTTATTATTAGAGACAAAATCCATAAACAGTATTATTGATTTCATGATTGTTTATTTTTGTTATTTTTTTTCTTTTAACTTTTCTCAAGTACAAAACTTATATCATTTAATAAATATGATAGATCATTTTGCAAATCCGTTAACAAGTTGATGACCTTTAACTCTTTGGAACAACATTTATTTTTGCATCCTTGCAAGTAGAATGGTTGACCAACATTTTCAATTTTCAATGATCAAAAATACCATTCACTTTAGGTTTCATTGATATACTTCTGTAACTCATTTTATATATTAATAGTAGCGAACACTTATGGTGTTTGAAATCAGTTAATGGTTCTTTCGTTCAAAGACTGAAGATATTCATGCTTTTAGTCCTCTGAATATGTTAGAACCATTTTATCTTGTTATGTTGCATTATTCATATATGATTAAAAGGTAAATGACTGTCCCTATGCTAATTAAATTTATCATCGATCATGTTATTTCTTCGTTTTAAGAGTGTTTCTTTGTACATGTTTATTACTCGATTAAAGTTATTTTCACAAAACAATCGATCTGACGATCTGTTAATTTATATATGAATCGTTTAATATTATTTTCATCAACTTAATCACACTTATTTGTATTTAGTATTTGTAATATGAAGCTAGTAATAATATAGCCCAAATTATTTATGTGTTATTGCGATAATCGAAACATATAGTTACTTACCTGATAATGAGAGTTCCAGAGATCGATTCCTGATGCCTTCTGATACTGATCGAAGAACTGTTTCATCCTGATCCGAAGATTCATCCACAATCACACAATCAAAATCAATACGATTGAAAAATTAGCAACTGATTCAATTAGTAGTATGAAAAGTAGGTAAAACAAAATCGATACTTACGTAATAGAAGGACTGATGTATTCGTGAAGCTTATCAGTACAGGAGACCATGATAATCGACACCTTTGCATCACACAACACAGTGAGTTCACTCGCCTTCTTAAACAGCCCATTCCTCCTCTTGGAATAGGTTACCTGCCTGTTCGTCGAGTTCTCTATCTTCTTTATCTGGATCTTCCCTCTCGCCATTGATTTTTCTCTGTAGATCTATTGATCTATCCAAAATGTTGTTCTCATTAGGTTTTCACAGAAGTTGAGAATCAGGAAGAAAAATTGTGTTTGAATTTGTGTGGTGGGGAGAGAAACGCACAGAAAGTGTGTGTGAGGGATGGGGAAGGAAAAGGAAACAGGAAGAAAGGATGGTGGAAGTGTTGCCAGAAATGGGAAGAGTTGCCCAAAACGCGAAAAAGGATAGGAGGGATTCATAAAGCTATTTAATTACCCATTTACATTTAGATATCCTTGTGATGTTACCTTTGTAAAGGGTATTATGGTAATTTCACATTGTATTTTTTTGAGTGAATTGTGACTATGGTCCCTCAACACTAACATCGTTAATTTTGAAAGGTAAAAGACATTATATATTTATATGTCTTGCATTTGATGGGTTTAAACTTTAATTTTGTTTCCAATGGTTTATAGAAATCTTTGAAAGTGGTCCATATGGTTTATTATTATTTTTATATTTTTTCTTTAAAAGCTAATAAAAATATAATTATATATATATATATATATTATTAAAAAACTAAAAGTATATTATCTAATTCATATATATATATATATATATATATATATATTAAAAATATAATTTTTTAATAATATTTTCATATATATAATTAATATTTTATTTTCTTGATTAATCTTCTCAATATTTTTATATTTAAAATATATAAATAATATATATTTATTAAAATTATATAATTAATAAATTTAATGTCTCGTGTCTAATTTAATGTTTTAAGTTTAAATTTTGACATGAAACATTAAATTTAAACATTATATAATTTTAATAAATAAATATTATAGATATTTTTAATATGAAAGTGTTAATGAGGCCGATCAAGAAAATAAAATATCAATTATATATATAAAAATATTATTAAAATTTAATATTATTAAAATGGCACCAAACATTTTGCTTCCAAAAGTCGAATTGCAATAAGTAAAATTGTGACTAAAACGCCAAAATTCCAAAAATCCTCTTCTTGTTGTGATACCATATAAACAACATTGTTTAACAAACTCACATTAAACAAAGTCTCCAAAATAACTTTACATAGACATAATGGAAGATAATTTCCCGTCCATACTTTAACATATGTGGAGGAGATCCAATGTTAAAGTCATAAGCCATAGTTACTTGTTCAACATCTTAAACATCATAAAATATGGATATCACTGTATCCGAAAGTAACGTTGGACAACAATAAAATAAAGCAAGTATTGACGGAGTTTGCAACTCCCGCAATAAAATAATTTCATCCAGGTTCAAAACCATGATTTAAAATCTTGTGTGTGTGCTAAACATTTTCCAAGATTTGTAACACAATCCATATAAGGATTTGAAACACAAGAAATAATTGATGCAATTTATTTTCAAAATAAATTTTGTGCATAACTTAGTCGGCACTCAACGTCTCAACCCATGCTCCTCCATATCCCTCCGGTCCACTATTGTCATCCAGATGTTCAAACCTCTTAAGGCAAAGTTGGGAATTACATTGATTAACCTTACGGTTTTTCCTCGAATCAAATTCGGCTCAATAAGTCTATGGTTCTAATCCGACCATCAATCTCGACCCGAAATGGTCCACTTAAAGCAAACATCATGCTTACTGTCACCCTAAGTGACTAACACTAAAATCGTCAATCTTTTCCAACGACTAATAGCTTAGAACTTCTTCACTACCCCAACGATCATCACATTAAAGTAGTTCAAGTACGCACATGTAACTAGTAGATTCACCATGACACTGGCCAGGTGTCATTATGAACATACAGTACATGATTATTCTTGCTACTATTGACGTGGTTCTCGTTTCTAGTGATTCCATCGACTTCAAAACATCCTATCTCAAAGTGCTTAATGGTGAATTTCACTCTCATTTACTTAAAAGAACGATAGTTTGAGTCTAGGTATTCAAATCAACACCTAATTCTCTCAAACTTATGCTCTGATACCAACTTGTAACACCCTCAAATTGGGAAAGAGCAACTAATTAAAATTTTCGATAATACATCCGAAATAATAGGATTTCTTCCTATAATCCAATATGTAAAATACCTCAAATTACAATCTATGGTTAACCTCAAACAAAATATAATTCAAGTCTTGTTACAAAGACTATAACTACAACGGGTGCTACTTAACCCAAGTACAAGTTGCTAATCCCAAGGATGAATGCGGAAAACTTCACTTAAGCTATTCACCTCTCGAGCACTTTACTAGCACACGACCTTTCACAGTGTTACTAGAACTACTTCCAACCTGAGACCTGTTGCACATGCCGACAAATAAAAAGGGTTAGGCTAATGCCTAGTGAGTTTAAGAGTTTATAGAATGATTTAAATAATTCTTTAAATGAAAGTTTGCGGCTTAGATTATCATTTCCAAAAGAGTTTACTAAAAAAGATATAAACGACTCATTTTCCAACGCACCCAAAATCATTTAGAAAGGTCCCCAAGAGGTATAAAGCGTTTTCCAAAATGAATTCCAATCCCAACTCACTCAATTACGTGAATAAATCTATATTATGCAAAACATTCAAATATGGTTGATGACAAAATACTCAACCCATAAATCATGGAAAACCATCCATTTAAATATAATATTTCATTGAAAACATAATACGAACCAATACTCACGCGAACGTAAAATGTAATGAAATTCCAAATACCATAAATATGGAAGTGACCTGTTTCATTTAAACTTTAATATACATGGAGGGGAATCCAATATTAAAGTCATCCAATCGCAGTCGAATAAATAAGACCAACAATAATAAAGCATGGACATTATAAAATCCCAAGTAAGGTCGGCCAACGACGGGGGAGACCCGTATCCATTGAGAGTGGATGAACACAAAAGTACGCCACTCAAACAATGTTAATCGTACAACACTTCACTGCATAAAAGCCCAAGTGTCCCATACGACGCCTTTCAAGTTACGCCCAAAGAGACAGCTGACCTTAGCGAAATATTACTAAGAATACCGCCAAAGGCCCGACAGAAGCGGGGATACAACTATGGCATTTCCCCAACATGGCGGAGGTCATAAACGCCCAAATACGCTCAACCATGACTCAGCCCTCCTATCGTATCCTTGAAAGTAAAGGTCATGTAACATGGGCCCGGTCAAATCCCGCGACACCCAAAGGACCATCAAGTAGAGACTGACTTACGTGCCTATGGATCCAATGCAACACAGTCTATAATAACATGCCTATCCCGGAATGACTAACGCACCCAAGCATGTAAATATCAATAATGTGCAATAAAATGCAATATGGTGCAATAAAAGCAAACCATAAATAAGACTTCACATCAAGCCATTAAAACCGGACAAATATCCCTAAGACTTCCTCAAAGTCAAAACCGAGCAAAATGCTCAAAACTCATTAGACCCATAAATAACGATCATCATAGCACAAAATGCATTTAAGCATCGTTTAGGTAAACAAGTACCATAAAATCATTATTAACCCAAAACTCGACACGAGTTCAACACAAGGGTTTTTCCCAAAAGGACTCATACCCTTATAATTCTCAAAATGACTCTTGACACTAAATTGTGTATTTTCCCAAATGGTTTATAAAATCAATTTCACCAATATGATTAACCATCAAATAACTTCATTTTGAGCAATAAATCTTTTGAGAACATATTATGATTTCTACACATCGAAATATCAAAAAATCCCAATTATGGGTGTTTTACCACATTTAAGAAGTTAAATGCTTCAAAAGAGTTAAACTCATCAAATAACTCAACAATTGATATTTTCAAGTAAACACTCAAGTATTTGGAAAATAACATTTTTGGCATGTACAAAGTTTTCACAAATCAACTTGAACTCACCTTGCTAGATTTAGGCTAAATCTAGAATTTTCCCAAACGTAAGCTCCTTTGAAGAAGCTTGCATATTCAAGCCAAAACCTCCAAAACCTAGATCCATGAGTTCCTACCAACAATAATTAGATCTAACCAAGTGGAATCATCCTCCAACCATTTTACACCAAAATACCCACTTATATCAAAACCCCAACTTCATAAATGAAGAGAAGAGAAGATTACCTTAACCATACTTGAATCCACCAACCAAAATATCTCTAGAACCACCAAGATGAACCACAAACTCCTAATCTTCATAGTGGAGTGAAAAGGGTTAGGTGAAACCCTAGAAACTTGGTGAAGGAGATGAAGTGAAATGTTTCTTGAAAGGTTAAGGTTTTCAACAATGGTGAGGGTTTGTGTTGGGGAAGAAGGATGAAGAGGAGATGGGAGGTTTAGGGTTTCTTGAGGGAGAAAACGATTTTAGAGAGAGAGAGTATGATTTGAGGTTGAAGATGAAATGAGGGGAGTGAGAGAGGAAGAAAGCTTAAAACACAAAATATCTCCATCAGACGTGTCGCGGACGTCCGCATGGTCCTTCGCGGACGTCCGGCTTGCTTTGGCCAAAAATCCCCAAAATGTTTTGTTGCTTCCACGGACGATCCGCGGACTTCCGCGCATCGCGGACGTCCGGCCTTGTGCCCTGCGGACGTCCGTGAGCCCCAAATTCTGTTTTTCAATTTTTCGGGTGTTACATCCCTCACTTGAGATGATTAGCTAGCAAGATGATGCGGATATGACATAGACGTTCAAGGTGTTCGATAGTGTTATTTCCATTTTTTAATGGTTGCTTTAATCTAACCAGTATGTAGACAGTGACTTTTCTTTTAACATAACGACTTTCATGACATCAGTTTTTTTAAATATGACAACAATACATTTTTTAATCGTGACATAATTTCAATACAACATTTTTTCTAAATGTTTTTATGATAAGAGATTATTGATTAATTTTTATATTTATGTTATGAAAATCAAGAATTCGAAAGTGAGAGGTATGGAGACATGGTCATATGGAGATAAGTATGGTATAGTGTTAATTGATGAAAACATAATAAATAGTATATTGTTAAAGAATTTTACTCTTCAGAAAAATATATATGGGAGAATTATAGTTGTTAGCTCCAATCTTTCCGTTTATAGAAGTATTGAAAAATAGGCTAAGTATAGAAGTCTTCGACAGAGGCTCTGTTGAGTCACCGAGAAGACCGAAGCATAGAAGTCTTTGACAGAGGCTCTGCCGAGTAACCGAGAAGACCGAAGTAAAGAATCACCAGAAGACTCTTCAATGCGGACAAGGCCACAAAGCCTCTGTCATACTTGACAGAGCCTCTGTGGTATAAAAGACTAGAGCTCTATACAAGGACAATCGTGCTTCTCACGATTTCTGCTGTACAAAGATCCTGAAGATCATTCGTACAAGGCGTGACCTGACAACTCCACGTGTCAAACTCTGATGGGTCTTAGTCTTAGTAGAAGCCGGCGCATTTAATTAACGTTGTACCTGCAACAGTACCTGAATAGTGTCTTTGTACCTTCAGTACTTATTGTCTAGAGCTTGTCCCCTTTAGAAGTAGTATAAATAGAAGACTCATGTTGAGTTCTTCTATTAAGCTTTGCACAACACACACACACCATTAGAACAGAATTCTTGTTATATCATCGGTATTCTTGGTGTTCTTATTTATATCAAATGCAGTGAATCATTGAGTTATTTATCTGTGTTATTTACATTTCACGTATTTGATATTGTGTGTTCTTCTACCTTATTATATCTTTTAGTTCCTTAAAAACGCTTCTGCATTATATCTTGTTTGAACTATTAGATAGAATCGTCATTGTTAAGCAAAACAGGAACCAACAATTGGTATCAGAGCGGTTCTTGATTTTCCATATCAAGAGATCCTCACTTACAATGATTTTTGGTAGAAACCTGGAGTAGTTTTAACCTGTTCTTCACTTATTTCAAAATAGCCTATGTTTTTCTGCCATTATCGACCTGTTCAACTTTGGTAAACTTACAGTCTGTTACTTCGGTTAAATCTCCATTTTAGTGCATTGTTCAAAAGGTTTTAAGTTTATAAACACCATTAGAAACATCCACTTCATCTTCTGAAAGTTTACTGTTCATCTTCTCAACCTCTTTCAAAATGACAAACATAAACAACTTCTTCACCGCTGGTTCTTTAACCAAGCCACCCACACTACTCAGAGATGAGTACCCTCAGTGGAAGATACGAATGATTCACTTCTTCGAGGGTACTGACATAGAACTCGTCTACTATATCAACAACCCTCCTTTGTACCAATGATCACAGTACCCCGTGTACCTGCCACAGACGACACTCCAGAAATCCCTGAGCACGAAAAACCAAAGACCAAGGACAACTGGTCAGACTCTGATTGGGCAAAATATGAAGTTGCTCAGAAAACTAAGAGACTTCTGATTATGGCCATCCCAAATGACCTCTTCCAATCCCTAGATGCGTGTGAATCAACATACGATATGTGGAAGGAACTAGAAAAACAACTGGAGGGAGGGGCCAAAACTCAGAAGAACCGCAGAGCCCAATGCATCAACGAGTACTACGCATTCAAAGCTCTGCCGACCGAAACTCTGCAGACAACATATGATCGGTTCAACTCTCTAATCAACAAGTGCAAGAAGTTCGGAATCCACATAACTTCTGAGGAGAACAATGTCATGTTCCTAAAGAGTCTCAATGAAGAATGGCTCCAGTTGTGTAACACCCCGCTTACCACGACACAATATTGTCCGCTTTGCCCCACTGGCTCACGGCTTTGTTCTTGGCGACCTGGCAAGGACTTCGCAAGGACTTCCCAGGAGGTCACCCATCCTGGTACTACTCCCACCCAAGCACGCTTAACCACAGAGTTCCCAAGGAACCCGCATGCTTGTGGCCCCAAAACGCGTTGTGTCTGGTAAGGCCAAGGTTTACTAATATACCCAGCATCTCTCCTGTCCACGGCCGATGTGGGATATGCCTAATATGTTACACACACCCCCCCTTAGGGACTCATCGTCCTCGATGAGGTTTGCCCCACCATCCCGAACGGCACAGGAGTGGCTCTGATACCATTTGTAACACCCCGCTTACCACGACACAATATTGTCCGCTTTGCCCCACTGGCTCACGACTTTGTTCTTGGCGACCTGGCAAGGACTTCGCAAGGACTTCCCAGGAGGTCACCCATCCTGGTACTACTCCCACCCAAGCACGCTTAACCACAGAGTTCCCAAGGAACCCGCATGCTTGTGGCCCCAAAACGTGTTGTGTCTGGTAAGGCCAAGGTTTACTAATATACCCAGCATCTCTCCTGTCCATGGCCGATGTGGGATATGCCTAAGGTGTTACACCTGTAACATCCCAGACCAACCGTACCAGATATTGTCCGCTTTGTCTACACACCTAGACTCACGGTTTTAAAACGCGTCTGATAGGGGAGGTATCAAGTCCCTCTTATAAGGCAACCTTAGTTCTCCTCCCCAACCAATGTGGGATCTTACAATCTACCCCCCTTGGGAGCCCAGCGTCCTCGCTGGCACACCAGTCCGGTTCCCGGCTCTGATACCATCCGTAACAACCCAGGCCAACCGTACCAGATATTGTCCGCTTTGTCCACACACCTGGATTCACGGTTTTAAAACGCGTCTGATGGAGGAGGTATCAAGTCCCTTATAAGGCAACCTTTGTTCCCCTCCCCAACCAATGTGGGTCTTACAATTCCGTAACAACCCAGGCCAACCGTACCAGATATTGTCCGCTTTGTCTACACACCTGGACTCACGGTTTTAAAACGCGTCTGATAGAGGAGGTATCAAGTCCCTTATAAGGCAACCTTTGTTCCCCTCCCCAACCAATGTAGGATCTTACAATCCACCCCCTAGGAAGCCCAGCGTCCTCGCTGGCACACCGGTCCGGTTCCCGGCTCTGATACCATCTGTAACATCCCAGACCAACCGTACCAGATATTGTCCGCTTTGTCCACACACCTGGACTCACGGTTTTAAAACGCGTCTGATAGGGGAGGTATCAAGTCCCTCTTATAAGGCAACCTTAGTTCTCCTCCCCAACCAATGTGGGATCTTACAAGTTGTCTATGTCTCTGCAAACAAATCAGGACTTAGACTCCTGGACTCTGTCAGATCTCTATGGAACGTTGGCAGCCCAAGAACCACAGATTGCACAGGCAAAAGCTCAAATCAGTGCACCTCTTGCGCTGATTGGTAAGGCTACAGAAGCTAAAGAGAAGCCGAAGAAGGAGAAAGCTGTGGAAGAAAAGAAGGAGAAGAAGAAGAAGATCTTGATCGTTGATAGTGAATAGGAGGAGGTGGTGGAAGAAAAGGAGGCAACTATGGCCTCGATAGCTAAATCGTTAGCTCTTTTGACAAGGGAATTCAGCAGAGGATATCAGAAGAAGTCTGGTAATGAACGCTACAGAAGAGATGATCGTGGAAGAGAAGGGTCAAATGACAAGAACGACAGAGGTGGTGACCGACAGAGGTCAGACGATAAAGCTGGCAACGCTCCACAGAACCAAGGATGTTACAATTGCGGTAAGCCAGACCACTACGCCAATGAATGCAAGAGAAAATCAAACCGCCCTTAGAGGGATTCTGCTTTCTACAAAAAGAAAGCAGAATATTATGCTCAGAAGTCACTCATGGTAAATCAAGAAAACTGGCAGTCAGATACATTCTCTGACGAAGGAGAAAAGAAGAACGCCCTGTTCTGTGGCATGGCAGAGGTCAGCTCCGACTCCGATAGTGAGGTATCCACTTTTGACTCTTACACTAATCATGCAGAAGCTGATTTGCTTAAACTGAACATTGAATACACATAACTTAAAAAGACCTGCGAAAGTGTTCAGAAGAAGCTTACCGTCTTTGAGAGAGAAGCTAGACTTCTCACTCAAGAAAAGGCTAAAATCTTTCAAGAAAAGGAAGAAATTGAAACAAACTGGAAAAAACACCTAAATCCTTTGAAAGAAAAGATTTCTGAACCTAACTATGCCTTAAAAGCAAAATCTAAAGAACTTATGGACGTTGAGAGCGACAGAATGAATATTCTAGCTCTTAAAAATTATTTTCAAAAGGAAAGAGAAGTCCTCTGTCAAGATTTACTCAGAAGAGATCTGTTAATTAAGAAATATCAAGATGCAGAGAAGGTGTACGAGAATATTAATAAACAAATAGGGAGACGGGGAATTGGCTTCTGTGATATAGATCCATACACCGGAAACAAAAGAAACAAGTCTCTGTCGTCTCTATTTCATATTGGAAGTACAAGAAAACCCGGTTTTCCAAATTTACTCTCTGTAAGCAAAAGGCGAAAAGTATCTGGTGAACCTCACAGAAGGAAACCTCTGAAGATGGTAAATGTGTGGTTTGAAAACACCGATCTACCATCATCAGCCTCTGTCAAAAGAGCCTCCAAACCTAAGAAATATCTGAAAACACAAGATCAGATAGGAATCTTTAAGTTTGGTGAACCCGAGACTCAATCCCAGGTTACCTTTGTCTGCACTATAGATTCTGAGAAGAAACTATCGGCAGAGGCACCTGAGTTCTTACCTGCTTCAACAGAAGAAAAACTGACTCATATTTCTAAAAATGAATTATTGGAAATCGGTGAAAACAACTTTTATGAATGCCCCGGTACTTTCAATAATGGCCAAAATCTCTCTGAGGAAACCTCGATGAAAACTTCTATTTACTTAGAAGATATCCCTGAAAGAAAGGAAGAAAGCGAGTATGACACATGCTCTGAAAGTCCATCCTCTGTCGAAAGAGAACTAAGTGACTCAACCTCTGTATATGAGGACGATTCATCCTCTGACGAATCTGAGACTGACTCTAAGTCAGAGATAGTACCTTGTGACTCAGAGGATTTTAAACTACCCTCTGGAGTTCTTAACAGAACTATTCCTCCCAAGGAGAAAATCACAAGAGTTCCTATCTGTCCAGATTTTTTGGACATGTGTATACAAGCCAAAACCTCTCTTGAGCTTGAGAAAATCAAACAACAATAGAAAACGTTCTCTCAAAGTTCAACAAGTTCAAAGACCTCAAAACCCTTAAGGCCTATTAAAGAAAAACTAACATGGCAACAGAAGGGTAAATGGGCTGAAAATAACAAATCTTTTTCTTCCGTGACAGTGAAACCTGTAGAAGTTCACCACAGAAGGGGTCCACAGAAGGCTACTCTCAACAAAGGATTTTGCAAACAACAATCTAGCCTACATAGGTCTTCTTGTAATAGGAAGTCAAATGTTAGGATAAAATGTAATGCCTCTGTGCCCTCATTTAATGTTTTCAATGAAAAGTTCAAGCAAATCTCTTCGCACATTCATTATTGTCATTGCTTTGATCTCATGCATCAATTAAGCCAACACTTCTCAAGTCCACACTGTTTCTCTCTGCACCCAAAAAGAATACTAAATTCAACGGTAAGAAGAAACAAAATGGTTCTTCAAAAGAAGCTAAAACCAAACCCAAGAATGCTAAGGCAAACTTGAAGACCCCTAACAAAGCTGGACCCATTTGGATATGGGTACCTAAAACTCTCTGATTGTCTTGCAGAAGCAGTATGTGCCAATCTGGTATCTTGACTCCGGATGCTGGCGACACATGACTGGCGACAGAGGTATACTATCCTCCTACAAAGATAAACTCGATGGAGGATCTGTGACCTTTGGTGACAACAAGAAGGGGTATATAAAAGGCTACGGAGTCATCAAGAAGGAAAACATAATCGTATGCAAAGTTGCATATGTGGATGGCCTTAAGCACAATCTTCTCAGTGTTAGCCAACTCTGCGATACGGGTTTCGACGTAATGTTCAAAATGGAAATAAATTATTCTCAGATCCAAATGGCACATCTGTAGAGTGCAAACTCTACAGAGGTATGATTGGGTCTCTGTTATACTTAACCGCAAGTAGGCCTGATATAATGTATGCCATATGCCTCTGTGCAAGATATCAAGCTAACCCAAAGGAATCCCATCTTCAGATACCTTAAAGGGACCAAAAATCTTGGGCTCTGGTATCCGAAGAACTCTGGCTTTAGTCTTAAGGCATACACAGATTCAGATTATGGAGGATGCAAGCTTGATCGAAAAAGCACCTCTGGGAGTTGTCAATTCCTGGGAGGTAAACTAGTCAGCTGGACTTCGAAGAAGCAGAACTGTGTGTCCACATCTACAGCAGAAGCTGAATATGTTGCTGTTGCTCCCAGGTTCTGTGGATGAAAACTCAGCTAAAGGACTATGGCCACAACATATACAAGATACCCATCTTCCGTGATTCAAAAAGTGTCATAGCCATCTCTGCCAATCCAGTTCAGCACTAAAAAACAAAGCATATTGATATCCGTTACCACTTTCTGAAGCATCATGTTGAACATGGCATAATCGAAATGCACTTTGTATCCAATGAATATCAGCTTGCAGACTTATTCACCAAGGCACTTGATGAGAAAAGATTCATTTTCTTGGTGGGTAAGTTGGGAATGATTAACTTGAGTTGAATCCTCTGTAAGTTAGATTTAATCCTCTTGTAAATATGTATATATTTAAAACTCTTCTGTATGTACATTCTTAATCATCAAAAGTTCTGTTACCAACAGAGCTTCTGTGGAATTGCTCAGAGCCTCTGGCATTCTCCACAGAACCTCTGATGAGATTGACCTATGTCCTGTGCACTACTTATCTCATTTGATCCAAGCATAGGTCAAGGGGGAGCAGAAGGAGACCTTGAACTGGTCTACATAGGTTGATCATTCAAGGTGGAGCCAAAGAAGAGATGTCTTCAATCAAATTCACAGAAGTAAAGGTCTTTGCCGAACAAGGAAGAGCCAAAAGGTAAGTATCTCGTACAAATCCTTTCTGAAAAACAATTTTCTAGGACATCAATTTCCAAATACGTCCTAGAAACACTATTTAAGACATTCCAAACAAGTAATGATCAAAAAGATTTTCGAGCCTTCCGTTATGAGAAATTTGAGGTCGTAGAGCCTCTGATGAGCTCAACAGAGCTTCTGTAAGCCGGACCTTCTATCAATCAACTTCAATGTCTTAAAGAAGGTTTCTAGTCATAGAGTTCACTCCACCACAGAACTTATGTTGACTAATCCAGGTATTCAAAGGCTACTCGCACAAAACCTCTTTCCAAATAGTTTTTCTCGGACACTAATTTCCAAATATGTCCTAAAAACAATGTTTAAAACAAGTAAAACGTTGGATGATCAAAAAGTTTTCTAAATTTTTAGTTATGAGAAATTTTCACTCTCAGAGCCTCTGCTGGCTTTGACAGAGCCTCAAAGCCTCTGTAAATGAAATTTTTGTACTAAAAATCTATCGATCCTCTCCAATGATTTTTCAAACGTTTTTGGTAAAGGTGCAAGCATCAGAAGATATAAAAGGCAGGTTTCAGACCACAGAGCTCAATCCACTACAGAGCTTCTGTCGTTTCTGATACTTGACTTTTTAAGGAAATTCTGTAACAGTACGGGTTATTTACTGCGAGTGACAGACCCCAGACAGAAGGATTGCCCACGCGCCAAGCATTAATGAGCCGCGCACGACGTCTAATCGTGCTCTGACACATCCGACGTGGCAGATTTTTATTGGACGTGCGTGCCACACGATCCCTCTGAAATGTCTCCCCAGCCGTAAAACTCGAGTGCGGACCCCAAATGTTTATTGAATTCACTTTTACCACAGAATTCTATCCGTTTCTACCCTCACTATATAACCCCGTTCACATTCTTTCTTAATCCTTTTACGAATCTATATCCATCATCTTCTCCGGCGAACTGTGCAAATACTTGCAACTTCCCCATTCTACTCTATTCTTCAAGAAATCTCAAATGGCTTCTACTTCCAACGCTCCAGTGAACTCCCCATCTCATTCTGAGCACTCCCAGAATCCTGAAATAGCAAGAAACCTAGAACAGGATAACTCCGACGACACAGCAGATTTTGCTCCGACAACCCATCTTCAAAACTTCATCACACATGAACACTTTGAACGTGTTCTCCCCTTAAAACCCAATAACCAATACCTGGTTCCCTCCAAAACCGTTTTTGGGGAAGTACATGCCATCCATCTTCACATTCTGAAAAATCATTATCTTTACCCCCTCCTAACCAAAACAGTCCACAAAATCCCTGCCAGATATCTCAATCAATTCTGGCAAAAGCAGCAGATTTGACCCAGAAGATAGACAGATAAAGGGCTACATCTCCAAACCAGACAAATCTGAGCACCTTGAACTCAAGTTCAACAGAACCATGTTCTCACTTGAGTTCAGTCTACCAACAAGAGGTCTTCTAGGGATAAAGGCATACGCAGAGGAACCCATAGACACCGAGCTCTGCAGATTTGTTGAAATGTTGGGATACAACACAACCCTAAGGAAAAGAAATGATTTCAGAAGAAATCGACTTCCCCCTCTATGGAATACACTCTTCTCCATTCTCAACAGGTGTCTAACTGGGAAAGTGGGTAGTCCAGACCAATCCTCTCACCAAATCTTGGCAATTATGTACGGGGTATACTACGATCTACCTCTAGACTACGCCACCCTCATGATGCAGGAAATGGTTAACACCATTGACCGCATAATCTCCACCCAGAAGGCCAAAGGACGATCAACCGAAGCTCTACCTCCTCTACAATATCAGCGTATTCTGGGTGTCCTTCTCTGTAACGACCCGGTTCCCCAAACATGCAACAAATAACATACATTGCATAACTTCATTACATTCATAATAAAAGATACATAATAAACCACAAACGGTCCCTTCGGTCTCGAAACTACAAAATACATTAAGCTTCCTAATCAATGTCCATCAAAAGCTTCCTACACGTTATCCTCTCCTTCGCCAATCCTCAACCCGGAAAACATATTTTTGAAAACAAAATGAGGGTTAGACCAAACGGGTCTAGTGAGTTAATCCCGGTCCTTTCCAAAATCATTATAAAACCTTTTATGTAAATCCTTTGTATCAAAATAGTTTAGATAAACCTTTGGTAATCCTTTCGTAAAATATAAACATACCACACGTATTTGAATACCAATCCAGACTCGTGCATCGTGTACATCTCATTCACCTTATTCCTCCACAAATGGCCATATTAGTTGGTAGCAAGCCAACTAATAAATCAACAACCGGTCCGCACACCGGCCCGACTACTCACCGGTTCGCTCATCGGAACCCGGCTACTCACCGGTCCGCTCACCGGAACCCGGCTACTGTGCACTTGTGTAGTGTAATGCACCAATAAATATAATATCTTACTATATTATAAACACAAAATATTCACACCTTGATCGTATATCCATTCCACACATATCCATCTCATATATATATATATAAACACAGATATATACATATATATTCCAGTTGAAAACGTTTTAAAGTAAAACTCACCTGAATGCTTATTACAACTCTTCCAAGCCTTTTCCAAAGATTCAGTCTATCAATCCCAATCCACAGAGTCTGCAAATAGATTAAATACAAATATCCCCTTACCAACTGATCACATAAAACATACTAGAAGACCAAGGACTCTAGATAACTCAAATCCTCAAAAGTGACCAAAACAGCTAAAGTATCCGGACAAAACAGAACTATCCGGACAACACAACTTTCCGGACAGCATGACTAATCCGGACAACCTGACGTTTCCGGACACCACAACTATCCGGACAACATCCGGATACCAAAGTAACCCGGACACCACCCGACATCTTACCTCATCCGGAAAACATAAGAAAAGAGACTTACCCGGATAAACACTCGTCCGGACACCTTAAAACGTTATCCGGACACCATCGACATAACCATCCGAACACTATCAACAGGACTATCCGGACACATTCATATTGTGTCCGGACACCACTGTCGGTTCTTCCTATTTTACCCAGAAATCGACAGAAATTCATACCAGTTCGATTCTATTGATTCTAATCCGACAGAAACCATATACCAACCATTACAAACATAAATTGCAAAGGAAACATACCTGCAATCTCTTCCAAACTTACCAAATGTTGCCTTAACCTAGCTTTCTTCCTTTTTCTCTCTATTCTCTCAATACACACACAAACACACACTTGAAATCTGAATAATTAAAATATCTCAAGTCTAAAAGATAATATCTAACTCAATTTTTCCCTTTAGACCTTGCACTACTCACTAATAATCCAAACAATTCCAAACTTTATAATTTTATCCAAACTTACCCTAAATAGAAACTTTAATGTTAAATAAACTTAATGGAATTAGATTTTTAACTAACGGATTTACCCGGGGTATTACAACATCTCCCCCTTAAAAGAATTTCGTCCCGGAATTCGGTTAAGCGAAAGGATATGAATACTTATCACTACTACTTCGAACTCAATCAAAACCATAGAAACTAACTGAATAGCCACCCCACACCCACCTATATCTCTAACACAGATAAGTAACAAAAGCACGGAAATACCAATAACCAGTTTGCACCGAAGTCAGATAACACCTTAGCACGTATAGAGTTTATAGAAATTTACCTGTAACCTCATCAGGATTTTCTTCCACCTCTTGTTCCGTCATCTGAAAAACACGGCCCTTTGCTTTCGATACCTCAGGCCCTTGTTCCTCTCCCGGCCTAACACTCGTTGGTCTCCTCGTCGTACCACCCTGTTGTACTTTCCATTGTGGACAATCTGACTGAATATGATCAGGGGAATTGCAAACGAAGCAGAGTCGAGTTACCCGACAGTCTCTAACAATGTGACCAGTCTTTCCACATTTGTAACAACTTCGGGAATCCACATAACAGTTTCCTTGATGAACACGATTGCATTTTGGGCATGGTCTTTCAACTGGTCTGAAAGGTGAATAACTATCAAATCTCGGGGATTCATATTCTTCCGAATCGTACATCGTTTCTTCCAGTTTTCTTTTCCCAGCACTCTTATCACCAACGTCTCTCCGGTTATCCTGTTCCACATTTTCCGCGGCATCCACTGCGGCTGAGAAGGTATCGGGTCCTCTTGCAGTCACTAGCTTTCTAATTTCTGCATTTAACCCAAAAATAAACCTTTCCATCTTTAGAGCCTCCGTGGCAACATAGTACTCCGCAAAGCGAGACTTCTCCAGAAAGAGAGCGGTTTAATCCCTAACCGATAAACTTCGTTGGTGTAGGTTCATGAACTCCTCTTCCAAATGTCTAACTGCTGCTTGAGAACAAAACTGTCCTTTGAATGCTGTTGTTAATTCGTCCCAAGTAAAAGTAGAGTATACATCCGACCTTGTGGAATCAATGTGAGCTTCCCACCAGTACAGAGCTTCTACCTTCAACATCGCCGTTCCGTATAATACTCTGTCCTCATCCGCACACTTACTGGTCTTGAAGATGGCTTCTATTTCTTTTAACCATCTCATCGCCTTCACTGGGTCTCTATCTCCTGAGTAAGTTGGAGGTCTACAATTTAAGAACATCTTGTAATCACACCTTCTTGACACTGGTATGACCGTAGGTGTAATGGGCATTTCGTCTTCCAAACCAGGATCTGGTGTTTTAGTATGACGAGCTTGGTCGAACATAGTCTGGATATTTGCTTGAAGTCTTCCCATCTCCGCCATCAAAACGTTTCTTGTAATAAACTCCGTACCTTGCCCCTGAACTCTACCTCCGGTTCTGCCCCTACCTCTTTCTCTTCCTCTTCCCCTTGTCCCGACTGTTGGATTCGTTCTATTAGGATTTCTTGCTCCCTCTCTAGTCGTATTTCAAGTACCGCTTGCCATTCTATAGATTCAAACAAGATTAATATACACATAAGCACATACCCCATATAATAAGGTATCCCAGTCCAAACATGCACCTGTAAGATCACAATTACACTGGCCAGGTGTAATCTGAAATTACCTTACATGATGTTCCTTCTACCTTTTATACTTAGCATCCCAAGGTTCTAATAAATCAAGGACATCCTACTTCACATGCAGTTTAAGTCTAGGTACGGGTACAAATACCTAAATCCCTTAAACTAGGGCTCTGATACCATTTGTAACGACCCGGTTCCCCAAACATGCAACAGATAACATACATTGCATAACTTCATTACATTCATAATAAAAGATACATAATAAACCACAAACGGTCCCTTCGGTCTCGAAACTACAAAATACATTAAGCTTCCTAATCAATGTCCATCAAAAGCTTCCTACACGTTATCCTCTCCTTCGCCAATCCTCAACCTGGAAAACATATTTTTGAAAACAAAATGAGGGTTAGACCAAACGGGTCTAGTGAGTTAATCCCGGTCCTTTCCAAAATCATTATAAAACCTTTTATGTAAATCCTTTGTATCAAAATAGTTTAGATAAACCTTTGGTAATCCTTTCGTAAAATATAAACATACCACACGTATTTGAATACCAATCCAGACTCGTGCATCGTGTACATCTCATTCACCTTATTCCTCCACAAATGGCCATATTAGTTGGTAGCAAGCCAAGTAATAAATCAACAACCGGTCCGCACACCGGAACCCGGCTACCCGTCGGTCCGCACACCGGAACCCGACTACTCACCGGTCCGCTCACCGGAACCCGGCTACTCACCGGTCCGCTCACCGGAACCCGGCAACTGTGCACTTGTGTAGTGTAATGCACCAATAAATATAATATCTTACTATATTATAAACACAAAATATTCACACCTTGATCGTATATCCATTCCACACATATCCATCTCATATATATATATATATAAACACATATATATATATATGTATATATTTCAGTTGAAAACGTTTTAAAGTAAAACTCACCTGAATGCTTATTACAACTCTTCCAAGCCTTTTCCAAAGATTCAGTCTATCAATCCCAATCCACAGAGTCTGCAAATAGATTAAATACAAATATCCCCTTACCAACTGATCACATAAAACATACTAGAAGACCAAGGACTCTAGATTACTCAAATCCTCAAAAGTGACCAAAACAGCTAAAGTATCCGGACAAAACAAAACTATCCGGACAACACAACTTTCCGGACAGCATGACTAATCCGGACAACCTGACGTTTCCGGACACCACAACTATCCAGACAACATCCGGATACCAAAGTAACCCGGACACCACCCGGCATCTTACCTCATCCGGAAAACATAAGAAAAGAGACTTACCCGGATAAACACTCGTCCGGACACCTTAAAACGTTATCCGGACACCATCGACATAACCATCCGGACACTATCAACAGGACTATCCGGACACATTCATATTGTGTCCGGACACCACTGTCGGTTCTTCCTATTTTACCCAGAAATCGACAGAAATTCATACCAGTTCGATTCTATTGATTCTAATCCGACAGAAACCATATACCAACCATTACAAACATAAATTGCCAAGGAAACATACCTGTAATCTTTTCCAAACTTACCAAATGATGCCTTAACCTAGCTTTCTTCCTTTTTCTCTCTATTCTCTCAATACACACACAAACACACACTTGAAATCTGAATAATTAAAATATCTCAAGTCTAAAAGATAATATCTAACTCAATTTTTCCCTTTAGACCTTGCACTACTCACTAATAATCCAAACAATCCCAAACTTTATAATTTTATCCAAACTTACCCTAAATAGAAACTTTAATGTTAAATAAACTTAATGGAATTAGATTTTTAACTAACGGATTTACCCGGGGTATTACATTCTTGAGCCTCTGCTCCTTCTACTAAAATAGCCAATGGAGGGACCAACGGCCAGAATGTATTCTATGACAAAGAACTCTCCAACAGATCACGAAGATGGATACGACTTCTGCAGGCCTCTGCCAACCGCACTTCTGGGATATGCAAAAGATGAGACCCTTAAGTTAGACTACATACGCGATCATAGGACTCCAGAACCGAGTCCTGTGACACACCCGCGTCTAGGAGTCCCCTTAGGAACTAGGGTTGTAGATAGGATGTCTGACGAAGAATGGGCAGTGGCCTTGGCTAAGCACGAACAGGTACAAGGGAACTTTCATGCTCTGAGAGATACAATTCTCTCCCCTGCTTCCAAGAGCAAATCCTCTGCCAAGAAGAAGAAAGCTCACAAGAAAAGGAAAACGACAGAGGGAACCTCTACCAGTGCTGTTCAAACCCAACGATCCCCTACTCATTCAACATAAGTTGAATCTTCTGCACCTCCCCCTCCTCCAAAAGATAAAAAGAAGAGAAAACATAAGTCTTCTGAGGAGGGTGCCCCCAAACCAAAGAAAATGAGGAGCAAGAAGAAATCCAAGAAACCTCACACTCCTCTGCAATCCATCGCAGAGGAAGCAGAAATGGTCGAAGAAACCCAAGACCAAACTCTGCAATCACCTTCACCCATCAATTATGCAGAAGATCAGGGTGATTTTTCTGTCTTCCTCCAACAACCCGGGATTGCACACTCTTTAGACCCTTCTGGATGGACCGCAGAAGCCGTATCTCATCATTCAACAGAAGCCCCAGACTTCAGAATCTCTTCTGACTTAGATGAAGATGACCAAACCCCACAGAATATTCAGTCTGTGACTCCAGAAGTACTACACAACCCCTTCACACAACTTAGATTTGATCTGCTAAGAGCAAGCCCAGGAGATCTGGCTAAAACTACCACCAAAACCCCACCAGTCTTAGTCTCAGAGGTAGATTTTGATGAAGAAGAAGATAACCAGGTAAACGAAGAACCTCTGCATCCCCATGTGCGGCAATTAATTGGCTCTCGTCCAATATACGACTCCTTAGTCTCTAGGGTAGAAGCTGCAACAGAAGTTAGGGTAGAAGCAACGGGCCGTAGGATAGAAAGAAAGGCTGAGAAAATAGATGGTGAAGTAGTGATAGGATGCCCAACAGAGCAAGAATCCATAACAGATGCCTGAAATAGAAGAGGCACACAATCCCAACCAACTCCCAGTGCAACCCACACTTTTATTACCGCCAGTCTAGTGGCAGAAGGTAATATTGAACAAGAGCAGCACAGCTCGAACCCACCCCAAACTGACCGGGCAGAGGAAATTCCTTCCACCTCTGTGCCACTAATAGCCGGGGAAACCATTCCAGGGGAGTCCTCTCAAAAGGACTTACCCTTAGTTCGTGATCCATCGCCCCTGATCACAACAGAAATCCCTATAGAGGAATTCGTTTCCTATGACACACACACACTTATAGGTCCAACAGACTCTTCAAAGGAGCTTAGAGTGCACAAAGACGGAGAGACTCTAGACAAGTCTCCGAGTCAACATAAGGATACTCTTGTACCCACCTCTGGAGTGGATCAAGACAATGTCCTTAACAGAACCTCTATAGAGTCTGAGGCTGATAAAGCCTCTGCTCGAGGATTAGAGGGAAATCCTTCCGTCCTCAATGCCAATACAGGGACGAAAGAAGGTGTCCAAGGAACAGGGACTCACTCTGGGGATGAATGTGTTCCCCCAGAGGTTACACCAAGTCCACATGTATCAAGGGATGAGTTCCAAACCCTTGTCACCTCTGTGGACACCACATTGAAAGCGTTGAAAAGCTCTTTTGATTCTTTTGCAGATACAACTTCCAGGGCCATTACTGATATGAACACCAAAATGGACAATCTGTCCACAGAGGTGCAAAATGCCTTAGCCCAGATGAATTCAACTGCTACAACCTCTGCCACCTCTGCTGCTGCTAACTTCGAGAAAGCTACTACCTCTGCTTTCCAAAGCTCTGTGAAAGCCCTACTTGAACAACTGAATAAAGCTCAAACGCCAACTTCTGCGGGCATTACTCCTGAAGATTTAAAGAAGGCCCTTGAGCTTGTTCAAGAACAAACAACTAGACAAACTTTGGCCATACAGCCATCCAACTACATGACCAGAGCACAGCTCACAGAACTTGGGCAAAGGATACTTGATCAAGTCACCGAGTTCATCAGAGCCTTCACTGCTGCCAACGCTAATTACGTCAAAGACTTTCAGAGAAGCGTCGGCAAAATGCGCTTCAACACAGAGGCAGAGGTCCATACCCTACTTGGCCTCTGTGACGACCTATGCGCAAAGATGATCGTTGCAGGTGCCACACCATCCAAAAAGCCAGAAGCTTCGTGCAGAGCAGAAGGCACTAAAGATGAGGGTCAGGATGACTCTTATGATGACTCTGATAGTCCATCAGATCATCCTGAGGGGGAGAAACAAAGGGAGAAAGCTGCAAGCAGAGGTCTACCAGCTCCACCGGTATCAGTAGAACCGATAAACCAAGTTCCCCCAACTCAAACCCAAGGAGGAAACCAACAACAGACCACAGAGGCAACAACTACCTCTGTGGAAATACCCTATGAAGAAACCCCAATCATAACCTAAGTACTTGAAACCAATCAAGATCAACAACAGAAGACCACAGAGGCAACACCCACCTCTGTGGAAACAACCCCTGTATTCGGAGAAGATATCCCAACCCATGAAGAATTCCAAATCCTAACATCCTCCGAAGAAGATCAACCATCCCAATCACCAAAACCAAAATCATCAGAAGAACTCCCCTCTCCAACACCAAAAGAAACCAAGATACCATCTCCCATATCCAAAACCAGAACCATGTCGATTGCTCACAAAAGAAAATATTTGAGCAAATCCGCAGAAGCCTCACCAACCAAGTCCTCAGAAACACAAGTGACAAAACCATCAGAGGCAACCCCCAAAACATCAGAAGTACCTCCTTCGAAGCCCTCAGAACCCCAAAAGACAAAACCAACAGAAGAAACCCCATCTCTACAAGAAGATCTACAGCCGAAGGTAAAAGACAAAGGCAAGGGGATAATGACAGAGGAACCCAAGAAGAAGAAGCCCAAGCATCAACCAGCTGAGAAATTGATGAAAAGCTCCTTCGACGCCTATGTGACACCAAAGCCAGTAGAAGAAGACTAGGCTTTCGGTGCTACCCCTCTGTCAAAAATACCTGTTCTGGATCCAAAGGCAAAACTCACAGAGGATCGAGTGGCCCAAATTATGAAACAAATGGATGCTCTGCGTAGGCCCATGCCTCCACCCGATGCACCTTCACCACAGATGGAAGAAGTGGTGTACAAATATCTGTACAACAGAACTGCCAGAGATCCTCTGCCACCATCCATTCAAGATCCATACCTTCGTGCTGACCACAAATATATCTTCACAAGAACAACACCCAAGCCAAAACACCAAGTTTTCTCAACCTCCAAAATCGACAAGGTCATATACTGTAAGTTTTCTTAAACCAGAAACGCACCTAAGGTTTCCTACAACATATATATGGTCAAAAGGGAGGACAGAACCGTGAACCAATTCTCAGATGTTGATCTGAGAAATCTAAATCCCTACGACCTACCCGACCTTCTCAACTAGACGAAAGAGAACTTCACAACAAATGCAAATCGAAGGGCATACAGGGTAATAAGGAAAGCCATGCGTGAGAAACTTCTGCTATACAGCCTTGTCGACTTTCAATTAGAACGAGATCTTAGAGTAAGAAACCTAAGTCTAAAACCACCAGAAGATGACTGCCCATCCTCTGCCATACCAAACTCAATCATTACATCTCCAAGAGTTGGGTCAGTCTATCAATATCCTGCTGGGAAGTCAAGACTGTTCGTAGAGATGGACTGTCAAAAGTATGCAACAAGTACTTTGACAGAGCTTAGAGCTCTCCTCATGGAGCACAGAGGAACGAAGCTCATGAATCAAGCTCTTGCAGATAGACTGATAGAGGTCATTGACTCAACAATCAAGTTCAGAACCCTCTGCATCATATTCTATCACGAGCTTAAAGAATTAGGATTCGACAACAAAAGTTTCAACGACTTCAAAGACGCCAACATCTGATATCCTCTAACAACCTCTGCAAATCTTTCCTTTCATAATGTAATCAAGTGTAAGTGCCTCTGGCATAATTTTGTATGAAAGAAAAGTAAAAACTTTTGAGGTACATTGTTACACCTCTTATCATGCACTTAGCCTAGAAAACCTTGCATTTTTCAATTTTTTATTTTTCAATACTTAGGGGGAGATTGTTAGCTCCAATCTTTCTGTTTATAGAAGTATTGAAAAATAGGCTAAGTATAGAAGTCTTCGACAGAGGCTCTGCCGAGTCACCGAGAAGACCGAAGCATAGAAGTCTTCGACAGAGGCTCTGCCGAGTAACCGAGAAGACCGAAGTAAAGAATCACCAGAAAACTCTTCAATACGGACAAGGCCACAGAGCCTCTGTGGTATAAAAGAATAGAGCTCTATACAAGGACAATCGTGCTTCTCACGATTTCTGCTGTACGAAGATCCTGAAGATCATTCGTACAAGGCGTGACCTGACAACTCCACGTGTCAAACTCTGATGGGTCTTAGCCTTAGTAGAAGTCGGCGCATTTAATTAACGTTGTACCTGCAACAGTACCTGAATAGTGTCTTTGTACCTTCAGTACTTATTGTCTAGAGCTTGTCCCCTTTAGAAGTAGTATAAATAGAAGACTCATGTTGAGTTCTTCTATTAAGCTTTGCACAACACACACACCATTAGAACAGAATTCTTGTTATATCATCGGTGTTCTTATTTATATCAAATGCAGTGAATCATTGAGTTATTTATCTGTGTTATTTACATTTCACGTATTTGATATTGTGTGTTCTTCTACCTTATTATATCTTTTAGTTCCTTAAAAACGCTTCCGCATTATATCTTGTTTGAACTATTAGATAGAATCATCATTGTTAAGCAAAACAGGAACCAAGTTGTAACGTCCCAAAAATTACAAGCAAATTTAAAATTTTAAATAAACAATTCATTTATAACAACTCATTAATTGATACCAACGTTTCGTTTGCAAACACATAATTAATATCTTTATAAATTAAAACCAGCGGAATAAATGTTTAATTATTAAAACCATAAATCAGCCAGCTCTCCTCGCGCGCCAGTGTGTACTCATCACGCCTTGGAGCCGCCCGGACCTGAAACCACAGTTTATGGGAAAAGGGTAAGCACGAAGCTTAGTGAATTCAAACACCATAAATAATACAGTTATTCCACACTACCCCTAAAACAGATAGTGACACATAAGCGATCATACAGGTCTACGAACAAATCATAAACATGTATATCCACACCCACCCACCAAAAAGGCACAAGTCGGTCCCACCGACCACATGATAACATCTTCGGCCCCGCCGAATCCCCGGTCCCACCGAGTCTCTACGCCACCCGCGTATAAAATCTTCGGCCCCGCCGGATCCCCGGTCCCACCGAGTCTCTACGCCACCCGCGTATAAAATCTCCGGCCCCGCCGGATCCTCGGTCCCACCGAGTTAACATGACAACATAGTATCAACTAGACACCCCACTATCTAGTTCCACAACACAATCACATAAAGCTACCACACACGTACTACAGCAATGATAAAACAACCGTTATTAGATATAGTGAGAGAACTCACCTCGAAAGCGCGCCTAGCTTAACAATACAATTCAAGCTTCACAATTACGGTCACTTCCCAGCACCTAAACGCATGTTAAAACGTGTCAATACGAGACCCGGACCCTACGACCCGACACACGCTTAAACCGTCACTAAAACTATTTTCCGTTCTCGCCAAACAGGTCTGTTCGGGACCTGTTTCGACCCCTTTAAACCCAGAAAAACCTTAATTAAATTACATGACCAGAAAGTAATCTGAGTTAGGGTTCCAAGGACATATTATACACCTCCTAACGATTTTCCTACATTTAATTACGGATTTTATAAGATCAGCCCGCAGAACAGCGAAAAACAGCACTTATCAGTATAAAACGACGATTTGGCCTAAGCTACGTTCCGAACTGAATTTTGCACAAAACACAGAAAAGTTTATAGACTCAAAAAGGGAACTTTTGGCACCGAAATCACCCCAATCCGAGTTACGAGGAAAAAGTTACAGCTTACGCAAAACAGTGACCGAACTGCAGTTTCTTTTACATAAAATGACGATTCACTGAACTTACGACCACTTTTCCACCTAGCTAGAGGCCGAACCAGTTTTCCGCTAAAACACAGAAAACATGCCCGACCCCGAGCTTGAACCGTGGGCGCCAGTTTCGGCTCAATCGGAGTTACGACAGAAAAGTTATGGTTGACGCAAAACAGTGGCAGAAGGACGTTTTTCACATAAATTGACGATTTTATAAAACGGTTTGAGGTTTAACGAGTCGAGTTACGCGATCGGTTTAGATTTCTCAATTAGGATTAAGGTTCCACTAATTGGACAGATACCAGCACCACCCACTGCCACCTCCGGCAGCGGTGGTCGCCGGCGGCGATGTCGCGGTGGTTGTTTTGTCGGAAAAAGAAAAGAAAGAGGAATCGAAACGAAAGAACGACTTACCTCGCTGCAACACCGCACACCCGCACCTGCTCCTCTCACTCTCGAAACCTCCGACGAACAGCAGTGGCGGCGGTGGTCTCCGGCGACAGCAGCGGCGAAAGGCAGCGGCTCCGGCGACCTCTCTCTACCACCCTCTCTCGCGCTGCTCTCTCTCTCTCTCTCTACCTCTCTCTCTCGCGCTGCTCTCTCTCTCTCTCCGGCCAACACCAGCAGCAGCGCTGGTGGTTTCACGGCAGTGGCAGCGGCGGGGGAAGGGAAAGAGGGGATTAGGGTTCGGTTGTTTGTGCCGTGGAATTAAACGAGAAAGAGGGAGAGGTTAATTGTTTTTGTTGTGTGTGCTTTGTCGTGAAAATTAGCCAAGAAAAAGGAGGGATCGGTCCATGGGCCGATCCCATGCATACTTTAACACAAATGCACAAACAGTCCCTGAGGTTAGAGTTTCCACAATAGGCCCCTTAACTACAACTTTCCCGCAACTAACTAGAAATTTCCGACACTTTATCCCAACTTAACCAAGGATTTAGCATTTAGCCCCTAAGTGCCAAAGTAATTAACATTTACGGTCATTCCCGACAACCCGTAATTAAAAACGTTAAGAGAAAAGATTAAATAAATTAATTACGTAAAGAAAGAAAAAAATCATATCGGGACAAGGGCTTTACAACTCTCCCCCACTTGGGTTAGACTTCGTCCCCGAAGTCTACGTTCGCAAACAACTTCTAATAACTCTCTGGCATTTGATGATATCCCAAACTCAATCCACTTTCAAGCTTTAACCATTCTAAAGCTGCTCACAGTATACCCTACAGGATACTCGACTACGATCATTCCTACCCTTAACTGTCGATTAACTGCCACGAATTCTAATAGACTCCAAAGATTTTCAATAAATTATATCAACAAAACATCGACCCCCTGCCGAACATCGGTCCAACCGATTACAATAACAAACATCGGCCACCCGCCGAACATCGGTCCAACCGATCACAATAACAAACATCGGCCACCCGCCGAACATCGGTCCAACCGATTACAATAAATCACATAAGCGTGGTATTATCATAGACACTAACACAAATAGATATTCCCCACTACCAAATCAACTAACACACACGTAGATCATTCCACCACAACCATTCATCACAAGTGATCATTTCAGGGTTACTACTACCATCACCATGATTATCTTAACATCGGCTACAACTCTCCGATTATACTAAAGGTGTTTGGCCTCAAGCCCAAAAGTCGACACCTAAATATACCACCTACCTCAAAATGGTTGATGCGCATTTATTCTCTTAATAACAAAGGGCATCAATCCCTTAACCGATACTATTCGGCCTACAGTACTAACGCGCGTGGAATACCTACCTTCCACCGTCGACGTATCATCCACACTTGCTCTACGAAGCCAAGTCACACCGTATCGAGGATACACCTTGACGTCTACCTCCCAGGTAACGCCTCAAGACCCAGCACACCGGAACTACCTCCCAGGTAAGTGCCCACAACTATAACCTCCTAGTACTTACTGGAAAGTCTAGGTTAAAACACATGAATACCGGGGTCCCACCCCGAGATACCCAACCGACCATTACCAACGACTGACTATCGTGTCTAAGGATCCAAAGCAAACAGCCTACCAACAACATGCCTATTCCGGATTGACTCACTCACCCAAACATGTAAACACTCAACGTGCAAAGAATGCCAAACGGTGCGACAAAAACAACTCATCAACTAGACTCCACATCGAGCCATTAAACCCGGGCAATAGGCCCATGACTAACTCCAAGTCAAAACCGAGCAAAATGCTCCACGCTTGCTAGACCCATAGGTCGGAAAATGCGTTTAAACAAAGTTTAAGCAAGCAATATTCTGAATTCAACCTTAGTCCCGGACTCAACACGGGTTAAACAAAAGAGTTTTCCAAAAGGACTCACACCCTAAAAATTCTCGAAATGACACATGACACTTAAAAGCACATTTCCCCAAATGGTTTACAAAATCATTTACAAAATATATTCAACATCAGGATTTTCATCTCAAAAAGATCGTATGTAATAAAACTACTATTACCTGATCGATAGTTACGCAAAACTGGACACGCTCGTCCCACATAGGAAAATCATGTTGAAAATCGTTCCATTGCAGTTCAGTTTACTCACACAAAAGCAAGCGTAATAAATAATTTCTTTAAAATGAACCGCCTCGATTCCAGTATGGATTGACTCATGACGTGCACTTAAAGTAACCGCTTGACCTTAAACAGGGTGCGACAAAGGTGTGCACATAATTCAAAATAAGTTTCACGACATTTGATTCAAAAATTCTTCTTTTTAATCATAAAAATGACGTGGCACAGGGTTCGCCACAAATTTTTCGCGCGTCAGCTAATCACACAAAACGATGACACGGTTTACAAATATATTTTTGTTAAAACACAACTGTCTCGTGTAAGTTTCAAACTTGAAGACAGAAACCAGTCCGCTTCTATTAAATGGAAATGTCAATAAAACCTTTAGCTGACTAAAAAGCGCACTAAACAACTCCTTATGAAATGTTACCAAAATTCCTCCATGCATCACTTATGTCACGCATGAATCAATCCACACACTGAACTATTTGCAATAAAACACTTAGTAATACAAACTCTCGAACGAAAAGTTAAGCGACACTGGAATTCCAAACTCATTTTAAACAAATCACCAAATTAGCCTTTATACATACATCGTGGAATGTAACTTTTCGTCTCAACTCTAACACATGTGGAGGAGTTCCAATGTTAGAGTCTTAATCCGTAGTCACTTACCCAACATCTTAACCACCACAAAGCACGGATAACATCGTACCCGAAAGAACCGTTGGAAAAATAACGAAAATGAGACAAATTCTAACAAAGTTTGCACTCCCGTGATAAAACGATTTCATACACTTTCAAAACCATATTTCAAAATCTTGTGCGTGTGCTGAGAAATTCCCAAAATTCCAAAACACCGTCCATACAAAGATTTGAAACACAAGAATTTGTTAATGCAATCTTATTTTCAAAATAACTTCGTGCATGACTCATTCGGCATTCAACGTCTCGACCCCTACTACTCCGAAACTCTCCGGTCTACTATTGTCATCCAGACATTTAAACCTCTTAAGGCAAGTTGGGAAATCACATCAAATCATCTTACGGGTTTTCCTCAAATCAAAGTCGGCTCTATGAGCCTATGACTCTAGCACAATCTTCCATCTTGGCCCGAAATGATCTGCTTACAACAAATATCATCCTTATCGTCACTCCAAGTGACTAATAGTAGAATCGTCTTTCTATTCCAACGACTACTAGTTTAGGACCTTCATCACTACCTCCAACGATCATCACCTCAAAACACTTCGAGTACGCACCTGTACTAGTAGGTTTACTATAGTTGTTCCTCCTGGTGATGGCTATTCTGGGTAGACAATACAACGCGTTATTAGCACATAATAACTCATACTAACAACACTCACGCTCCACTCCTTGGATTCCTCGTGACTTCCCCGACTCGAGCATTGATCCTGTGCTTTCGGTAGTAGGAGATCTACTACTACCATCCACACCTATCATCGCCCGTTCCGAGTTCCATCCCAAGGGGTCCAAGTAGTTTCTCGCCGAAACTATACACATATGCCCGCACCGGCATATGTACACACTCTTCCTAGCTCCCTAGGAATTCTATCCAGACCACTACCCTTGCTACTGCCAAATCCCTAATAGCAAACAGCAGACATGCAATACAGTGTAACAAGCACCAAGCAATTTAGCATACATACTTTTATGTTCTAGAAAACAATCTAGCACATGTACTCATACATAAACACCCTTCCCAGCTCTCTAGGAACTTCCTCTTATCCCACTACCCTTGCTACTACCGAATCCCTACTAATTATAACGGGTGACCTCGCGAATACCCGATTATATGCAGTGCGAAATAAATAGACAGTCGAATACAAGACTCTATCCTAGAACGGTTGGACTCAAACAAGAGCTGCACAATAGAACTAAATCGAATATTCTAAGGCTATAAATCTCTTACTGCATACAACCTAGAGGGCATCCACTTAGTAACCTATCATAATTAGCATAAATTCCTAATAGCAAGTAGTTCAACATACAGCATAGTGTCCACAACAGGCAATCTAGCATTCATACTCTATGATCTAGAAAGCAATAAAACACTAAGTACTGTACCTTTTCCCCTGGCTCCGGCTGACTGTACACACTGCGCCATCGATCACCGTTTCTCAAACGGGTTTTCCTTTCTTTTATTTTCCAAAAATTTTAAAGAAAATTTTATAGCTGCAAACTTGAGATCAAACACACCGAGGTGCATTTGATTCACTCAAGCTGTGCTCTGATACCAAGTTGTAACGTCCCAAAAATTACAAGCAAATTTAAAACTTTAAATAAACAATTCATTTATAACAACTCATTAATTGATACCAATGTTTCGTTTGCAAACACATAATTAATATCTTTATAAATTAAAACCAGCGGAATAAATGTTTAATTATTAAAACCATAAATCAGCCAGCTCTCCTCGCGCGCCAGTGTGTACTCATCACGCCTTGGAGCCGCCCGGACCTGAAACCACAGTTTATGGGAAAAGGGTAAGCACGAAGCTTAGTGAATTCAAACACCATAAATAATACAGTTATTCCACACTACCCCTAAAACAGATAGTGACACATAAGCGATCAAACAGGTCTACGAACAAATCATAAACATGTATATCCACACCCACCCACCAAAAAGGCACAAGTCGGTCCCACCGACCACATGATAACATCTTCGGCCCCGCCGAATCCCCGGTCCCACCGAGTCTCTACGCCACCCACGTATAAAATCTCCGGCCCCGTCGGATCCCCGGTCCCACCGAGTCTCTACGCCACCCGCGTATAAAATCTCCGGCCCCGCCGGATCCTCGGTCCCACCGAGTTAACATGACAACATAGTATCAACTAGACACCCCACTATCTAGTTCCACAACACAATCACATAAAGCTACCACACACGTACTACAGCAATGATAAAACAACCGTTATTAGATATAGTGAGAGAACTCACCTCGAAAGCGCGCCTAGCTTAACAATACAATTCAAGCTTCACAATTACGGTCACTTCCCAGCACCTAAACGCATGTTAAAACGTGTCAATACGAGACCCGGACCCTACGACCCGACACACGCTTAAACCGTCACTAAAACTATTTTCCGTTCTCGCCAAACAGGTCTGTTCGGGACCTGTTTCGACCCCTTTAAACCCAGAAAAACCTTAATTAAATTACATGACCAGAAAGTAATCTGAGTTAGGGTTCCAAGGACATATTATACACCTCCTAACGATTTTCCTACATTTAATTACGGATTTTATAAGATCAGCCCGCAGAACAGCGAAAAACAGCACTTATCAGTATAAAACGACGATTTGGCCTAAGCTACGTTCCGAACTGAATTTTGCACAAAACACAGAAACGTTTATAGACTCAAAAAGGGAACTTTTGGCACCGAAATCACCCCAATCCGAGTTACGAGGAAAAAGTTACAGCTTACGCAAAACAGTGACCGAACTGCAGTTTCTTTTACATAAAATGACGATTCACTGAACTTACGACCACTTTTCCACCTAGCTAGAGGCCGAACCAGTTTTCCGCTAAAACACGGAAAACATGCCCGACCCCGAGCTTGAACCGTGGGCGCCAGTTTCGGCTCAATCGGAGTTACGACAGAAAAGTTATGGTTTACGCAAAACAGTGGCAGAAGGACGTTTTTCACATAAATTGACGATTTTATAAAACGGTTTGAGGTTTAACGAGTCGAGTTACGCGATCGGTTTAGATTTCTCAATTAGGATTAAGGTTCCACTAATTGGACAGATACCAGCACCACCCACTGCCACCTCCGGCAGCGGTGGTCGCCGGCGGCGGCGGCGGCGATGTCGCGGTGGTTGTTTTGCCGGAAAAAGAAAAGAAAGAGGAATCGAAACGAAAGAACGACTTACCTCGCTGCAACACCGCACACCCGCACCTGCTCCTCTCACTCTCGAAACCTCCGACGAACAGCAGTGGCGGCGGTGGTCTCCGGCGACAGCAGCGGCGAAAGGCAGCGGCTCCGGCGACCTCTCTCTACCACCCTCTCTCGCGCTGCTCTCTCTCTCTCTCTACCTCTCTCTCTCGCGCTGCTCTCTCTCTCTCTCTCCGGCCAACACCAGCAGCGGCGCTGGTGTGGTGGTGGTGGTTTCACGGCAGTGGCAGCGGCGGGGGAAGGGAAAGAGGGGATTAGGGTTCGGTTGTTTGTGCCGTGGAATTAAACGAGAAAGAGGGAGAGGTTAATTGTTTTTGTTGTGTGTGCTTTGTCGTGAAAATGAGCCAAGAAAAAGGAGGGATCGGTCCATGGGCCGATCCCATGCATACTTTAACACAAATGCACAAACAGTCCCTGAGGTTAGAGTTTCCACAATAGGCCCCTTAACTACAACTTTCCCGCAACTAACTAGAAATTTCCGACACTTTATCCCAACTTAACCAAGGATTTAGCATTTAGCCCCTAAGTGCCAAAGTAATTAACATTTACGGTCATTCCCGACAACCCGTAATTAAAAACGTTAAGAGAGAAGATTAAATAAATTAATTACGTAAAGAAAGAAAAAAATCATATCGGGACACGGGCTTTACACAACAATAGTTCTAAGTCTAACAATGTCGAAACGTATAAGGACAGTGTTTATAAATCAAATAATGTTTTTCACAAGTGACATAACACAAGATCAATTATATATTAACTATGCAAATTTAAAACAATGTTTGACATCCAGGGGTCACAGATCGATCATAGAATCCTGTTTAATAAGTGAAACGCATTAGCTAATTCTTGATTAGTTATTATCAAATTTTATACTTTTATTCTAATATATTTCCAACTAGGACATTACTTGTTTAGGAGATACGACGACGGTTGTGGTTGTGTATGATCTTATGTTAGATTGCATACAACAATGTTTCTTCTCAAAACTCTAATGCTGGATCATATGACAATGGCTCCATAGCCAAACCACCAAAGTTTAACCCTAATAACTTCTCTTTGTGGAAAAGTCGTATGATGCTCTTCCTAGATGGAGTTGACAACAAATATCCTACCATACTCCATGAAGGACCTCTTGTCCCTAGAGTTTGGGATCGTTATAATGCCAAAAATAAACATGAGGATGGTGATGAGTCTTCTTCTGATGAGGAAGAACGAACACCTGCTATTGGGAGATACATTGTAAAGGACCCCAGTAAGTACAATGATAAAGATAAACGTCTTGTAGCTCTTGACACTAAAGTCAGAGCCATCATTGCCCTCTCTGTGCCTGATGAGGTTTATCATTCTCTTGTAAACTTTTCTACTGCTAAGGAAAAGTGGTCCACTCTGTGTGTTCTCTATGAAGGTACGTCTGAAGTGAAAAAAAGCAGGAAAATTGCTCTTGTTAGAAAATATGAACTCTTCTCTTATGAGAAAGGATAATCTCTTTCAGCCTACTATAACCGCTTTAACAGTCTTCTTAATGATCTTAAACTGTTGGGTCGCGTGTATGATAATGAGGAAGTCTTGTGCAAGTTTATGGATTGTCTCCCTGATTTTTGGGAAAATATTTGTACTTATATAAAGACAACCAAGGATCTTGATCATATGCCTCTCACTGCTCTTTATGGAACTCTCTTCAACTATGAGCAGACTAGGCTGCAAAGGAAGTATGTCATCACAGATATAAAGAGCCCTTCTCTAGCTCTCTTAAGTGACTCTTCCAAAAGGACTATGTGTACTCCTAGAATCACCTACCCATCTGACTCTGACCATGATAGTCAACAATATCCCAATGAGCATTCAGAAGCATATCTTAGTGATGCTGATGATGAATGTGAGGAAACTTCAGTTGGCAAATTATTAGATGAAATAGCCAGGATGGATGGGTATTCTAAATCCAAATCTCACTTTTCTTCTGCAAAATCTAAGTTTAGTCGACAATCCTCTTCTCTCTCCAAACACTCTTCTTCGAAAAAATCTAATGAAGATTTTTTTAACTGTGGTAAAAAGGGTCATTTTTCCTCTGAGTGCAGAAGTAAACGTTTTGAAACCCAGAACTTCTTCCTCATGCCTATTTTCCTCAAAACTGGGAAGATCCAAATATGATTCTGACCAGGCTGAAAGATACAAAGAAAAATACAAGAGAGAAAAGGAAAGAAACGAAAGACTAGTCAAAAAAGGAAAGGGTCTACCTGCTAAAACTCATGATTTGGCAGATGAACCCACATCTGAAAGCGAGAAGGACATTTCAAATGTGTGCTTCATGGCCAAGATAAATGACATTGATGATCCAGAAGGTCACACCCTCTCAACTGCTCTTATATCAGCTAAGTGTTTCTGAAAGATATCTTTGGTACAATAATTTTGGACCAAATTCTTTCTCCTTTAAAATAATTCTTACCTCCCTTTTTCTCTCCTACTCCCAAATACAAAACCACATTCCTTTTACCTCACCCAACAAACACACTCATCTTTCCACCTCATCAATCCACATTTCTATCAATCTCTACAAACACCCTACTTTATCCTAAGTTAAATACTCTCCTTAACTCTCTAAAAATTCTACCTATTTTTCTTCTCTCCTCTATATATATTCCGGCCCCGTTATTCCTTCTCAAATCATCTCTCACCAATCACTCCACTCATTTCCTCACTTTAATTCTCAATTTTTTTCGGTTCCCCTAAGTGCCGATTGCAGCTTGCCGATCAAAAGCCTCCACCGGACACGGTATCATCGGCTGCCCCTCTGCCGATTCCTTTCATTCGACTGCCTCGCCGATACCGCCGACAACAGCTTGCTGCCGATTCGTCCCACAGCTCTCGGTTGCTTGCTTCTTCCAGCTACCGACTACCAAAAGTTGATGCCGAACCCCATCACACGCCGACAGCCATCGACTGTTACACGCCAAAGATCAAATCGGCTCTTCCCTGCCGCCGATCTACCAGGCTGCCGACTACAGCCACCGACCGTTGCTGTTGTCGATCGGCTATCTTCTGCCGATCATAACGCAAGCCGAACATCCTTTGTCGACTCCCTTCTTCCTGCCGACACACAACCCCAACCGATCCCCTCTTTGCGAAGCAACCCACCGACGCACTTTCTCGCCGAAGACCATCCTTGCTGCCAAGAACCACACAGCCGACCACCAACTGCCGAAACTCCTTTCCTCTTTGTGCCTGCCGACAGCCGATAACATCCACCTGCCGAAAATTCCCTGTAACACCCTCAAATTTGGAACGAGCAACTAAATAAAATTTCAATAAAATAACCCAAAATTAGATAAATTCATTTCTACAATTCATTCCTCAAAATACCTCGGAGTTTAAACATTATAATTTTCCACAGCTAATAACTTAAGACGGGCGTTACTTATCACAACACAAGTTGCTAGTCCCAAATATATGCGGAAGATTCACTAAATTGAAATCATTTCTCGTGCATTCTACTAGAACTCGTCACTTCACAGTGTGGCTAAAACTACTCCCAACCTGAGCCTGTTGCACATGCCGACAAATAAAAAGGGTTAGGCTAACGCCTAGTGAGTTCAAGCATTTTATCATGACTATATAAATTCATAAATCGAGAGGAGAGTAGTTTTTAGTCATGATTTCAAAAGAGTTTACTTTAAATGCAAATCACCCATTTTCCACTCACATAATTCCCATGTTGAAATCTTTAATATTACATGCTTTCCCAAAATAGACTCCTTTCCAAAATCAACGTGAAAGATGAAATAGCATTTAATAATCAAAACTATTAATTTCATGAATATTCGCCATTATTCCAAAACATCCCAAAACATGGATGAAACATAATCCACAATTCATATAACATGGAAAAGCAATTCTCATAAATATAATACGTCACCGAAAACATGGATAAACACAAATACCCAAAACAACACCTTTCGGTGACGGGGGAGACCCGTATACATTGCACGTGATGGAACACTAAAGTGGGTCACCTACTATGCAATAAAAAAACACCCACGTGGATTACTCTCGTAAACTGAGCTCAATCACTCCAGATCTATTGCCCGCGAGACTAGGGAGCCCCCAACTTCAACCACTCTGGGTCTATACATTGGGTCACTCCAAATCCACAACAACACATTATGGATTACACCTTACTGCCCATGAGACGACGCCCGACCATATAGGTCCACGCCTTACTTATCATGGATCCCGATGCCTATCCAGTGCTAAGCACATATGGAATTACACCTTACTGCCGATAAGATGACGCCCGACCATATAGGCCCACGCCTTACTTATCATGGAACCTGATGCCTATTCCGTGCTACAAAAGAAACTAACGTCTCGTAAACTGAGCTCAATCAATCCCGACCTCTTGCCCGCGAGACTAAGGGGAAACTCAAATGCCTATGGATCCAGGGCTAACAAGGTCTACATATTACACGACCCCAAATGAATAAACAAATGCATTCAAAACATGCAATTCCCCAATAACATAAATTATGATCAAAACTCAACTTTGAGCTATCAAAACTGGACAATTGTCCCCAAAACTTGATAAAATCCAATACCGAGCCACAAGTTCAACTAACTCAAAAGATAGTTCATGAAAGTCATAAGATGACATTAAATATAACAACACACACAGTTTGCCAGGAAATACTTCAAATCCATGAAAACCCATAACAAAACCTTGGATCGGGAAAACCCTCCTTTCCAAAGGATTCACACCTTTACATTTTCAAAACATCTCATGATGTGCTATATGCATATTTCCAAAATCCACAAAATGCATTTTCATAACAAATAGACTCCATTTATCACATAAATCAACAACTTATTTTTATGTATGATTTATTCATCACATTTCCCCAAAATTCCAAATGTAAGTGTTTTACCATATTTACAACCATAAATACTTCAAAGGTTAAAACCCATCAAATAACTCAACATTGATAATTTTCATGTAAAACACATAATTACTTGGAAAATATCATTTTGGCATGTACAAAGTTTTCACAAAGTAACTTGAACTCATCTGGCTAGATTTAGGTTAAATCTAGAATTTTCACAAACGTATGCTCCTTTGAAGAAGTTTGCATCCTCAAGCCAAAACCTCCAAAAACCTAAATTTATAACTTCCAACCATGAATATTCATATTCAACCACTTTAAAACCATTCCCCAAACATCTTATATTGAAATATCTATTTTGACCAAAACCCCAATATTAACCTAACTTCCCCAAAATCATCCAAACCGAAATCGGAGAAACAAAACACTAATAGATCATCAATGGAACATTTATAACTCATACGAAAGTATAGAAGCTAGGAGGATGAACTCACCACTTAGGTTTTGATGAAAACCTAGAGAACCCCAAAAATCTCTAGTGTTGTGGATGAAACTTGCTCTTGCATCAATAAATGAAATCACTAGCATAAAGTGGATAAAGAACACATTAATCTCCAATAAAAAGCCACAAAATCAGTTAGGGTTTGTGAGGGAAAGAGGGGAAACGATTTGGAGAGAAGAGAAGAGATTTGAGTGTGAGAAATGAGAGACTTACCACCACCAAACACCCTTGAATCTTCCAATGAACCTCAAAACTAACACTTTATCCTTGAAAAGCTCTAAAAACCGAAACCATGGCACTTTGAATCGCCAAAAACGGAGGTGAAATGAAAAAGATATGAAGAAATGAAGTTTGGGGTGTGAATTTCGTGTTTTAAGCTGATCCAGTGCTCCGCGCGGGTTCATCGGCTCCAAGATCGGCGTGGGCTACTGTTTGTTCGGTTTCTTATTAAACACTGTTTTGGCCATAACTTATTCGTTATAGCTCCGTTTTCGCTCTGGAAAGAACCGTTGGACTCGTATTCGAATTCCTCATCCAACAAGACCATAAAATCTAGGATTTAACCCAAAATCCTATTTTTCATACTTATCTTAAAAGATCGATTCCCTCCGAAATCGGGGTGTTACAATCCTCCCAACCTTAAAAGAGATTTCGTCCTCGAAATCTAGTTCCCATATACTCAAGTGAACGCTCAACTCACTAGAGTAGCTTCCAATCAACAGACTTTGATTGTCTTCCAACCTTAAGTGATACATACTTTCCCAACGACAGATTCGAACTTCCCAATCATACCACATTCACATGTTCTTAAATTTTTTCTCCAAACCAACTCAACATTGAATCACTACCAACATCAACTAAAACTTCAGAATCCCCAAATAATCCCGCTACTGAACTAGCATTCATTCTCAGCGGATTCCATCGATTCAACACCAACGGTCATCATTGACTCGTCAATTACACAATCCCAAAGGTGTGTCTAATTATCAGTCATACAATCGGCAGGTTCTCTTACCCCACGAGGGAAGTCATTCACTAAATTTCCTTATCACAATTGAGCATCTTAAGATTTCTACAACTATTACCATCATTTCTTTAAAATCGGACTACAATCCCCCGATTACACTAACGGTGCTTGGCCTCAAGCCCAAAAGTTGACACTTAGATGTACCACCAAACTTTGAGTCACAACAGACTCAACACTCGAGTTTCACTCGTCGAGCATTCTCATCAAAACCAAAATTATCGCTATGGTGTCTAAAGGGTCCCGCATACGAAAGTTGACCAAGACCCCAAAATAAGATTCCCAACATGAATGGTTACCACCAACCTCAATATAAGGTACTACGATTCAAATCCTTTAGTTATTAGAGTGCATCATTCCCGCAACCGATACCACTCGGTCTATAGTGCTATCACGCGTGGAATACTCAAACCTTCCACCATCAAAGTGCTACACACACTTACTCTTAACTGAGTTACTTAACCGTTCCAAGGTTCCTATGAGTTCAAGGCCTTTCAAGCGAAATGTTTAACAAATATGCCAATCGAAACGTTCATAAAAACTTTTAACATAAAGGTTTTCATATCAATCTAATTGCACGCACAAAATCTACTACTATCACTTAGGTAGTTGTGCAAAAATGGACATACTCGTCCCACATATAAAAATCATCTTGAAAACCATTTCACCAAAATTTATATCGTTAACAAAGCGCGAAAGTATAACAAACAACTTCTCGGAAAGAAACCGATGCGGTCCTAGCATGGATTGATCTATGTTATGCACGTAAGGTATTTCCCTCATTAAATATTGTGCAACCAAAGGTCTATACGTGCCTCAAAAAAAATTGAATGTCATTCGATTCCAAAATTACCTTTTTAAATCATGAAATAGCATGGGATAAGATTTACCAACAAAATGCGCACACATCCGTTTATTCCCAAAACGGTGAAACAATCCCATAAATGTACTTTGGTTGAACCATAAAACGATTCGTGCCAGTTCTAAGTTTAAAGACAAAATCGATACGTTTTCATCATTCAAAGATGTTGGCTAAAATGCCAAGAGGAAATTTTAAATTGCAACAAGCAGGCAAGCTTGTAACACTCTCTTAGAGATTTTCTTGAAACGAAATTACGTGTATCAAATCATTCGTAACAAATTTCAAGAGATGAAATAATTTAAATCAATATTCGAAATCTTCTCGTCTAGTCATATAATAACATGAGAGTAAAACGTTTGTGACCATACCCACACCTTAAGGTATTTTCCCAAAACTTAGGAGAAATAAGTGTTTGTAAACGATTGACACCAAAAGAGTTTAAATCGACTTCGAATGTTGGCTCATACCAACGGTGCGTATTAACGTTCCAAAATTTTAAGCAATTCCACGCACCCTAGGTTAGGACAATTTTTTTTTCAAGATCTCCATCACGGAGCATTTACACCAAAATTTCGCATTCGCAATACAAAACGTTGAAATGACAATGTTTCAAACTTACTCGTTAGGATACTCAAAATACCCATTTACTCCAAAACCAAAAAGGTTTACAACTTTCCAAAATACTCGTCAAGCCAAAGTTGACCGAAGTTCAACGACTCACATTTTCATGTTTCAAAATGTACCGTATCGCAAACCGTGCATAAACCCCACAATTTTAAAACGTATCCTTGACCAAACGACCCTCAATTATGAAATGAATCAATAAAACATTTTCATTCGCGATACACTTATCAAAGCTTTCGAGGGTTAGTGACTACCAATTTATGCACATCCTTAGATCAATACCATGCATTTGCAAGAAGGGCAATAAAATACTCATCTAGTCGGAAGCACATAAGGCAAATTGTTAAGAAGTGCAATTAGCATGTTCTCTCATGCATTACTCATGCCACGTATAAATCAATTCGTACAATTAAATAAATTGTAACAAAACGTGCTAACACAAATCTTTGAAAGAGAACTCACGTGACCCCAAAGTTCCAAAAACGTTCCGTTTGGTCGCTTTATGACATAAATAGCGCTTCTCAATAAAACCCGAACGAGACAAAATGCTCATTATAATCCAAAATTAACACACGCAATAACGAAAGTATGCATTTTACAAAATGGCACTCACACGACACTCACGTCGTAAAACGAAACCCCGTAAAACTCCACGGGCTCAATTGCTTCAACTCAACCAAATGGTGCCAAGCCTTTCGCTTCCAACAACCAAATTGCATAACGCAAAACCATGGCCAAAGTGCCAAAACTCCCAAAATTCCCTTTCGTTGTAATATGATTTAAACAACACTTTCGATAAAACTTCCATTAAATGAATTTTCCAATAAAACTCAACATAGACATAATGGAAGATAACTTTCCGTCCAAACTTTAACATATGTGGAGGAGATCCAACGTTAAAGTCATAAGCCGTAGTTACTTGCCCAATAACTTAAACATCATGAAAATATGGATATCACTGTATCCGAAAGTAACGTTGGTCAGCGACAAAACAAAGCAAGTCCCGACAGAGTTTGTAACTCCTCGCAATAAAACAACTTTCATGCACGTTCAAAACCATGATTTAAAATCTTGTGTGTATGTTAACCATTTTTCTGTGGTTTTGTAACTCAATCCACAAGAGGATTCGAAACACAAGAAATAACTGATACAATTTATTTCAAAATAAATTATGTGCATGAATTTAGTCGGCACTCAACACCTCAACCCATACTTCTCAAAATCTCTCCGGTCACACTATCGTCATCCGGATGCTCAAACCTCTTAAGGTAAAGTTGGGAATTACCTCGATTAACCTTACGATTCTTCCTCGAATCAAAGTCGTTTCAATAAATCCATGGTTCTAATCCAACCATCAAATTTTGACCCGAACCGGTCCACTTAAAGCAATTATCATGCTTATTGTCACCCCAAGTGACTTATACTAAAATCGCCAAATCTTTTCCAACAACTGTTCGCTTAGAACTTCTTTACTACCCCCAACGTTCATCTCATCAAAGCATTTCAAGTAAGCACATGTAACGAGTAGGTTCACCATAACACTGGCCAGGTGCAACTATGAACGTACCGTACATGCTTATCCTTGCTACCCTCAACGTGATTCTCATTTCTAACGACTCCATCAACCTCAAAGCATCCTATCTTAATGTGCCTAATAGTGCAATTTCGCTTTCTCTCACTTAAAGATCGCTAGTTTGAGTCTAGGTATTCAAAATCAACACATAATTCTCTCAAACTTATGCTCTGATACCAACTTGTAACACCCTCAAATTTGGAACGAGCAACTAAATAAAATTTCAATAAAATAACCCAAAATTAGATAAATTCATTTCTACAATTCATTCCTCAAAATACCTCGGAATTTAAACATTATAATTTTCCACAACTAATAACTTAAGACAGGCGTTACTTATCACAACACAAGTTGCTAGTTCCAAATATATGTGGAAGATTCACTAAATTGAAATCATCTCTCGTGCACTCTACTAGCACTCGTCACTTCACAGTGTGGCTAAAGCTACTCCCAACCTGAGCCTGTTGCACATGCCAACAAATAAAAAGGGTTAGGCTAACGTCTAGTGAGTTCAAACATTTTATCATGACTATATAAATTCATAAATCGAGAGGAGTGTAGTTTTTAGCCATGATTTCAAAAGAGTTTACTTTAAATGCAAATCACCCATTTTCCAACTCACATAATTCTCATGTTGAAATCTTTAATATTACATGCTTTCCTAAAATAGACTCCTTTCCAAAATCAGCGTGAAAGATGAAATAGCATTTAATAATCAAAGCTATTATTTCATGAATATTCGTCATTATTCCAAAACATCCCAAAACATGGATGAAACATAATCCACAATTCATATAACATGGAAAAGCAATTCTCATAAATATAATACGTCACCGAAAACATGGATAAACACAAATACCCAAAACAACACCTTTCGGTGACGGGGGAGACCCGTATACATTGCACGTGACGGAACACTAAAGTGGGTCACCTACTATGCAATAAAAAAAACACCCACGTGGATTACTCTCGTAAACTGAGCTCAATCACTCCAGATCTATTGCCCGCGAGACTAGGGAGCCCCCAACTTCAACCACTCGGGGTCTATACATTGGGTCACTCCAAATCCACAATAGCACATTATGGATTACACCTTACTGCCCATGAGACGACGCCCGACCATATATGTCCACGCCTTACTTATCATGGATCCCGATGCCTATCACGTGCTAAGCACATATGTAATTACACCTTACTGCCCATGAGATGACGCCCGACCATATAGGCCCACGTCTTACTTATCATGGAACCCGATGCCTATTCCGTGCTACAAAAGAAACTAACGTCTCGTAAACTGAGCTCAATCAATCCCAACCTCTTGCCCGCGAGACTAAGGGGAAACTCAAATGCCTATGGATCCATGGCTAACAAGGTCTACATATTACACGACCCCAAATGAATAAACAAATGCATTCAAAACATGCAATTCCCCAATAACATAAATTATGATCAAAACTCAACTTTAAGCTATCAAAACTGGACAATTGTCCCCAAAACTTGATAAAATCCAATACCGAGCCACAAGTTCAACTAACTCAAAAGATAGTTCATGAAAGTCATAAGATGACATTAAATATAACAACACACACAGTTTGCCAGGAAATACTTCAAATCCATGAAAACCCATAACAAAACCTTGGATCGGAAAAACCCTCCTTTCCAAAGGATTCACACATTTACATTTTCAAAACATCTCATGATGTGCTATATGCATATTTCCAAAATCCACAAAATGCATTTTCATAACAAATAGACTCCATTTATCACATAAATCACAACTTATTTTTATGTATGATTTATTCATCACATTTCCCCAAAATTCCAAATGTAAGTGTTTTACCATATTTACAACCATAAATACTTCAAAGGTTAAAACCCATCAAATAACTCAACATTGATAATTTTCATGTAAAACACATAATTACTGGGAAAATATCATTTTGGCATGTACAAAGTTTTCATAAAGTAACTTGAACTCACCTGGCTAGATTTAGGCTAAATCTAGAATTTTCCCAAACGTATGCTCCTTTGAAGAAGTTTGCATCCTCAAGCCAAAACCTCCAAAAACCTAAATTCATAACTTCCAACCATGAATATTCATATTCAACCACTTTAAAACCATTCCCCAAACATCTTATATTGAAATCTTCATTTTGACCAAAACCCCAATATTAACCTAACTTCCCCAAAATCATCCAAACCGAAATCGGAGAAACAAAACACTAAGAGATCATCAATGGAACATTTATAATGCATACGAAAGTATAGAAGCTAGAAGGATGAACTCACTACTTAGGTTTTGATGAAAACCTAGAGAACCCCAAAAATCTCTAGTGTTGTGGATGAAACTTGCTCTTGCATCAATAAATGAAATCACTAGCATAAAGTGGATAAGGAACACATTAATCTCCAAGAAAAAACCACAAAATCAGTTAGGGTTTGTGAGAGAAAGAGGGGAAACGATTTGGAGAGAAGAGAAGATATTTGAGTGTGAGAAATGAGAGACTTACCACCACCAAACACCCTTGAATCTTCCAATGAACCTCAAAACTAATACTTTATCCTTGAAAAGCTCTAAAAACCGAAACCATGGCATTTTGAATCGCCAAAAACAGAGGTGAAATGAAAGAGATATGAAGAAATGAAGTTTGGGGTGTGAATTTCGTGTTTTAAGCTGATCCAGTGCTCCGCGCGGGTTCATCGGCGCCAAGATCGGCGCGGGCTACTGTTTGTTCGGTTTCTTCTTAAACACTGTTTTGGCCATAACTTATTCGTTATAGCTCCGTTTTCGCTCCGGAAAGAACCGTTGGACTCGTATTCGAATTCCTCATCCAACAAGACCATAAAATCTAGGATTTAACCCAAAATCCTATTTTTCATACTTATCTTAAAAGATCGATTCCCTCCGAAATCGGGGTGTTACATTCCCCCCCCCCCCCTTTTGTTATCTGCCGAAAAGAACACACCCTTTTTTCTTTTTAATTTTATGCCGAAACTCCATCCCCCTTTGTCCTTTTGGTTGCCGACAAACACCAAACCACCCTCCAATTTTCTTTAAGATCTCTCCCTCTCTATTTCTTTTGCATTCCTCTTTTCATCAATATTTTTTATACACACTCCCTCTCCTCCTTTTTCCCTTCCCCATAAACCTTTCTCTTTCCTAAACATTCAACCTCCCCCCTCACTCTCCCAATCCCTACATCCTATTACCCATAAAATCATCAATTTCCTCTTTACCCTTCTTACCTATACACTCCAACCCTATCACCTTTTCACCTTACCTCTCAACCTCATTTCCTAAGTCTGTCTCTATCTTTCATAAGTCTATATTTTCTCTATATATTTTACCTCACCTTTCCTAAACCCTATACCCTTCTCTCACATCACACTCAACCTTCCTACATCTTTTTAACCATCATACTTTTCCATCCCTCTTACCCACACTTACCCAACTATAAATATCCCATCTTATTCTTCTCTTTTCCCATGTATTTTACCAACTTCCCTAACTTTCCATCACTCTCATTATTCCCTTCTCCTCTACTCCTACCAATTTGCCTTCTTCTCTGAATATTCTCTTCTGCCTCTCAACCTTCTCTTCCTTTAGCACAACATCCTGGATTTGAAGATCCATCCCTTCATGGCTATGCGTGGAGCTTGAAGATTTACTCTTGAAGATCTACTCTTGAAGATGACTTGAAGACCCACATCTGAAGATTACTCTTGAAGATTGAAGATGTTTGCTTCCCACAAATCTTCCGAAGATCTTTGCCAAAATCTTTTTTAAAAAAATGGCTGCCGAAATTTTCAGCCGATTTTGGCTGACGAAGTGTAGTTGCCGAAATAGGAAGATTTCAGCAACAAAAAAAATATTATATATATATAGGCTGTCGATTCTCTAAAATATATATATATATATATATATATATATGGGCTGCCGATCGTTTCAAAAAAAATAATTATTATATATATATGGCTGTCGATTCTCTCAAAAAAAATTAATTATTATATATATATGGCTGCCGATTCTCCAAAAAAAAATTATTATATATATATAGGTTGCCGACTCTTTCAAAAAAAAATAACTTGTAGTCTTTAGTTATGGCCGTTTTTTCAACATTTCTTAGTGTTTTTCCTACGTCGGCCGCTAAGGGGGAGAATTCATCTGAGGGGGAGCAACATCAACCCTCAATACTCATATCCAGCGTCCAACTCGAAAACATGGCGGACCGGTCAAGGGGGAGCACATCAGTCCGGGCGGATCTAACTGAGGGGGAGTAACACAAAGACCGGTTGATCTAACTGAGGGGAGCAAAACAAAGTCAAAGGATGATGATGATGAATAGGAAGAGCTGAAGATGCCAAGAAAAAGAAAGAAGATGCAAGAGATGGCCAGAAGCATCTTGAGGCTGATTCACTCAATCTCAAAACCTCCCTCAAAGATTGTCACCATTATGGGTTTGTCTCCTACCTAAACACAGACTCATTTGGCTGAAATCTTTTGGAGTAAGTGAATGACTTGAAGATTTGGAACATCTGAAGAAAAGCAAAAGTGCTTGAAAGATAAAATTCTCCAACACATCAACAGGCTGCTGATCAAAATGAAGAATCCTCAAGCCAGACACAAGTTTCAACTTGACCCTCTAAAGATGCAAGTATTTTTTGTTTTGTTCATATTGTCTATACTCCATTCCTTTTTCTTTCATTAGTTTGTACAGCTATACTTTATTATTTCATCTTACATGTAAATGTCGGATACAATAAAAAAAATCCAAAAAGAATGGACTATGTGAAAAGAACCCAAAAAGAGTAAACAAAGGTCAAAATGAATTATTCAGCATTTACTCTTTCGTTTCTAAGTATGGATGTCATCCTTAAATAGGGGGAGATTGTTGGGTCACTTAGGATTTGAAGATGACCTCCAGTCTTTCATTTTACACATTTCATACTTAGAATACTTTTTAGGTTCTTTACAAGCAGCTTAATTATGTAACATAAAATGTTCGATGAAGTCGAAGATCAACCGAAGAAACAAAGTAGAAGTGTATCTTCAAAGCGGATTGAAGATGGACTTCTCAGCCAAATGTTAAGCTGCTACTTGAAGACATCCTAAGTCTTCTGCCAACACTACTTGAAGACATCTTAGGCAAGATGTTTGAAGACATCTTAGGAAAGGAAATCTTGAAGACATGATCGGCAGGATCACTTGAAGAAATCTTTGGCAAGGATACTTGCCTACATTTTAGGCCAAGAGTTTTCAGCAGGTATATTCTACTGTATCTGCAAAATATATTTGGGATATCTTGCACTGATGGAGACATCATCCGAAGATCAGAAAAAGGTTGTTTAGCCTTCTTATTTGTTTCAAGAAAGATCAAGTTCAACACACTGCAGGTCAACGCCTCAAGACAAAAAGTACATCTCAGTACTTTTCAGAAGACCTGCCTTCAAAGACCTGCCTTCCTATCTTCCTACCCCTGCTTGACAAGTGTCCATGCATTTAATGCATGAGGCACTATATAAAGAGACCATCTTCAACCTTGCAAAGATTACCAGTTTACAAGATCCTCAAGATTCCAAGTGCTGACATTTTCTCTTCTCTCTCAAAGAAGTTCATTGTTTATCTAAGTGTATTTTCAATTGTTCTTCATTCTCTTTGTGTCTGTATGTAAGATTGTTTGAACGGATTTATATGTTCTCTTCCGCAACAATCAACAGTTTCTGTGTGTAATTCTTATTTGAAGTTTTTCAATAAAAGAATTAAATTAAGTGAAATTTTTTGTGTATTGTATTCAACCCCCCTTCTACAATACTTGTTACCATTGCTACTCAATAGCTGGGACCAACATAAGCGTTTTGTAAACGGTCCCTAAGTGGGAAGTTTGTGACAAACTGGCAACTTGTTTTAGGAAGTGAAATTCGTGAGCTTATAAGCTCATTTGAGTGAGGTTCGTAAGTTTTTTAAAAGTCGTAAGTTGTAGACTATCAATATTCTTATTAAGTTTGACTATATTTTGAATAGTTAAGGATGCATTTTTTGGTGATTCCAATGTCATGTATTTCATTTTTCATTGGGGTTGTAATAATTGATCTTAGGATATATTGAAACATTGAAACAATGTGGGATTATATATATATATATATAGAGAGAGAGAGACTTGAGATCATGTGACACCAATCTGTTTTCGTGAGACCGGTGAGACAAAGTTTTTACACTTGAAACTTTACAGCAAAACACTGACCTTCACAGTGTTTTTGCTGTAAAGGTTCGGATCTTTTTTTACCTTCACAGTGTTTTGCTGCGAAGTTTCAAGTGTAAAAACTTGGTCTCACCGGTCTCACGAAAACAGGTTGGTCTCACGTGAACCCAACCCTATATATATAGGGTACAAATCAAATATAAACCATGTATTTGTTGCACCCCTTTCAAAACAATTTTCATATATGCATAATCTAAGATGCATATATGCATTATCCCATATGAATGTATGTCCATTATATGTATATTCTTGCACGTATGCATATGCACATTGTTCATATATGCACACTAGTTCTGCACATATGCACACTGTGGTTTGTAAGATGTGCAACAAATGCAAGGTTTGCATTTTACATATATATATATATATAGTAAAGATCAAGAGAGAACCTTGAAAAAAAACGAAGAACCACAAAAAAACAGATGAAAAACTATATGAAAATGGATGTCAATCTAAAGATAATAAAATGATGGATTTTTTGATGTAATTTTTTCCGCTTCAATTTTTGTTATATTTCGCCAATTTTGTATTTAAGAAATAGAGGGTAAGTAATTTTATTTTTTAAAAAATGGTTATAACCATCTTTTAAATCATAATTATTGGATCATTTTAATCTAATGACATGGATGGATTCTTTGGTTCTTTCATTTTTCCTGGTTCTCTCCTGGTCTCATCCCTCTCTCTCTCTCTCTCTCTCTATATATATATATATATAAGTTCAAATACAAATTAGAGCATCTCCAACTAGTGATGGTCATTTAGGCCCGACCCGACCCGATCGGGCAACCCGAACCCGATAGCCAGGACCGGTTTGGGTTTTTGGCTTTTTCTCCGGCCCGACCCGAAACCGGTTCACGGCCCGGTTTTTGGCCCGACCCGGCCCGAAACCGATTTTTTCAAAAAAACTAGCCGTTATATAACGGTTATATAGCCGTTTTTAGCCTTTTTTTGGTGTTTTTTCACCCTCCAACCCATATAAATACTAGGGGGTGTTATGGATCATATCACCAACTTACAAAACGCAAAAAACGTATACAATTCTCATTTCTTGGCTCTCGCTATATTCGTTTCTCGCAAATTTTACTATAAAGTCTCTAGTTCTCTAGTCTCTACTCTAAAAAAATGGCCGAACAAAATTACACCGTTGTTGCCGAGCATGGACGAAAAGCACCGGTTTGGGAGCATTTCAACTTGGTGATGTTTTCCGACGGTACAAAAAAAGCGCAATGCAAACGGTGTGGAGATTTCCTTCAAGCCGCCTCAAATACCACGTTAAAGCGCCACTTCGAGGAGAGATGCAAGAGGTTGAAATCGGGTGACGATCCAAGTCAACCCATACTTGACAATTCCGGTCAAGTATGGTCGTATAATGAGGATATCGCCCGACAATTGCAAATGAAATGTGTCATTCAAGTGGGGTTGTCGTTCGGACATTTCGACAATCGTCACATTACGAACATGATCAAACAAGGGTTCGAACCACGCTACAAGGGTTCGGTAAGTCGTCAAACTCTTCGGCGTGATGCTTTAAAACTTTGGAATACGGCTAAAAAAAATACGCGAGAAATGTTTTTAAACTTACCCAACAAAGTTTCTTTAACTTGTGATGTATGGAGCGCACCATTCGGATTGCCACAATCTTATATATGCATAACGGCACATTGGATTGTGCCGGGATCGTGGCAATTATGCAAACGTGTAATCACGTTTGAGCACTTTGGTTCGCCACATTCGGGTGACCGTCAGTTTTCTATAATTATGAGATGTCTTCAATATTATAATTTAAAAAATAAAGTTATTAGTATTTCGTTTGATAATGCTAGTAATAATACGGCATGCGTATGAAAATTAGGTTTGGTTTTATCCCCTATTTTAGAGGGAAAATTATTTCATACACGTTGTTGCGCACACATAATAAACTTAGCCGTTCAAGACGGCTTAGGTCGCCTTAATGAGCCTTTAACTAAGTTTAGGCTTATGTTACGCCGCCGGATTTTCACAAAAGGTAAAAAAAATGCAAAACGCATATAGACAATATTGCCAAGATGTCGGTTTTAAAGCTTTGGGACCGGCACACGATATGGCGGTTCGATGGAATTCGACTTGGAAAATGATGGATAATTTAATAAGACAAAAACAATATCTTCAAGCATTTTATAACGTTCATTCCCCGGAAAACACGATAACTGATGATGATTGGCAAATGATTTATGGCTTTCACGATATTTTGGGCGATTTCAAAACTGCAACAACTATCTTATCCGGTATTTATTATCCAACGAGCCCTTTACTTTTAAATCAAATATATATTTTGGCAAGTAAAATTGCTCAATACGAAGCGGATTACAACTTTCATGGCGTGGTAGCACCAATGAAAGCAAAATTGGTAAAATATTTTAAAGAGATCCCCTTCACTTTTCTTTGTGCCGCGTCATTAAACCCGTATTTAAATGTTACGGGTGTCGAAGTTTTAATACAATCAATATGTTTCTCGTTTGGTTTGGATTCGTCTACAAATAATTCTTTTTCAAGGAACCGCATAAACCAATTTAATAATGATTTTCATCAATTATTTGAGATTTATAGACTTAATTATGGGGGAGGAAGCCAACAAACCCCTACAACTCAAATGTTTTCACCGGGTTCTAGTACCCCACAATCGTCGAAGATGTTAAATCACTAGATTTATTAGAATGGTGGAAAAATAAACAACCGAGTTTCCCGATTATGGCGACTATTGCCCTTGATATACTAACAATCCAAGCTAGTACCGTAGCTTCGGAGTCTGCTTTTTTTCTTAGTGGCAGGATCGTATCGGAGCGTCGGACAAGATTAACCCCGCAATCGGTAGAGTGCTGCATATGTTTGAAGGATTACTTGGATGGAGAAGACCTAATTCAACATCAAACAAACCTGGAGAATGATCTAGACGGTGTGGAAGATAACTTAGCCAAAAACGAAGCGGATGAAGAACTAAGTACGCCGGGAACCGTAACCGAAAATTCTGATGCTAGTAGTGTCGGTGACGTCTCACATTACAACGATGACGAAGAAGAACCAGACACAGACCGCATTGATGATCGCACGGCTATTGCACGACTGCAAAAGTACAATTCTCTTGAAGACTACAATCCAGATCAGAATCCATACTACGCTCCATAGAATCCATACAATTACAATCCATGGGGATGGGGTGGTGGGGGTGGGAGTGGGAGTGGGAGTTCGGGAGCGGGACCTTCGGGTTATTAGAATTTATGTATTGTAAGTTTATAACTTAAAATTATATATAAATTTTAAAACGTAAAAGTGTATTTTAGTGATATATATTATAAATAAAACGTAAAAGTGTATTTTAGTGATATATATTATAAATAAAACGTATTTTTAAAGTGTATTTTAGTGATCCAATCCAATTTTTTACTTTTTAAAGTTTAATAATTAATTATTATACAGAGAATTTTTTTTTTTTTTAAAATACGAAAATACGCCGGCCCGATCTCAGAGCCGGTTTTGGGCCCGGCTCGGCCCGGTTTTTATAAAACCGGTTTTAGATAACATTAAACGGGTTAGGGATTTTCAGGTTAAACCCGGCCCGACCCGACCCGGTTTTGGGCGTTACTGTTTGAACCCGGTTTTTGTCTCGGCCCGACCCGACCCTAACCCAATTTTTGGCCATCGCTATCTCCAAGACTCCAACCATGACACAAAAAAAACACTAGAAATGGTGGGCCCTCAAATCTTAATTCCAACCACACTTCGAAAAAACACCAAATTTATTGCACCACATTAAAATAACATATTTTATATATTATTAAAGCATTTTTAAACACAATAATTATAAGTTATAGCATTAAATAAAAAAGATAATTTTTCAATCAATATATTTTACATCAAAAAATATTACATTATCTTAAAAAACAGAAATTATATTTTTAAATATATATTATACATATAAAGATTTAATAAAGATTCGTTAAAATAAAGGTGACAAAGTTTTAATTGGTAAATTTATATTATAATTTACCTTTTAAATACATATTATTTATGTAAATAATAATCTAAATCGTTAATATATATCTATTTGACAAAATGAATATATTTAATTGAGTGTTTAGTGGGGCCCTCATTTGCTGTTCAACTTTCTCACACTGCAAATATGTCGTAGCAATTGAACGGCCGGCATTTTCTTTTGCCGTTTGCCGGATGGTTGGATCCATTTATCCAGCAAAAACTTGATTTTGGCGTACGATTGGAGATGCTTTTATGTAAATGTTATAAAACCATACAAACTAATTGTAACAGCTCGTCTTGCCTAAAGCATATTTATTTTATTTTTATCTCGATTGTTTCTTAGGGGCCGTTTAATAACGATTATCTGGTAAATGCTTATTGATAATAATGGTCGGGAATTTCAACTGGTAAGAGTAGTAATAAGAATAGAGAGTTTTACCAAGTAAATGAGAGGGACGTATCTTATCTGATAAGCGTTTACCATGTAAATTGTTGCATGCGATACCGCTTTGATGGACTACAAGATTACCTGGTAAATTAAGTTAGAAAACTAAATTTTACTGGTAAGCACTTATCGGGTAAGTATTTTGATAAATGACCCCTTAACTAAAGCAAAGATCATACTAAATAACCTCTATCATAGTATTTTATATGGTTTGCATGATTTATTCCAAATTCAAATTTACTAAAAACATATACACAATTTGTATTCTAGATGAAATCCCTAAATCAAAATGAGATTTTTGAATCTTAATTCTAACAAATCGGTTAGGCCAGTGACGAACACATTCGTATTATTGACGGCGTCCACCATGTTTATCCATGGTTGTATTTTCAGAAAATAAAAAAATAGTTCTTAAATTTGTGAACGACGGTCATAAAATATAAACTATTTTTTTATATCTCATTATTTATATAAAATAAAATAAAAACTTATCATTTTATTTAGCTGTAACGAAATTTTAACATTTAAAATAAAAAAAAAATGAAAAATAGAAAGTGACATGGGTAGATTTGGTGGGAGTTGGCGGTTGGACAAAGGGGTGGAACATGGAGTCGTTACGTACACGCCAAATCCTATGGAACCTTTTCGGATGATAACGTTGTTCCTTCTAATCGTCTTGTCGTTTCATACGTCTCCCCAAACAAATCATATATTTCACTCTTTCACCAATTAAGTTTTTTACAATCATTATTTTATTAAATATATTCTTTAGAGCATCTTTAAAACCTATGCTAAAGTTTTTCTAAAATAAAATAAAAAAATTTAAAATCTCTAAAAGAATTGTATTCAACTTCAACAACTATGCTATTTTAACAACTCTAATATTAATTATCTAATTAAAATATTTAATTTATTTAATTATATTATTAAAATATTTAATATATAGAAAGTTGGGTGAAAAAAGTTTGTTTTTTTAGGATAATGATTGATTTTAGGGTGAAACCATCTATTTATAGATTTCTCTAAATTTACAGATTTTTACAATCTTTCTCCTCTTTTCTCTATTTTAGCATAGAGGATAGCATCGCTGTTGGAGTAACAAAAATGTTAAAATCACATTCTTTTCCATTTTAGCATACTCTTACATTTCTATTTTACCTTGTCTTAGAATAAGAAGAAAAATCTATAAAAAAAACCCAACGAACTATCTGAATTTGAATTGTTAAGTTTTTAAACTATTTTTTGGAATGATAAAACCCTTAAACTTTCTAAAACTGATTAATTACATTCTTGTAACCTGTAAAAACAGGTTAATGTGATACAAATTTAAAAAAAGTCTAAAAAACTCAATGAACTATATGATTTTGAATGATTAAGTCTCTGAAAATTTTAACAAATAAATTTATGAACTTTTTTCTAAAAAAAATTACCAAATATATTCTTGACTTTTTTTAACAAATAAAATCCCAAAGTTTTTATGAAGAAATAAAATCATGAACTTAGTTTTGATGGAAAAAATCCAAAAAAAAATTTGAACAAAAAATATACAAATTCTCTCACCGACAACAAAATAATTAAAATGAACCAATTAAACAACGAAAAATTATATTATTTTCATTACTAATTCCGAAGCATTCAAAGTTATGCTTAGAACATTAAAAGATATATACAAAACTATATGCACCCTTCACAAGAGATGGTCGTTTTTTTGGAATATTTTGTGAAAGAATTGACGTTCTTTTTTTGGTAATTTTTTTTTGTGAAATGATGAGTATAATTTTTATATGGGGAAAAGTCTAAAAACCCCAATAAACTATCTGATTTTCGATGGTTAAGTCGTTAAACTATTTTTTTTTAAATGATAAAACTCTTAAAATTTCTAAAATTAGTTAAATGCATTCATGTAACCTATAAAAACATGTTAAAGCGATACAAATTTAGGAAAATTCTAAAAAAACCCAACAAACTATATGATTTAGTTATTAAGTTCATGAATTTTTTAACAAATAAATCCTTACACTTTTTTCCTAAATTTTGTGAAATGATGGGCGTTCTTTTTCTGGTATATTTTGTGAAAGGTACTTATAGTTTTGTATGTATCTATTAATGTTTTAAGCATAACTTTTGAATGATTCGAAATTAATAATGGAATAACTTTCGTTGTTTAATTGGTTCATTTTATTTTGTTGTCGGTCGGAGGATTTGTATATTTTTTGTTCAAAAAAAAGATTCGCATTTATTTGCTAAAATTAAGTTCATGACTTTGTTTTTTCAAAAAAAGATTGGGATTTATTTGTTAAAAAAAATTAGAAAAACAATTTATAAATTTATTTATTAAAAAAATTCAGGGACATAATCATTCAAAATCAGATGATTTATTGGTTTTTTTAGACTTTTTCCAGATTTGTATCACATTAAACTGTTCTTATAGGTTACAAGAATGTAATTAACCAGTTTTTGAAAGTTTAAGTGTTTTCTTTCAAAAAAAATAGTTTAAGGACTTAATCATTTAAAATCAGATAGTTCGTTGGATTTTTTAGACTTTTCCCTATAATAAGTATATACTTTTCTGTTATATTCTTAATTATGAGATAAATAATTTTTTTCTTAATTATTAAGAGTAAAAACGGCATTTAGTTAATTAAACAATATAGATATTTATTATGAAATGGGGGAGTAATTTTTTTTGAACGTCGAAGATATATTAAAGAAAACTAGCAAGAAGCTATAAAGAACAAATAACATGTAAGAGATAGAAAGAAGATGATTTTGTAACCAACCCACCCAAATAATATTACACTTTCTACTTCTATTTGTATCCCAAAAGAACGACTGAGTCACAATGTTATCCCACAACGCCACTTTCTTAGGCTTAGGGAGCCTAAAAAGTGTCTCATTTCGGAAAGACCAAATACCAATAAAGTCGTTTGAATAACCGCCTCAAAACAGGCTGACTCTGTTTTATTCAAACTCAAAGATAATAACCAGCCAACCCACTTCGAATTGGACCTAAACTCCGGAATATCCACACTCCACCATCGACCAATTTGCTTCCAAACATCCCGAACCATTTGACAAGAGAAAAACAAATGACCCACCGACTCAATCTCCAAATCGCAAACCGGACATAAGAGGGAATGCACATCTATTCCTCTTTTATCAAGGCTGTCTCGAGTTGGAATTTTGTTCAAACTCAACCGCCAAGCAAGGACATTAATTTTGATATGAACAAACCGATTCCATCTAGTAGGAGAAGATTCTACTACCAAAATTTTAGAATCAATGTAACTACGAGTAGAAGCCACCGAAAACTCACCTGGTCTGTTAAGAGACCAAAGTCATCTATCTCTTTGGTCAAAAATATTGACTGTAGCTAGAATCTCCCGTAAAGCCGACATCTGCGACTCCTCCACACCCCTTCTCGGCTCTCTACGCAACACTAAGCCTCAACCCCCTAGGACCAAACGATCTTGCACCAATGCCAATTTGTCACGATCAAGCACGTATACCCTCGGAAATTGCACTTTAAGAGAGGAATTTCTCAACCAAACCTCATCCCAAAACAGAGTAGAATTCTCATTACTTACTTTTTTCCTGCAAAAAGAAAAGATGTGGATACCATTATTCTCCATTTGTTGAATCGCCTTTACAATACAAATCAAGGAGAATTGGACATCTTATTGGGTAACCATGTTCCAATGAGCCCACACACACCATAAATCGATTTAACCACTTTGACTCAAAGTGCATTTCGATCCGCCCAAAACCTCCAAATCCATTTAAAAATGAGAGCTATATTGAAAGCAAACAAGCTTCCAATACCAAGCCCCTATCTTTTTTACTAACTGTAACACCCCGATCTTTGGGAGGTATCGATATTTTGAGAAAAATATGAAAAATAGGATTTTGGATTAAATCCTATATTTTATAGTCTTGTTGGATGGAGAATTCAAATACGAGTCCAACGGTTCATTCAGGAGCTAAAACGAAGAAGTTATAGCCAAAACAAGTTTCAGTACATCCTGTGCTATAGTGCCCGCGGTTGTGACACTGTCACAATCGCATGTCACTATCGCCCGAGGGTACCTGGACCTTAAAAAACATGATTTTCAGCCTTTTTCTCATTACCACTTCACCCATTTTGTTTTTCTCTCCCAAGAACCGAAACCCTTCACCTCCAATGTCTATTTTGAGCCTTTTAGACCCCAAGAATCAAGTTTTCAAGTGTCCCTTCTTCATCTATCATGGTTTTAGAAGTTAAAGCAAGAATCCTTTCATTTCATCCCCCTCATCAAGTTTGCTAGGGTTTCATCCAACCCCTTTTCTCCATTTTGAGGATTTGGAGTTTGTGGTTCGTTTTGGTAACTCTAGAGGTGTTTGGTTGGTGGATCCAAGTTGTGGTTAAGGTAATCTTCTCTTTTATTCATCTATGGAAATTAGAGTTTTGGTATGAGTTGAGATATTGATGTAAAATGTTTGGGGAACGATTCTAAATGGTTAAATATGATTTTTGATGGTTGGAAACTCATGGATCTAGGTTTTTGGAAGATTTGGCTTGAGGATTCAATTTTTCAAAGGAGCTCATATTTGGGAAAAATCTAGATTTAGCCTAAATCTAGCAAGGTGAGTTCTAGTTGATTTGTGAAAACATTGTACATGCCAAAAACGTTCTTTTCCAAGTATTTATGTGTTTTACATGAAATTATCAATTGTTGAGTTATTTGGTGAGTTTTGATTATTTGAAGTATTTAACTTTGTAAATATCCTAAAACATCCATATTTGTAATTTTTGGGTAATTTGATAGATAAATTATAAATGAAAATATTTTGATGATTTATTTCATAAATGGAGGTTATTTGGAAAAATGCATTTTAGTGTTGGTTGGAAATATGCATGGTTTGTGTTATGGGATGTTTTTAAGAATACCAATGTTGGGAACTGAAGATTTGCTAAGTGTGGTTAGTACTGCCAGAACAACATTAGTGCTGCCAGATCAAAGTTAGTACTGCTTATGCAATGGTTACTACTGCAAGGCAAAATTAATACTGCTAGATCATTGTTAGTACTGCTGATACATTAATGCTGCTGGAACAAGGTTAGTACTGCTAGTCAAGTTAATGCTGCTGGATCAAGTTAATGCTGCTGGAACAAGTTAATGCTGCTGGAATGAGTTAATACTGCTGGAATGAATTAGTGCTGCTGGAGAATATTAGTACTGCTCATGCTGAATGAAGATTAATACTGCTGATGTGATAAGTTAGGTATGCGAAGAGATTGGAGATAAAGATGGAATAGATGAAGATATGCTTAAAGAAGATTCAGAAGATCAATTTAATTTTGATAGTTATCTTGTAATTATTGTGTATAAATAGTTGTTGATAGATAGCTATTAGAGAGAAGAGAAATACACATTACGTATACGTGAGATACAGAATTCGATTTTGTTTAGAGAGAATTAACCTCAAGGTTTAGAACCCTATTTCTAGAGAAGTAGAAGTCGTCTTGATTGAGCCTGTTCATCAAGATTGAGGTTTGGTTGTAAGCTTGTGAGTCGAATTAGTGAATACAAACAGCTGTGTGTTTTCTGATATATTGTTCATTGATTGTGAGAATTAAAGTTCTTTTCCGCAGATTCTTTAATTCTGAATTCTAAGTATTATTAGTCTTGTTAAGATTCGATCATGACAACCAACGTGTGGGTCATTGGATTTTGGTCATTCCCGACCTTGCGAACATTTTGAAAATTTCAAACCTTTTTGGTTTTGGGGAAAGGATGTATTTTAAGTTTTTCGATAAGTAAACCTTAGGTATTAATGCACTTTAACGATTTATTTTACGAGTGTGAATCTTTTGGTATAAATACACCTATGGGTGTTTTGGAAAATGATTTGTCTTAACCTAGAGTTGAGTGGAGTCATTTATGTTTATGGAGCATGTTTCTCATAAACGCGAGATATTTACGTTTTATTGCATTTTATGGCTTTTAACAAATGGTCTTTTGATTAATTGAACTTGTGGCTCGGTATTTGATTATGTTGAGTTTTGGGGACAGTTGTCCAAGTTTTAATAGCTCAAGGTAGAGCTTTGGTGATGATTTATATTTATTTGAGAATTACATGTTTTGAATGCGCTAGTTCATTCGTTTGGAGTCATGTTGTAACACCCCGAAAATTGAAGTGCAAGTTTGGGGTTCACGGACGTCCGCGGGGCCAAGGGCCGGAAGTCCGCGATGTGCGGAAGTCCGCACACCATCCGCGGAAGCAACAGAGAATTCGTAGGGTTTTGGCATTGTGATGGTCGGACGTTCGCGAGGCTTCATGTCGGACGTCCGCGATGGCACCTGAGATATTTTGTTTCCCTCTTAAGCCTTTCCTCTCTCTTTCCTCTCATTTTCCCCATTCCCATTTCTCAGCTTTCTCTCTCTCTCTAAAATACGAATTCTCTCTCTAAGAAACCCTAAATCCCTTCTCTTCTTCTTCATCCTCTCCACCCAAACCATACCCATTTCCACCATTGTTGGACATTTGGGAGCTTGAAGCTTTTTGGGAGTCTAGGAGCTTTCTTTTGGAGGATTCAAGTGGTAAAGGTAATCTCTCCCTACCCAAAAGTTTGATTGTTGTTGTTTTCACCTTCTCTTCCATATTTGGGATATTTCTGGTGATTTTGATGAGGTTGGGTTAAGATAATCTCCTAATCTCTTCATTTATGAAGTTAGGGTTTTTGATATAAATGGGTATTTTGGTGTAAATGGTTGGAGGATGATTCCTTATGGTTAGATCTGAATATTCGTGGTTGGAACTTATAGATCTAGGTTTTTTGGAGATGTTAGCTTGAAGATGCAAGAGACTTCAAAGGAGCTTACGTTTGGTAAATTCTAGATTTAGCTTAAATCTAGCAAGGTGAGTTCAAGTTGATTTGTGAAAACTTTGTACATGCCAAAAATGTTATTTTCCAAATGATTGTGTGTTTTACTTAAAAATATCAATTGTTGAGTTATTTGATGAGTTTAACTCTTTACAAGTATTTATCTTCATAATGTTGTAAAACACCCATATTTGGGGATTTTTGGATATTTGATATGTAGAAATCATAATTATATCCTTAAAAGATTTATTACTCAAAATGGAATCTATTTGATGGTTTAATCATATTTGTATAAATGATTTTATAAACCATTTGGGAGAATGCACGTTTTAGTGTCAATAATCATTTTGAGAATTATAAGGGTGTGAGTCCTTTTGGGAAAACCCTTTTGTTTAACCCGTGTTGAGATTTGGGTTAGTAACGATTTTATGGTACTTGTTTACCTAATTGATATTAAATGCATTTTTATGCTAAGACGACCGTTATTTATGGGTCTAATGAGTATTTGAGCATTTTGCTCGGTTTTGACTTTGAGATAGTCTTGGGGACATTTGTCCGATTTTAATGGATCGATGTGGAGTCTTATTTATGGTTTGCTTTTGTTGCACCATATTGCATATATTGCATCATATCGCATTTATTGCGCATTATTATTATTTAAATGCTCGGGTGCGTTAGTCATTCCAGGATAGGCTTATTATTATAGATTGTGTTGCATTGGATCCATAGGCACGTAAGCCAGTCTTTATTTGATGGTCTACTGGGTGTTGTGGGATTTGACCGAACCCCATGTTAGATGACCTTTACCTTCAAGGGTCCACTAGGAGGGTTGAGTCATGGTTGAGCACTTTGGGCGAATATGACCTTCGCCATGTCGGGGCAATGCCATGGTTGTATCCCCGCATGGGCCGAGCCTTTGGTGGTATGCGTATTTGTAACGTCCCAATTTCAAATTCAAGCAATATCATAGATTAAGCATTCGAATTACATAAACAACTTGTTCATAAACATTCTTTTCACTAAGCTAAGCAAAATTGACAGCGAAAGTCTCTATTCCACAGCCGAGAGCTCTATCTATTCATCAGTCAAAAGACTTGGAGTCGCTCTAAGTTCCAAATCCTTCCTGCCATCTCACAGTTCTTACTAGAAGAACCCGTAACACGCTTACCTGAAAATGGTTTAGTTTTGAAAAGCGAGGGTTAGACCAAAAGGTCTAGTGAATTCCCTCCGAAAGCAACATGTAAAACGGTATGATAACATTTATAAAAGATTCATCGAAAACCTTAACATTTCATCAAGCATGGTACTGCACTGTGTATTGGATCACATAAACATTCCGCGATCGGGGCCCTAGTAGGACCCTTCTCGCCTCTTCCGGAGCCTACACAGACTCCCCTCTACTCGAAATAGGAGGAAACGAATTCCAACCTACCAGTCTGTCATACCTATCCAAGGGACCATCAGGTCCCGAGGATCACTCTCTGACCCCACAGTGCAGACCGACTCCACATAGCACATAATTCATTTCATAAAACATGTACTTTACATCTTTGTAAAATCATCATTTCCATTTCATCATATCCAGTAAGCTTTCTCAAGTAAAACGTACAGTTCATGGAAAACGTGCGTAACAGTTATATACATTTCATGTTCGTAAATGAAACCATAATCAGTTAAAACATTTAACACTTTACGTCGTAAAAGGTTTAGAGAACTCACCTTGATGTCACTGAAAGCACGCTTGCTCTACTCTCGGATTAACCAGACTTGACACCTAAAAGATCAGGTAATTCTTTAATCAGCAAAACTTACCCTGAACTATCCGGATACCATCTACTTTCCGGACACAACAACTTTCCGGACACCAATCCGGACACTCTACTTCCCGGACAAGGCAATCCGGACGCTAGACCTATCCGGACAAAACCACCCGGACACTAAACTTATCCGGAAACCTCAGCCACCCGGATACCAAGAAATACCCGGAAACCCTCACGGGACACTTACCCGGGCACTTGCAACCCATCTGGACACCACTGAACATCGGTGTCCGGAAACCACAACTGTTCGAGCTTAAAAATCTAAAAGTGATCATTAACTCGTTTTTAGCCATTAGTTCGATTAGATAAGCATAGGGGTTCATCCACTAGTCATAAACACTCAATTAATTTCATTTTAAACCACCAAATCGACATATTAGCAATGAAATCCCAAAATGCTCAATAATGAGATACTTAGGTAAAGACCCAACAATTCCTCACGATTCCCTCCCCAGATCATGAACATAAAGGAGCAATAGACATGAATCAAGCAGAATAAACATACTAGAAGAATACCTTAACAGATTTCTTGCACAAATTGAGAGTCTCCAACCTTTAGCTCTTTTCTTTCTTTCTTCCTTGAGCCGCCAAACACACACACCACACCAAAACACTGATTTGTGAAACTGAAGGAACCCTAGGGATTTGTGCATTTAAGTATCTTCCAGAAATGACAAGATTAGTCCCTTGACTTATCTTTCATTCCTTACGAAAAAGCATTAAACTTTCATTATTTCCAAAAGAAAACCCGGTTGTTACAACACTCCCCCCTTAGAAGAATTTCGTCCCCGGAATTCCTTATTGGAAAAGACGCGTGTATCATGCCCACACCACAACTTGACACTTCCCCAAGGTAATGCCACTCCTGACTCAGTCCACCACCTCATAAATTCGAAACATGGAACATTGGATGCATTCCCTTCAGTTCTTATGGTACTCTAACTCGTAGGCTACTGTTCCTGTTCGATCGGTCTTAACGATAGAAGATTAAATAAGGCTTCTCAAGCATCTTTACTTCCCTTAAGGAGGAACCTGGCGGAATCCCCCGCTACAACATGAGATCCAATTACTCAGAAACAGTCACTCACTTGACAGCTTGGCACAAGGCCAACCTTGTACGTCCCGACAACTCACAACCCCGAGTTCCTTCATTATATCACAACTCACTACCTTGCACCACCCAACAATCGTCTATGCTGATAACATTTCCCTTTTCTCGGACCACCTAGACCACAGTTCGTCACTCATCCCTCACATTCTCACTACTTCACCACCCCATACTTATACGTAACTAAGAGTAGGAACCTCCAAACCCATCGTTGGATTGTTCACCTACTCAAATTAAACTTATCCTGAAACACATCAATTCCTCCCGGATTGCCACGTTCGTTCATTCCTATAAAACGTAACTCCGGTTATCCTCACTCCACTGGGAGGAGTAACCATGGTCACACCATACTATTCTCACTAGCTTAATCACTGTACGACCAATTCGTTTAAACATTTCTCACAAAGTCACTAACTTAACTCAATCGACTGTCTTATCCACTCCTTTTCTGCACAACCTTGTACCTAATTCCCCTCCTCAATACTCTTTCCAACGGTTCGCACACTTATCAATGACAATCTACACAACACTGCACCTTTCGGCGTTACTGACAAGTTTACTACTTCCAATTTACTCACTTATTCCGACATGCTATCTTCACCTCCCCACGTTAGCGTGGAGCATTGCCCACCGAACATTACTTGCCCCTCTCTCCCGACCTTTCCACATGCTGGTATCGCTTTCTCATTACTCACATAAGCAAACAGTTGCACCAAGATCTTATCTTAAGGCATTCAACCAAGCCGTCTTGAAACGAGACCAGTGTTCGACGTCACTACACATTCTTTAATCTCCAACTTTTACCTTCTCAGACATTTCTCTCACACATAAGCAACAATTCACATTCTTTAAGGATTTCACATCTATCCCACCACATTTTGACTAACACAACCCTCATCCTCTTTAAACTTCCAATGACCCCAAAGTGTGTTCCTTAGTAACGTCCCCTATTCACTCTAATAATCCACCCCCTTGGATTCCCTATTACAAACGGATCTATTAATTCAGGAACACCCCGAAACTCGGGTTCCACAATTCTTTCGATTAACCACCATGATCATAAAAATCAGACAGATATATATATATACCGTCATCCCGGCTTTCTTACTTAGATTTACCTTAAATAATTCTTTAACAATCAGTGTTTTAATCTCAATAACACTTCCCCAAGAATTGTAACACATCCTGTAATAACAAATGAACGCCATTACTTAACAAATCTATAAAATTTTAATCAACCAACCAAAGGCTTATACCTCTATCATGACATTTCAAATCAACTAATGATCATACTACCACTCCGACCCACAATCATCATCATGTCATTCCTTAAACATAACCAAAATTTTCAACTATTTCCTTCTAGGATCATTCCCTCACGCATAAGGAACAATTTTCATTCTTTAACGATTTCTCATCTACTATACTACAGTTTGACTAATCTATTCATCATCTTCTTTAAACTTACTCTGCCTTCAAGAATATACTTAACAACATACATAACCACAAAGCTTGGTCTCACAGCTGGGCAATCACCCAATTCTGCCCCGACATTCCATTCCGATAACAGTCAAAATAAACACCAACTTACAAACCACGTACTTCAACAACTGGGATTGCAAAACGTACACTCTATCCGAAATCCCAAAAGGACTTCCTTCTAATCCTTCATCTTTCTAACATCGCCTTACTACATCACCGGCTGACACAGATATCTTGGCAATAGAAGCTACTATTCATTCGTACATTCACCACTCCTATCATCACACTACCGACCAAGTCTCTCATGGTCATTCGTACATAATTCACACTTTCCTTCATATTCTCCCGTATACTACAATCGAGTCTGTCTCGCTACTTAGTTCTCTCCCAACTTGTTGAACTATGACTCACGAATTCACACTTAGCTCAAACACAAACATCCTAGCTAGCTCTTTATGATCTGAGTCCTTTCTTAGACACGGCCCCGATTTCCAAGTATACTTGGTAGAGGGATCAAGAGATGAGATTGGATCCCAATTCCTTTACTGTTATAGTGTTGAGGAGGATCCAAAATCATTTGATGAGGCTATGAAGTCTCAAGATGTTGCCTTCTGGAAAGTATCAATACATGATGAGATGGACTCCATCATGGGGAACAATACTTGGGTATTATCGGACTTGCCACCGGGTTGCAAACCTTTGGGTTGCAAGTGGATCTTCAAAAGGAAGATGAAAGTGGATGGATCAATCGACAACTTCAAAGCTCGATTAGTGATCCAAGGCTTTAGGCAACGGGAAGGCATAGATTATTTTGTTACTTATGCCCCGGTTGCAATGATCTCCACGATTAGATTGTTGATAGCTTTAGGTGCTATTCACAATTTAGTGATTCACCAAATGGATGTCAAAACGGCATTCTTGAATGGTGATTTGGAGGAGGAAGTTTACATGAAACAACCGGAAGGTTTTGTTATGCCCGGGATGGAGCATAAGGCTTGTAAACTTGTAATGTCATATGTCGGATTTCCTTCAATATTGGAGGGATAATCGGATGCAAGTTGGATCACCAATTTGGAAGATCACTCTTCTACGAGTGGTTGGGTGTACTTGCTTGGGGGATGTGCCATCTCATGGACTTCCAAGAAGCAAACTTGCATCACGAGTTCGACTATGGAGTCGGAATTTGTGGCATTAGTCGCTGCCGGTAAAGAGGCGGAATGGCTAAGGAATTTGGTCCATGAAATTCCATTATGGCCGAAACCAATATCACCCATCTCTATCTGTTGTGATAGTGAGGCTACTTTGGCTAAAAGCCTATAGTCAAGTGTATAATGGCAAGTCTAGACACTTAGGTGTTGGACATAGCATGATTCGTGAGCTAATCACGAATGGGGTGATTTCGGTTGAATTTGTTCGGTCGCAACAAAATCTAGCGGACCACTTGACGAAGGGGTTAGCTAGGGACTTGGTTCACAAGTCGGTTATAGGGATGGGATTAAAGTCCATCTAAATCTCTAACGGTGAGATACCCAATTCCCTTCTAATACAACGTTAGAAGTTGAATTCAATGGGAAAGCTCACTCTAAGAGATTGGAGCACAAGATGATCATCCCAAGGTGTGTGCTCGGTACTGCAAGTGAAGGAGGTAAGTGTTCTTTTGTAAAAATGCATGTGCAGGTGCATGAAGAAAAGAACTACATATATGAGTGTGAAGTGTGGCCGCTTCAAAAAGCTTGGGCTTGGCTTTGATACACTCAGGAATGGATAAGGACACATGGCCTGTATAGTGTCAAGTTTATACTTTAGAGAGTTTTTTAAATTCATGTGTATGTTATTTTCTGGTACTCAAATGGGTTGACGGGTTCAATCCATAGGACACCCGGATTCTCGAGTATTTGAAATGTGTAATGTACTAAGATGGAAATTCAATCTTTTAGATATTTTCATTTATGCATGAGTTTGTTTATCTGTATTGTACTTTATTTTGTGAATCAAGGATTGCACTAAAATGGGGGAGGAATGTTGGTGATTTTAGTGAAATCATCATGTTCATTTTGTGTAGTTGGATTCACAAAGGTAATAATGGGGTTGTTAGCTAAGCTATAACATGAGTTAGGTGGTGTGGAGTACACACTCGTGTAAGCTAACTAGAACCCGGGATTGTTGGACGGATAAAATTGGCGTGTTACAAAGTGGTTTTCAGAGCTGGGCGTCGGGGCCAGTACCCGCGCTAGTTAGGTAGCGCCAGAAGTGGCGCCAAGCACTTGATTGTGCTTTGGCGCTCATTTCGGCGCTAGTTGGGTCACGCCAAAAGTGGCGCCGAGCTCTGGACAGAATTTGGCGCGCATTTCGGCGCCAGTTAAGTGGCGCGGAAAGTAGCGCCGGCGTCTGGTTTGTCCTCTTCACTTTGTAACTGCCATTTTTTGTAACCGACCTCTTTAAACCCACAATCAATCTCATTAAATGAGAGATTATTACCAGTATTCAATATAGGTAGGTTACGATTCTCTAAAGGGGTATATATATGGATCGATTTCTGCCTTAATCGATACACTGAAAATCAGAGATTATCCTCGAGAGAATTTCGTGATACCCGGGAAGAATAGGGTCAAAATATCTCTTACGGAAAGCGAGCTCTACGCGATCTCTGGTTATATCCTAGTTCTTACAATCACATCTTTCTAATCTCTTCCACGATACATAAATCCCCCAACAATCGTAAGAGATATTTATCTTCGTGAAGAGATATGGCGGGTGATCAATCCGTGAGAGACATGACTTCCAAGTTCACAAAACTTGAGAAGTTTGAAGGCGTAGATTTCCGTAGATGGCAGAAGAAGATGCATTTCTTGTTGACGACGTTGAAGGTGGTGTATGTGATAAGCACCCCGATACCGGAGATAATGGAAAATGAGACGCTGGAGGTTACCCGGCGTCGCGGCAAGTGGGAGAATGACGACTACATCTGTCGTGGCCACATCTTGAACTGTATGTGTGACTCCCTCTTCGATATCTATCAAAATGTGGAATCCTCCAAAGAGCTATGGGACTCTCTCGAGTCCAAATACATGGCCGAGGATGCTTCTAGTAAGAAGTTCCTCGTTAGTAATTTTAACAATTACAAAATGGTGGACTCAAGGCCGGTGATGGAGCAATACAATGAGCTCCTTCGCATTCTAGGCCAATATGCTCAACACAATATGAAGATGGACGAATCCATCTCCGTATCGAGCATAATTGATAAATTGCCTCCCTCTTGGAAAGACTTTAAACACATGTTGAAACACAAGAAGGAAGAGTTGTCTCTTGTGCAACTCGGTAGTCACTTGCGCATAGAGGAATCTCTTCGGGCGCAAGAGGCTGAGAAACCTAAAGTAAAGGAGGTTTCTGCACCTTCGGTGAACATGGTGGAAGAGAGAAAGACTAACAAGTTCAAAGGAAAACGGAAGTTCAATGATGCTAAGAAAGGGCCCAATAAAAAGGTTACTTTAATCTGTTGGACCTGTGGGATGACCGGCCATCTCAAGCGGGATTGTCGGGTTGTCAAGAATAAGGGTGGAGCAAGCACCAGTGGAAGTGGGCAAGGATCCAAGGATCAAAACCCACGGCAAGGTCAGTTTCTTGACTTTGGTTTTAATTCAAATTTGAATTATGTACCACTAATTTCCGAATCATTTTATATGCAGGATGATGATGTTGCTTGGTGGATCGACTCGGGTGCTACAAGTCAGGTGTGCAAAGATCGACGTTGGTTCACTTATTTGGAACCGGTTGAAGACAGATCAATGCTTTGCATGGGGAACGAGTCGATGGCTCCCATTCTTGGAAGAGGCTTAGTTAGGCTAGAATTTAGTTCTGGCAAAGTAGTTGAACTTCTTAATGTTTTGTTTGTACCGCGAATTCGAAAGAATTTGGTTTCCGGTAGTATTTTGAATAAGTTAGGGTATAGGCAAGTTTATGAGTCGGACAAGTTCATCTTGTCAAAGGGTGGCTCTTTTGTAGGATTTGGTTATTTGCTTGATAATATGTTTAAGTTAAATTTGAATGAAAGAATGTTGTTTCAAATTTTGTGTATGATGCAATTGAATTGCTTTATGTTGCTTTATAAATCGTTTTATGTTGCATATGAATTTGTTTTAAAATTCTGTTTATGTTGCAAATGAATTTTGTTTAAAATTCTGCTTATGTTGCAAATGAATTTTGTTTAAAATTCTATTTATGTTGCATATGAATTTTGTTTAAAATTCTGTTTATGTTGCATATGAATTTTGTTTAAAATTCTGTTTATGTTGCATATGATTTTTTGTTTAAAATTCTGCTTATGTTGCAAATGAATTTGTTTTAAAATTCTGTTTATGTTGCAAATGAATTTTGATTAAAATTCTGGTTATGTTGCAAATGAATTTGTTTAAAATTCTGTTTATATTGCAAATGAATTTTTGTTTAAAAATTCTGTTTATGTTACTTTATGAATTGCTTGATGGATTTTGGGGTGAAGCCATGTTAACGGCTTGTTTCTTGTTGAATCGAGTTCCCAATAAAAGGAACAAGATTACCCCATATGAACTTTGGTTCAAGAAAAGGCTGAACTTGAGTTATATTCGAGTATGGGGCTGTCGAGCGGTTGTTCGACTACCCGAACCCAAAAGGAAGACTTTGGGTGAAAAGGGTATTGATTGCATCTTTGTTGGATATGCCGAGCATTCCAAAGCTTATAGGTTCTATGTTATTGAACCTAATGATTCTATAGCGATTCACACCGTTATAGAATCGAGAGATGTAATTTTGATGAGACTAGATTCTCTTCAATGCCGAGGCCAAAGGACATAGTTCCAAGTACTAGTGAAACTAGTGAGGTTGAAGAACAAGCAATTGTTCCAACCGAATCTCCGATGCTTCGAAGGAGCAAAAGAGGAAGGATTGAAAAATCCTTTGGTCCCGATTTCCAAGTATACTTGGTAGAGGGATCAAGAGATGAGATTGGATCCCAATTCCTTTACTGTTATAGTGTTGAGGAGGATCCAAAATCATTTGATGAGGCTATGAAGTCTCAAGATGTTGCCTTCTGGAAAGTATCAATACATGATGAGATGGACTCCATCATGGGGAACAATACTTGGGTATTATCGGACTTGCCACCGGGTTGCAAACCTTTGGGTTGCAAGTGGATCTTCAAAAGGAAGATGAAAGCGGATGGATCAATCGACAAGTTCAAAGCTCGATTAGTGATCCAAGGCTTTAGGCAACGGGAAGGCATAGATTATTTTGTTACTTATGCCCCGGTTGCAATGATCTCCACGATTAGATTGTTGATAGCTTTAGGTGTTATTCACAATTTAGTGATTCACCAAATGGATGTCAAAACGGCATTCTTGAATGGTGATTTGGAGGAGAAAGTTTACATGAAACAACCGAAAGGTTTTGTTATGCCCGGGATGGAGCATAAGGCTTGTAAACTTGTAATGTCATATGTCGGGTTTCCTTCAATATTGGAGGGATAATCGGATGCAAGTTGGATCACCAATTTGGAAGATAACTCTTCTACGAGTGGTTGGGTGTACTTGCTTGGGGGATGTGCCATCTCATGGACTTCCAAGAAGCAAACTTGCATCACGAGTTCGACTATGGAGTCGGAAATTGTGGCATTAGCCGCTGCCGGTAAAGAGGCGGAATGGCTAAGGAATTTGGTCCATGAAATTCCATTATGGCCGAAACCAATATCACCCATCTCTATCTGTTGTGATAGTGAGTCTACTTTGGCTAAAAGCCTATAGTCAAGTGTATAATGGCAAGTCTAGACACTTAGGTGTTGGACATAGCATGATTCGTGAGCTAATCACGAATGGGGTGATTTCGGTTGAATTTGTTCGGTCGCAACAAAATCTAGCGGACCACTTGACGAAGGGGTTAGCTAGGGACTTGGTTCACAAGTCGGTTATAGGGATGGGATTAAAGTCCATCTAAATCTCTAACGGTGAGATACCCAATTCCCTTCTAATACAACGTTAGAAGATGAATTCAATGGGAAAGCTCACTCTAAGAGATTGGAGCACAAGATGATCATCCCAAGGTGTGGGCTCGGTACTGCAAGTGAAGGAGGTAATTGTTCTTTTATAAAAATGCATGTGCAGGTGCATGAAGAAAAGAACTACCTATATGAGTGTAAAGTGTGGCCGCTTCAAAAAGCTTGGGCTTGGCTTTGATACACTCAGGAATGGATAAGGACACATGGCCTGTATAGTGTCAAGTTTATACTTTAGAGAGTTTTTTAAACTCACGTGTATGTTATTTTCTGGTACTTAAATGGGTTGACGGGTTCAATCCATAGGACACCCGGATTCTCGAGTATTTGAAATATGTAATGTACTAAGATGGAAATTCAATCTTTTAGATATTTTCATTTATGCATGAGTTTGTTTATCTGTATTGTACTTTATTTTGTGAATCAAGGATTGCACTAAAATGGGGGAGGAATGTTGGTGATTTTAGTGAAATCATCATGTTCATTTTGTGTAGTTGGATTCACAAAGGTAATAATGGGGTTGTTAGCTAAGATATAACATGAGTTAGGAGGTGTGGAGTACACACTCGTGTAAGCTAACTAGAACCCGGGATTGTTGGACGGATAAAATTGGCGTGTTACAAAGTGGTTTTCAGAGATGGGCGTCGGGGCCAGTACCCGCGCTAGTTGGGTAGCGCCAGAAGTGGCGCCAAGCACTGGATTGTGCTTTGGCGCTCATTTCGGTGCTAGTTGGGTCACGCCAAAAGTGGCGCCGAGCTCTGGACAGAATTTGGCGCGCATTTCGGCGCCAGTTAAGTGGCGCGGAAAGTAGCGCCGGCGTCTGGTTTGTCCTCTTCACTTTGTAACTGCCATTTTTTGTAACCGACCTCTTTAAACCCACAATCAATCTCATTAAATGAGAGATTATTACCTGTATTCAATATAGGTAGGTTACGATTCTCTAAAGGGGTATATATATGGATCGATTTCTGCCTTAATCGATACACTGAAAATCAGAGATTATCCTCGAGAGAATTTCGTGATACCCGGGAAGAATAGGGTCGAAATATCTCTTACGGAAAGCGAGCTCTACGCGATCTCTGGTTATATCCTAGTTCTTACAATCACATCTTTCTAATCTCTTCCACGATACACAAATCCCCCAACAGGAGATAGGAAGCTCGGACAAGGGAAAGGGTAAGATGTGAGTTGGAGCTTGCATCTTAGAGATTAGAAGACCTCCATTTTAATTATTATAGACTTACTCTCAGCTGTATTTAGGGTTGTATTCCGCAAACCCATAACTAAATTTTGTTAAATTTTGGTGTAGGCTAAGTTTCGGCAGTTTTGAATTATCTATTGAACCATGTTTGGCTATTTTTGGTTCGGTTGTTACAGTTGGTATCATAGCCTTAGTTTAAGAGACTTAGGTGACCGGACGGGCCTGAACTTAAACTGTAGAAGTCAGGTAATACAGCTGAGAACTAGGGAGGCCTAAGTGAGACTGGGTAGAGCGATTAATAGGGTGGTGAGAACTGTCATGTAAGGTAAGTTGGCGATTACACCTGGCCAGTGTAATTACGAACTTACAGGTACATGTATGTGCTTAATTGCCTTATTACTTTGGAACTGTAGGTTTAATGTGGTTGATGTTTCCTTGTCAGTCAGTAATCATGTTGAGGAGATCCATGAGGGGTGTGTCGGAACCTGTTGATGAAGAGTTTGAGATGGAAGCACCGGTGAACCCACCTGTGTCGGCGGCCACCCACGGTAGGGGTAGAGGCCGAGGAAGAGGACGGGGGAGAGTACCCCGGCGAGCGGTTACTCAAGTGAATGAGAACGTGGAAAGAGTTGTAGTGAGGGCACGCGCTACTCGTAGAACGAGGAGCGCAGGGATTCCGCAAGAACCGGAGGCGTCTCATCAGGAGAGCTCTGCATCCAGGTGGAGAGCGAGTCGAGGTGGAAGTCGTGGGCGAGGTCGTGCTCAAACCTTCGTGACCCAAGAAAACTTCGCCGCTGCCTTGGGTGAGATTCAGGACACATTGAAAGCCTTGTTGGCAAAGCATGATGGATCAGTATCGAGGAGCAAAGAAGCAAGTGGTAGTAAGGAAGGGGCGACTAGCTTTCATGGTTCTGCTTCGGGGAGTCCTACTCAGTCGAACCCGTTGGCAATAAAGGATCGGGTATTGAGTGGGGGATGTAGTTACAAGGCATTCACTTCTTGTAAGCCACCCACTTTCAAGGGAGAATGTGATCCTGTGTTGCCGATAAAGTGGATCAGGGAAATGGGACTCGTGTTCGACACCTGTAAGTGTGTTGATAGTGACAGGGTAATGTTTGCTCTGTCCATGCTGAAGTCGGAAGCTGTGTTTTGGTGGGATGCGGAGACCGCGGGGGAAGGGTCAAAGGCTGCTAAGAGTATAACGTGGGAGACCTTTGTCTCAAAGTTTAAGGCGTCGTTTTGCCCTCTGGCGGCAGTAAAAAGACTAGAGGAAGAGTTCTTGAGTTTGGAACAAGGTGGAATGACGGTGAGAGAATATACCTCGAAGTTTATGGAGAAAGCGAGGTTTGCTGAGTTGTACGTACCGAATGAGGAACATCGAATTGAGAGATACATATTTGGGTTAAAGAGTAGCATGCGGGAACTGGTTACGGTTGGGAACCCGACTACTTTTCAGGCAGCCATCAATGCGGCTGAAATGGTTGAAAAGGAGAAGAACCGGCAAGTTGAGGAGAAGGGTAAAGAGAAGAGGAAGTGGGAAGGACCAGTGCGTAACTCGGAATGGGCTAAGGTGTTCAAGGCAGAGTTCCGAGGGGGATCGAAACTTGGAGAGAAACCTTGTGGAAAGTGTAATCGAGTCCACCGTGGGGAATGTACGAGTGAGCCCGAAGGGTGTTTCAAATGTGGAAAGTTGGGACATGTGGCGCGAGACTGTCGGAACCCAAGGGCATGCTACCAATGTGGGTCTTTGGAACATTTGAGACCGGATTGCCCTCAGCTGAAGAGAGGGGATTCGGGTGGTTACGATGGTAGACAAGGAGGAAGGGTTGGAGAAAAGAAAGTGGAGCCAGCCCAGGCAAGGGTGAGAGCTTTTCGGATGACGGCTGATGAGGCAGAGGAGATACATGATGTTGAGACAGGTACCTTTCCTGTAAATTCTGTTCTTGCTAAAATATTATCCGACTCGGGTGCAAACCGTTCGTTGGTATCGCCGGAATTTGCCCGACGTCTGTGTGTTTAACCTAAGCGGATGGGGTGTGAGTTCGAAGTAGAGATTGTTGATGATAGTCGAGTCTTGGTGAGGGAAGTGTATGATGGATGTAGTATCGAGGTAGAGGGTCACTCGTTTCCTTTGCAATTGTAACCGTGGGCATGGGAGAGTTTGACGTTATCTTAGGAATGGATTAGCTGACAAGTAATAGCGCTAGCATAGTGTGCAATAGGAAAATGATCCGTAGGCCTTGCCTGATAAGTCGGAAGTGGTAATCTATGGAGATAGACGAGAGCGTAAGTCTTGCCTTATTCCGGTGATGAGGGCGAGATATTGTCGAGAGGATGGGTGTCGGGGGTTTTTGGTGTATGTGTTAGGCGCTAAGAAAGAAAAGAAAGGACTAGAGGATGTTCCTGTGGTGCTAGAGTTCCCGGAGGTATCTCCAGATGACCTGACAGGTTTACCCCCGGATCGCAAAGTCCAGAAACCGAAGAATAAGGAAGTTGCGTTAGTGAAGGTTCAGTGACAATTCCATAAGGAGTAAGAAGCAACTTGGGAACTAGAATCGGATATGAGGACTCGGTACCCTCGCTTGTTTGAAAATGGAATTCCGAGGACGGAATTCTTTTGAGGGGAGGATATTGTAACAACCGGGTTTATATTTTTGTCCGATAAATAAAATGTATGGCAGAAGTTAAAAATTTAAAAGTTTTGTGGTTTAAGTGAGAAATAGGAATAAGTTGGTGTTTGTTGTGGGAAGTATAAAAAGGGTACAAACCCTAGGGATTTAATCATTTTCATCGATCAGAGTGCGGCTGTGGGTGTGTGCGATTTTAGTGGGTGAAAGTGTGGAAATCGTTTGGAGCTTGCAAGAGGTGAAATCACAGCTTTGGAGTGTAATTGTTATCTGTGCTAGAGGTAATCTTCCTCTCTTATTACGTATTAAGTTAATTAAAAGATTTGGGAGTGTAGAGTTAGGTTGTATTAATCAGTCGGTAAGAATTGGAAGGGCTGCTGTGTGCGATATTCTTATTAGAGTAATTTGGAGATTTAGCTATGAATTAATGCTAGTATTCTCTAATCGTTAATGGCTTAAAATCAAATGTTAATGTCGATTTTTGATAAATTTCGCCTGTTGAAAATTTAAGTTCGAAGTTTAACCCGATATCGACCTGGTTCCTGAACCTAAGTAGAAACCGGAACTAATACCGGGAATTTTGCCAAAGAGATCCGGAGCGGTAAGGATCCGGAACCTCTTTATTAATTAGATCCGGAATTTGGTTTAGCAAATAGATCCGGAACTTGAGGCCAATGTGAAAGCCCGGAATGCATTTTTTAATCTAAGTTCCGGAACCCATTTTTAATCTAAGATCCGGAAGTTTTAATATAACAAATCCGGAATTTTGTCTCTTTAATATACGTTCCGGAATTTAACCAAGCGTGAAACCCGAGACTAAACTCCTTGGGCCGAATCCGATTTTTATTAAAGTAAATCGGAAATTTTGATTGGGCTTAGCGCATGGATCCGGAACCTAACCTTGGATCCGTTATTAATAAGATAGGGCCGTTCCGGAATGTATGTTTGAATCCGGAAGTTTGGACTTAAAACTTGGGATCCGAAACTAATTTATGTGAGATCCGAAAATTCTGTTTATGGATCCGGAAGGTGGTGGGCAACATCCGGAATAGTTCCGGTATTTACCTAAATTGGGCCATGAGCAGGAAAACTCATTAAACAGATCTGGAAGTCATGTGGTTGGATTGGATCCGGAATTTAGGGGGCTTTGGACTTAGTGTTGAGAACTATTAATGGACTGGAATTAAATGGATCGTGGGCCTGTCAAAATGAAATCCGGTATTGTTTACCTTGGGCCGTGGGACTTTCCTATTGGACTGGAGATTTTAATTAGATGTGGGATTCGATACTTAATGGAAACGGATTATGGACTTATAAAATTAAGATCCGAGATTTTTAATAATAAAATTGAGATTCGGTATTAAGTAAGGTGGGCGGTAAATCCAAAATCTTTTGGGCCGGGATAGGACAACGATCCAAGAGAGTTGGTGAGGGTGGTTTTAGTCTAACTCGAGACTTACTATTCCTATACTTTTAACGTACTAGGTGTTACTCATAAAATCTGAAGTTTCGAGAAGGGAATTTTCTAAGCGCCAGGTGAGTTTTTCTGATCCTAAAACCCTTTTAAGTGTGAAACTTTATGCATGTTCATATTGACAAATGCTCGTACACTTTCTTTAAACTATGCATGAAAAGTGTGATTTAACTGTGTGGATATAAATTGCTTATGTGTGGACATGCTATGGCATTTATGTGAGATGGGGGTGTGCCCATAAAATTAAATGTATGAATTCGTTTCATATATGGGCGGTGTGTGCCCTATTGCGCTGTCACGGTGTGTGTGACTATAGCGTGTGTGCTCATTTACGCTGTCACGGTGTGTGTGACCATAGCGTGTGCCATTAGCGTGTCATAGTGTGTGGAATATATAAGTGTGCATTATGATGAGTTTTGTATAAACAAATCTTACTGAAAAGCTTTTATAAACTCTGTTATATTTTTGGCGTGACTCTTGAGGGAACTCACTAGACCTCATGGTCTAACCCTCGCTTTCAAAACTAAAAACCTTTTCAGGTAAGCAGGAGATAGGAAGCTCGGACAAGGGAAAGGGTAAGATGTGAGCTGGAGCTTGCATCTTAGAGATTAGAAGACCTCCATTTTAATTATTATAGACTTACTCCCAGCTGTATTTAGGGTTGTATTCCGCAAACCCATTACTAAATTTTGTTAAATTTTGGTGTAGGCCAAGTTTTGGCAGTTTTGAATTATCTATTGAACCATGTTTGGCTATTTTTGGTTCGGTTGTTACAGGTCTCAGGTTGGGAGTAGTTCTAGTGACACGTGTGAAGGGTCGTGTGCTAGTTAAGTGCTCGAGAGGTGAATAGCTTAAGTGAAGTTTTCCGCATTCATCTTTGGGATTAGCAATTTATACTTGGGTTAAGTAATACCCGATGCGATTATGGGTCTTAGTAAGAAGACTTGAATTGTATATTGTTTGAGGTTAACCATAGATTGTAATTTGAGGTATTTCACCTATTAAATTATAGGAATAAATCCTATTGTTTCGGATGTAATATCGAAATTTTAATTAGTTGCTCTTTCCTAATTCGAGGGTGTTACACATGTAATGTTTTAGACCGTAATGCTATGGATCCATGGGCACCTGAGTTTTTATGTACAATGTTGGGACATTAGTTTTCCACATTGTAGCACGGAATAGGCATCGGGTTTCATGATAAGTAAGATGTGGGCCTATATGGTCGGGCATTGTCTCATGAGCAGTAAGGTGTAATTCTAATGTGCTTTCTTGGATTTGGATAGCTCAATGTATAGACCTAGAGGGGTTGAAGTTGATACTCCACGAGTGTACGCTTTAAATAGTTGAACTTGATATGTCTTATGAATATAATCCAAGTGTTTGGTTTCATTACCATGGATATGTGGCCTACTCTTCCGTTCCGTCACATTCAATGGAATCGGGTCTCCCCCGTCACCGAAAGGTGTTGTTTTGACTTTTGAGTATTTATTCTCGTTCATGTTTTCGGTGACATTTTATGGATGGTTTACTATGATTTATGGGTTTGAGTATTGTGCATCATCCGTGTTTTTGGATGTTTCGGAATATAAGATTTTATCCGCGTTTTCATAAAGTGGAAGTTCAATCACTATTCACATCTTGGGTGAGTTTTTGGGTTTTGAGTTTACTTTACGAATGAATGTTTTATATTAGGGTTTCGTCTTTAAAAAGACGCATATTGGAAAACTCTATATTGGTGTTACCATCACCTAAAATTACTTTTATCGAAAAATGGGTCGTTCTCATATTTAAAGTAAATTATTTTAGATTTCATAATTTAAGATGCATTCGTTCTTTTAACGATTTATATAAACATGATGAAAACTCTTGAACTCACTAGGTGTTAGCCTAAACTTTTTTATTTGTCGGCTTGTGCAACAGGTCCCGGTTGGGGAATAGTTCTAGTGACACTGTGAAGGGGTGAGAGCTAGTTGTATGCACGAGAAAGGATTAGCTCGGTGAAGTCTTCCACGTTTAATTTGGGAATAGCAATGTATATTTGGGTTGAGTAACACCCGTCCTCTTTAGTCTTAGTATGTGACTTAAGCTACGGAATGTTGACATTAATTTTATGTTTTAAAGTTGAAGTTTTTTTATGGATTTGTACAAACACCCCCTGAGTAGCAATTGTCTCCCATATATATATATATATATATATATGGGAGAGATCTTTTGAAAACCACTTCTATTTTGAAAACTTTGCAAACCCATTGGACCAATCACATAATTTTTAGTAATTTGTTATTATTTTTAATTTTAAGGGCATATTTGTCAATTTGTGTTTGGTGGTTTTATTTTAGGTATTTATTAATTAGATTTATTTATGGTTATCTTCCATATATGGTTATCTCTAATTTGAAAATCCTAAACCCTGCAACCATACGTCCCACCATCACCATGTATTACCGACCCAATTTCTTATCTCCTCCGGACGGAAATTGGATCATCGAGGCGGTACAACGGCGGCTCGGGGAGTGTGTACACCCTGACTCAGATCTCCGTCCATCTATAAGACAAGTTATTCAAGTGCCGAACTCCGAAGTTTATCTGTCGATACCCCCCCCCCCCCCAAAGATGCAGTAGTGTCTTACTTACCTCTTACCATTTCTTCATTACATGGTATTGTTACCATCGTCCAAAACCAGTTGTCAATTAGCATTGACAACATAGATTCCTCAAAGCAAACTGCAACTTGATCAACTGCTTCTTCTGTTTCTCCATCATGTTGTAGAAAGTAGTAGTGTGGCCAATGGGTATTTTTGTGGTTTGTGGACGAACAGGAAGAAAACATCTTCCTTTAGACTGATTTCGTTCAAGGCTTCTTGGGTTCCACCAATCGTACACCAACCATGGCCACAGATCGAGAAGTTTCATCGTTGTTCATCTCCGGTTCATATCTGTTTCATCTCCGTTTTATTTCCTTTCATCTCCGTTTCATCTCCGTCTTTATTTCGGTTCATCGCGGGTTCATCTCCCTTTTGTTGCACCTTCATCATAGGTTCGAATCCAGTTTCATCAAGTTGAAATCGATATTGTAGAAGATGAAATCAAGTTGGATTTTTTTTATAAAAAATGGGATGAAATATTGTTTCCTCGTTTGAATTTAGAATGCAAATGTACCAACATGACCTTTCTGTCATTTTTTTATTAACTTATAATATTAGATTAATTCAATTATTAACATACATAGCCCAATTGCATATTGACCATTGATTGATGAGATCTATGGTGTCTAAAACTCTAAATGATTTGTAAAGTTTTTAATATAAGAGTGGTTTTCAAATGAAACCACCTCTCTCTCTCTCTCTCTATATATATATATATAGGGGCCATTCAAGGAAGAACTAATTAGTTTGTGGTAACTGTAAGAACCAGTATGAGCCACATATTAAGCTATATATTAGGAAATTATTAATTTTGGAAATTTTGTTTGAAATTTAAATAAAAGGGCATTTTAGGTATTTTTAAAATCTCCACTCTCCTCTCTCCTCTCTCCTCTCTCCTGATTATGATAATGATATCACAAGAACAAATGTGATATCACTGTGATACCCCAGTGTGATACTCAGAATACATACAAGAACAAATGTGATATCACTGTGATACCCCCATTGTGATACTCAGAATACATACAAGAACAAATGTGATACCCAATGTGATACCCCCAATAAACATACAAGAACAAATGTGATACCCCCAATAAACATACAAGAACAAATGTGATACCCACTGTGATACCCCCAATAAACATACAAGAACAAATGTGATACCCATTCGCCGACGTACTCTCTCTGCTCGTCCATCTCGCTCTCTGTGACTCCGACGAACTACTCCATCTGTGGTCCATCTCACTCTCTCGCTCGTCCATCTCTTCTATGTGACTCCGGCGAACTACTCCTCGGTCTCATCTCGTCTCTCGCTCGTATCTCTTCTCTGTGGCGGTTCCATCGCCAGAGAACTACCCCTCGGTCTGCTGCAGGTGCGATTCTAGGGCAGAAATTGATCGAGGGGATGGAGGGAGAAGAAGGCGACAGTGGGGGTTTTGGCTGTGTGTGCGTGAAAACGAGAAGGGGAGAATGTCGTTGCAGGTTTCCGGTGGTGGCAGGTGATGGCGGTTGTGGTCGCCGGCGTGTGGGGAAGAAGTCTAGAGGAGAAAGGATCAAGGGGGAAATAGAGGTGGTGAGGGAGGTGCGGCTGATTTTTTAGGGTTATAATACATGAGTTGTCAAAATAAATAAAATTACCAATTTATCCTTATTTTTATTTTTGGAAGTAACATTAATTATTTTAAATGTGTGGCTCACGTTGGTTCTTACAGTTACCACAAACTAATTAGTTCTTATTTGATTAAGCCCCTATATATATATATATATATATTATGTGATAGTTAGTACATTTAAAAACTTGATCTAGAAATATTAGATGGGGAAATATTTGATAAATCATTGAAGATATATTATTTACTTTATATTTTGTGAAACTGTTTTCTTTAAACTATATATATTTTTATGTTTTTATCTCTTATTCTAAGCTAGAAAAAGTTATTTATTTTGAGTGATTTTATGTAAGTTTGTTTTTTAAATATAAAAGAGTTGTAGACTCTACTTTATATATAAGGCTTATAAGTGTATTCATAACAAATTCTCTAAAATTAAGATTTTGGGGGCTTTTTATCCAATGGATTCTTCAAAATCTTCTTCAAAAATGAGAAAATAGAAGAGAGGGAACTGAATTATATTAGGTTGGAAATTTTTCAAAAATGATTGCTTAGAAAAGATAAACGATTTTTTATTACTCATATCAATGATAATCTTTGAAATTAAATGTTTATGAGAGAAAAATAACAATTTATGAATTGTATTGAATATTTAATAATATAAATGATATTGGAATTTCTAAATAGAGAAATTGTTGAAGATAAACGTAAGTTTTCTTTGGAAATTTTAATTTTTGATTCTCCAATTGGAGAATCTACTAGAGATGCTCCAAGAACAATTTATCAAGTTCACAAATCAGACTTGGTTTGGTATATTAGGCATGTTAGGCAAAAAAATGTTAGCCTCGTATCGACCCGACCCGTACCACACCTCTAAATCGCTCAAGTGACTTTGTGCACGACTTTACTCATGGCACAAGTCACGTTAGTCAAGTGACTTTGTGCACACCTTTTATAACACCCTCATTTTCACCATGAGAAATGGCACGTCATCAATACTAACTTTCCAATAAATAACTTCAATTTAATAGATAAAAAAACGTTTACAATGGAAGACAAAAACATCATAAATAAGACGTCTTAAAAGTGAACTCGTCTCATACCGGGTCACTAAAATTGTTGGAAACCAACCCAGGCCTGCACGACTTTTTTAGCCAAAAACCTCAAAAACCTTTACACCCAAATCTTCCCAAATTGGTTTTAAGCCCCAATATGATGGACTCAATATCTTAAACCATTTCGAACAATAAAACAACATCAAAATTGTTGGGTTACGGGATCTCAAGCATAATGGAAAATAAAACCATAACCCTCTAAGGACCCATACAAACCGGAATAAATCAGGTGTTACGAAATCATACCTCTCAGTTAGGGAGACTTTGAATCACATCAACAAACAAAGCTTGATGCATCCATGGTATCCACGCAAACACTCTGAATTATTTGCCTTCTCGTGATGCTAGTCACGGTTTCAAAACTTAGAAAAAAGGGAGCATATGGTTGTAGGTGATTTTTGAGAGAGAAGTGCAAGACTAAGGGCTTGTTCGTTTATGGCTTAATGGATTGTATGGTGGATATGGCTTATTCGCTCAGCCATATCTAAGTGTTCGATAATGGCTTATTCGGTCAGTCTATGGCTGAATCGGTCAGCCATAAAAAATCATGTCCTTTAGACTCGGCCCTTTTTTCAACCTTTTATTCCCCTTTTACCCTTCCCTTCTACTCCTCCCTTCCTCCCCATTCCCCTCTTTTATCTTCATCCATATTCGTTTTTAATCTTTTGCTCCTTTTGATCCATACAGATATCGACCAACAAGGTACCTCAATCTTTCAGTGATTTTTGATCTAATGGGTTTACCTTCCATCGATATATTGCTCCTTTTGATCTGTATTTTCCACTAATGGGTTCCCCCGTAAGATCCAAAACCCCCCAAATCAATCGATCCATTTTCACCCACCTCTGCCTTTCAAACCCTAAAAGTTCTTCTTTCAGCCCAACCCCATTTAAGGATGTTTTGGAAGGTACTGAGGTAAATCCATCTCCGATCACGTACAATCCATCTCCGATCATTTGAGACCACCGCCACCATATTTGTTGAAGGAGCTCCGCCGGATTTCTGGGAAGTTTCGACTTATATGCCATCATAAGCAGGTTAATGCTCTTGTCCAAGAGGGAATGCAACAACACGTCCCGTGATCTGACTACTACTTCTCCTTTCCTTTCTGGTTTCTATGGCATAGAGGAATCTCTCTGTTTATACATATGTTTCATTTTTTGGTTTCTTAAAGATTTTGGGTGATTTAAGTCTGCTCTTAGAATCCGATATGTATAAGAAGAAAAATGTTTGATTTTGGATTATGGAGATATTATTAAACCAAAATTTAAAGAGTAGATGAAGATATTGTTAAACTAAATTTCTCTCCTAAGTATGGAGCATATGGATCAGATAGGAGATGATTTTGGATTGTGTATAGAAAGAGTATAGTAGATGGTGATTCTGGATTGTGCAGAGATTCATTGTTTTTATTGGACTGGGGTAAAATGGTCATTTCTAACATTCAGACGGTTAATTCAGCACAACAACCGAATAGTAAGTTATTTGTTAACATATAGACAACTATATCAACACAAACAACTTTATCCATACAGGTCTTATTATAAAACGAACCAAACAACCCCTAAATCTCTTACAAAAATGTCATACATTTTATATGGTGATGGAAGTATGACATAAAATCACCACCATCTCCACACCTTACTTGAGTGTAAGAGTGGTCATACACCATCACTCTCTTACAAGACCCTTCCTAGTCAATTATATTAATGTCCAACATAAATAATATCTGTTTTATTTAATCAGATTAAATCAATACAAATAAGATATAATAATTAAACAATTTTAATTATTGAAACTTCTTATTCGGATATGTTCAGAACGTATGACCCAGTGGGTTCTCGATATGTTGGTAATAAATATAAATATCGTATTTATAGTTATAAACGACGAGCGGTATCTAGCAATACATCATCGCCACCCAAATGACGAGAATTTGCGATACAATAAATTATCTGTTTGTAGTCAATTTTAGTTTACATATTTAAATCTTTTGTTCTTGATGTCCAGATTGAACACGAGACATTGAGTGTGTCATTCTCGTTAATCTCTAGATTTTTTTATTCCCTAATATACTAATAAAACAGATCATGATATCTCATATCAGTTATCCGAACATGCATGCGTTTCCTTAGTATATATTTATCAAGGGGCCCAGGGATATCACTCCCGTCATAAAGGAAGGACAAATCCTATATCGATACATGCTAGTTCTATCATGTGATTTTAACATACCCAACTATTATTCTATCACCCAGTTACAGAATAATTAGAATAAATGTCAAAATATATCACTCACACATAATAAACTCCATGTTTTCAAGTCAAAGAATTACATGTACATTGACCACATAAGAAACACTTATGACACTCACATGACATCTAATGCAATGTTCTTATAGTGAGTCACGTTCGATACACAAAATCCCCATTTTGTACCCATATGCATATTCAATATATCTATATGAATCCCTACATATGCTAGTCACTATCATATTACTTCAACCTTAAAACCCGAAATAATATAAAACCAGGGACATTTAGAATACATTATTTTAAAGTTATCTATTATGAATAATTAAAACACAGAATATAATATAGTCATAATAAAATGGGTAATGCCTTTTATTTATTTATTTTTTAATTTCATGAAACAAAACTTAAAGTACAATCATTGCATGATTGGTTTATTGACATTCACTAACAAAAACAACATTTACACCATTCCAACCCATTGATTAAATCATTTTTGAACCCACAAAACCCAAATTCTTGACTTACATGAAAGTACCATAGAAATGTTAATGAAGCTCAATGACTAACAAGCATATCATCATAATCTTTGAATCAAAAGACCAAATGGGTAAGAGATTCCCCAATCCAAGAACATGAAACTCAAAATGCTAGAATAAAGAGAGGAAGATGAGTGAACTTACCCTGAAAATGAAGCTCCTATAATCCCTTGCAGCAATCCTTCTAACAAAATCTTCCAAGGAATTCTATTTCTTCTCAATCCATTTCCTCTCTACTTTCTCAAACGTAGCCACCAGGAATGAAATGAAGGAGAGAGGTTTTCGTTTCTCCTCTTTTATTTCTTATAATTAGTCTTAAGTCCCTGAAACTTATTAAATTGCAGTTACCCCCCCCCCCCAAACTTCATAGAGAGACAGATTTTAAACAAGAGGTTTTAACATCATATTTTCATAAATGAGCTAATGGCAAACCAATTTAGATGTTGTCATGTGTGCATGTTAGATCAACATTATACTGCAACTTGGAGCATTACAATGAAGTTGTTCTCATTTTTGAACACCAAAAACTTTTGTTATACTTTGTTTTGTTAAAATGGACAACTCAAGAGTTGTCCACTTAATTAGTTTAAACTTTAAAGCCCATAAAAGGCTCAAACCACCTAAACCAGTCGGACCAAATCGTCTAAACCGTGGCCCGGTTTGATCGGTCTGGACACTTGATGTCAAACTGCTTGGTTTGAAAAGTTACCAAACCGCCATTTACGATTTTGTTTGTGATTTGAGGGTTAAACCGTTCAAATCAGACCGAAACATCCCTGAACATTACAATAAACTCAAGAAGATTTTTGCCACTTTTCTTGCAACCATACATTTGACTAATATCATTATTATTCATAATAATGTATTTAATGGTTTTTCAAAGTAAACCTTATTTTGCTATGTTTCTTTAGTTAGTTATTTGAAACATCAACGTTTTAAAGAAACAATTATTTCGACAAAGATAACTCTCCAAATGTATTTTATTATGTTTGAAAATTATAGTCAATTATTTAATAGATTGAAATGAGAATTATAAAAGAAATTAACAATTACTTATTTTTAGAATTTAAATTATAATTATGAAGTTATAATAAATATTTGTGATTTGAATTTGAAAATTAGATAATGGTTAATACAAATGATGTATTTTTTCTTTGTTTTGTTGTTTTTTATAACTACTGCTTTGTAGATGTATGAAAAGACATGATATATTTCCTTTGTTCAAGGACTTAATTACTTAAATTATTAAATCTTGTTTTTTATTTTTTATTTTTTATTTTTTATTTTTTATTTTAGTAAGTTGAAGGATTTATTTATTTGATTTCAGTAATTTTAATTCTTTACTAGTAATATGCCCGCGCAATGCGGCGGGAGGTAAAATTTATCTTGATGTAACAAAAAATAAATAGATGAAATCGTTCAAACAACGATGTATAAAGTTTATTGTGCAAAAGTAACGATTCTAATAGACTTGCAAGTCGCAGCCAAGGTCGTCTGCGTCCAACTTTTTGCGGTTAGTGTAAAATCACATATGATTTTGTACATGGACGACTTTTTTTGTGTTTTTTTAAATAGTTAGTGTTCTCTTTTAAACCTCTCTCTCTCTCTCTCTCTCTATATATATATATATATATATATATATATATATAAACCTCTTTTCATGAAGAACCCACCTAGTTAAGAGTCAACAACGATACATCTTCCCATAAAATATCCCGCTACAAGCAATCAAACGAGAACCAATCCAACATGTACTAACAGAGGGCTAAACAAATGCCCCATGCCAAGTCCCCAGAATGCTAAATCCTCAACCTTGAAAGGATTGCATATGGAAAATCCACAACCATAATTAAGTTTTTCCTATTACATATATTAAATGATAGAATCACTCTTCAGATGCTTTAATATGTTCACAATATATAATGACCAAAACTTCATTAGGTACACTTCCATCGAACATTATGTTAGCCACTATTATATATTAGATTTGAGATATTAACAACTTTGTTGACATAAGATACATAAAACCAAAGGCCAATCTGCATACTTGTTCTCTTACATGCTTCCCATTTGCAAACCAAATAAGCCAAAAACCTGTATGTTTGCTTCGACTCCAGAAAATCAGCAGCAACAACTTGCCTTGTCGACATTTTTGCTGCTGTAAACAACCCCAATCGAGGGCTGAAATTGATGGTTATGCTGCTGTCAAAACAACCCCATTCGAGCCCTGAAATTGATGGTTTTGCTGTTGTCAAAACAGCCCCAATCGAGGCCCTAAGATCGTTGCTTTTGCTGCTGTTTTCATCCTCTCTTTTTCATCTGTAAGAAACTCCAGCAGCTCCTTGTCAAAAGCGGAGCATGGAGAATTACACAAGTCTCACACCCTGCTATCGACAAACCCTTCAATTGGGCAGCAAGTGAATCATTCAGACATTTTCAAAATACATGCCAAACAGCCTTTTGTCTGATAGATTCAGATTTTTACTTCTTAATGACATCATTAAAAGGTAAACAAACAGCCCCTTAATTTGAAAACCACCAAAAGAGGCGATAGGTACACTATATACCTCTATGGGAATTTTTCTGGCATTTAGCAGCAGCAACAACAAGTATTTTGATATTATATAGAATAAAAAGCGCCATAAAAGGAAGGTAAATAATTAAAACATTAGAGACTTGAAATGTGTGTGTAAAAGGCTCAGAAAAAGTTCAAACTTACTTGCTAAAGATCCAGCTCGAGATGGATGACCAGATGCAGGAGACGAAGCCAATGCTACTACACTTTATGTCTACATTTTTAACCATGATAAAACTGAATATGATGACAAAAGAAATTATGAAAATATATTCAAAAGAACAGAAAAAGATCCAATATAGTTGAAACAAACATAAATAAAATTCAATTTAGAATGGATAGAGTGTCATATTAGCAACTCCAGGTGCACCATCTAAGTGTAAGATCCAAACCTTAACAAGCACGCAACAACCTATCCCTAACAAATAAATTCAGTATAACTTCACAAGTAATTGGTACGTAGAAAATGAACATAATCCTCGTAATACTCGAAGAAATAATCCAAGTAACAGTTAACGATGTTACCATACCACCACAACCATCTAAAATTTATCGTCATGGTCGTACAAAAACCTAAAAAACAACAAAAAGAAGAGATTCAATCGGGCGAGGGTTTGAATTTAGTCAAATCTAGGCAAACTTGAAAAGGGGGAATGAAATTATACACTTGAGAAGTGTTGATAAGAAGAGAGTAGTATAGAGCGTGAAACTTTCAAATGTTGAAGTTGAAAACTTCAAAAAAAAACATAAGACTACTACCAGTTTCTCAAATGTGGCTTTTCTACAACTGTAGTGCTGTGAAGACACGTGCCTTGGAAAGCTCTAGCTTTTTCCCATTGTCTCTCTTGATTAATTAATTGTAGTCAAGTTTCTCACTGATTTAAACGTGGCCATAATAAGTTAGAGATGGGTTGCGGAATCACTAATAGTAAACCGTTTCAATAGGTACCCAGCAATGTCACATATGTTTGTGGGTATTTAAGATAGTTGAAAGGGTACCTACTTGAACGTAGTCATTTGGTATACATCAACAAAAGTAAATGTTGATGAGTAAACCAAAGAGAAATCATAGGAAGTAAAATCCAACGACTTGCCATAATTTGAAACCTCAACAAAAGGCGACACTCTCAAAAACCACATATAACTTTCATTTGTGAGAAGAAGAAAAAAATCCAAAAGAGTGCTACCACTTTTTCAAGTACAAAGAAATCCAAAGAAAAACTATCATAGAAACCACCTATTCTAGCAATTGAGTAGACACAAAAAACTTGGGACTAATTACCTCGCTAGCATCTGACCATTGCTCTTCTTCACTTTCTTAAGTTTCCTCAGAAAGTACCTGTTTCCCAACAACAAAATATGAACCTATGCATACCACACAAATGCAAATAGATATATATGTAAAATGCAACAGGAATCGCGTGCGTTTTCGTGTGTGAAGAGAGTGATTGTAATGTACCAGTACTTGCTCTTAGTACAGACTTCATTGGCGGCCCAGAGCTTCATCCGGTAGATCTAGATCTCCAGATGCTCATCTGTCTTCGTGGGCAAGGCTCTACTGAAACTGATGAAACTACAAAAACAACAACAAAACACACAATCAATTATCGCCATTTCAGAGAACCTTAATCAAAACAAATAGAATTCATTACAAATAAAAAACTTATTCCATAGGTGATCGATTATAGAAAAAAAGGTAATTTGATCGAAGAAATTCATGTTCCAGAAAGAACTCCATCAATTAGTTGGGAACACGCTACACACAATAAGAAAAAAGGGTAAAACTCATCAAGTATTTCAAGTTTAAAAAATTCTCTAAAAATTGCTAGATGAAGACAGAGATTTGAATAACTATTCGATTAAAGCAGAACAAAAGCAAAAAAAAAAACCTAATCTACGAAAACCTATTTCATCGGTAGTAATCATATATGTATTTGTACAACTCTAAATCTAAACTATCAAAGGCAAAATCCTGAAGAAACTAATTGAAATATGAAATCTAGAAATCATGTAATCCTCACTCGATAATCTAACCGAACTCAATTAGCTTTTCCAGTATTCAAAAACATTTTGAATAACGAATCAAAACCAGGAGAAGTAAAAAACTCCCTGTTTCCATTACCATTACACTTCGACACCGGCCGGCGTTTCCTCGGCGGCGGCAGACACGGCAGCACCTCCGGTATCCTCAAGGTCGGCGTTGTTGAACCGGAGTTGCAGGTTTCATCATAATCATCATCTTCTTCGTTATCGTTGGAGATTTTGGTAGATATCGATTTGAGAGAAGGACGTAAGGTGATTCCAGCAATCATCCATTTGTTAGCTTCGATAGATTCTGAATTTGGTTGATGCTTTTTCGAGAATCCCATACCTAACCTATGAGGTTTTGAAATCTAGATCTAGTGGAGAAAAATCAGACTTTTGGGAGGGAATTTGGAGCCAAATAGGGAAAGGAACAGAGGAATTTGATGATATACGACCAATTTGATGCTGCTTTGAATGGAGGCGGCAAAAGATGAAAGATTGGGTTTACATGTGAGGAATTTGGCGAGAACCTGGAGAGGAATTTGGGGAGAACGTGGAGAGGGAGAGGGAGAGGGAGAGTGGAGAGGGAGGATCTGTAGAAGACTGGTTTAGAAAAAAACTGTTAGTTTAGAAAAACCAACTCTTTGAAAAACCGTCTCTTATTCTTTTAATATAATAGTATAGATATAGATTTGTTCAAAAAAGAATTTAATCACTGAAAATGTAGAAGTATGGTGAGTTTTTTGGACTCCTCCTAAAAAGGAAAATCAGTGAACTTTCGTGTTTTGAACCATTAGATAACTTGACATTTTTCTTGAGCAAATAAATTTCTATACTTCTTGAAATCGTACAAATTGATTGTTCTAACCTGTAAAAATGACCAGAAACCGGTTAGTGTGATAAAACTCATTAGGGGAACTCTGAAAAAACCTATAGAACTTTAATATTTTGAACTTTACCGCAATAATTTTATAGCTCAGAATAATCAATTTGTTTGATTTCAATAATAGTAATAATTTATTTGATTAAAAGAAAACAAAAACATAATCTTTAAAATATGAAATTCATTAAGAGGTCGTTTATCCAACACTTATCCGGTAAGCGTTTATCGATAATAATCAATACTTTCATCAACTTACCGAGTAAGAAAGTAAGATTTCGGTCCATTAATACGACATTGTATGCACCATTTTTATCCGATAGACACTAATTATGTAAGAGTTGTCACTCTCTTTTGTCGGGTAAGACTTTCAATCCTTAACATCACAGGGTAAAATTCTCAATTTTTATCATGTTCATCCGATAAGATAAAATAAATCAATAAGCACATATCCATATAAAAATTAAATAAACAACCCTTGTTAGAATTTGGGGTTCTAAACTAAGGGTGTATGTAAATAATAAATTCTACTACTTGTTGCTTTCAAAGAGAGTAAACTCTCTATCCTTAAAGCAATTTCGCCCCCACCGTAGGTGCTTTGGGATTTGGTGAATTGCCTCTCAAGATACAATGAAGCAACGTGTGTAGAATAATTATCAACACCGCACAAGTGGTGATAATTCCCGGTAGAACTAGTGAGTAGACAAGGATTTCAAGAACTAGAATTTTGTGCTTATATAGCAACACAAAATCCTAGCAATCTGGTGTGTACGAAAAGAAAAAGATTGAATTTTTGGAGTCTAAACGTGGATATATATAGACATAAGTGGTGACTCTTCGAACTGTCACGAATTGACAATTTCGTGACAGATGGCAGCAAAGGTGACGGTCCAAACAGTTGCATTCTAAGTAACTGTGACCATTAGTGACGCTTCTAACCATCACGACTGTTGGAACGAGTGCCAACCAACCAACAGCGACGATCAGCCCTCCACGAACTGTCACATCTGTTCGAAGGCATCCTTTGGCGAACTGTCGCGTTTGTTTGAGATACCAATTCACGAACCGCCGCATCTTATAGATCAATCGCAACGATTTAATTGTTGCGACTAATAAAAGAATAAAGGCGGTGTTGGGAACTGAAGATATGCTAAGTATGGTTAGTACTGCCAGAACAACATTACTACTGCCAGATCAAGTTAGTACTGCTAGTTCAAGAGTTAGTGCTGCCAGAACAAAGATACTACTGCTAGTTCAATGTTAGTACTACCAGAACAAAGATACTACTGCTAGTTCAAGGTTAGTACTGCTGAGATATTAATACTGCTGGAACATTATTAATACTGCTTATGTGAGGTTAGTACTGCTAGACAAGTTACTACTGCTGGTACATGGTTAATACTGCTGAACAAAGTTAATACTGCTGGTATATTACTACTGCTGGAGATTGTTAGTACTGCTCATGAAGAATGAAGGTTAATACTGCTGAGTTTGTTAAGATTGGTATGCGATACTTCTGGAGACAAAGAAGGAATTGATCAAGATATGTTTAACGTAGATTTAGAAGATCAAGTTACTTTTGATAGTTATCTTGTAATTATTTTTGTATAAATAGACTTCAATAGATAGCTATTAGAATATACACGAGAGACGAGAGAATATACATGAGATACGTGTGAAAAAGAATTCGATATCGTTTTCAGAGAGAATTAACCTCAAGGTGTAAGAACCCTATTTCTAGAGAAGTAGAAGTCGTCTTGTTTGAGCCTGTTCATCAAGATTGAGGTTTGGTTGTTAATATTGTGAGTCGAAACAGTGAATACAAAAAGTGGTGAATTTTCTGTTACATTGTTCTTGATTGTGAGAATTAAAGTTCTTTTCCGCAGATTCTTTAATTCTGAATTCTAAGTGTTTATTGTCTTGTTAAGATTCGATCCTGACAAGTGGTATCAGAGCTTGTGTTTCTTAGAATTCTACAATCATTATGGAAAATTCTATTGAATCAAACAATACTTTTGATTGGAGTGATCAAGCAGAAGAGGCAATCCAGAATCATGCACTCATGGCAGAAGTCTCAGATATTCCTACGGAGGTAAAATCTAATCTCTGTTCTCAATCTTGTATAGACACTGTTAAAAGGTATAGAGATCACAATCAGGGAATGTGTGATGACCTTAAGAGATTAGAAAAGGACATAAGAGATTATGTATTGATTGTTGAAAGGTTTGAAGAACAAATTAAGGCTTTTCAAGCCAATGAACTTCAACACTCATATGATACAAACTACTGGAAGTGGGAAAAGGGTGGTCTGGAGTTCCAACTGAAAGAGTCTAGGGAAGAGTGTGAGAAACTAAAAGGAGAGCTTGAGAAAGTTAAACTTGATGTAGAAAAGTTTACTTGTGCCTCCAAAGTCATGGACAACATAATCAACTCTCAAATCCATAGTAAGTTGAAACCAGGAATAGGGTACAATGCCACACCCCCACCCTATAACAACAACTACATCCCTCCTAAGTCAGACCTATTAGAAACCAAGGATAGGAAGGACTTACCTAAAGGAGCCACTGAAGTAGATCCATTAGATAAAGTAGTTGTTGAGGATGAGACTGACAAAGTAGGATCTGATGAGGAATGTGAAAGTCCATGTGTTAAGAACAATGAGATGAAAAGGACTGACAAGGGAAAGGGAGTTCATTATACACAGACCACTGTTGTGAACTCTAAAACTTGTGAACATTGTTCTTGCAAGAAATCTCAAGAGAATAAGCCCCAAAAACATGATAAAAAGAGGGGAAATCAAAGAAATTGGAATAACCAGTGGGCACAAAAGCAAGGAGTTGATCTGCAAAGGATTAACAGACCAAAACCTTGTTTCATCTGTGGCAGATTGAATCATCTTGCCAAACACTGTTATTTCAATCCTATTAACCAAAGGATGAATTTTCAAAGACCTTTTTATAAATCCAATGGTTATAGGAAGCCTGCAAGGAACCATGTGGCTAAGAAACAAGCTAAAGCCATAAGCCACATGAAGAAAAAGCCTGAAAAAGAATGTGTCACAATGTGGGTTCCTAAAAGTACTGCAGCCTCAGATAATGCTGCTAGCAGTGTTAGTGCTGCTAACACTGTTAGTACTTCTTCAAAAATTAGTGCTGCTAGCAGTGTTAGTGCTGCTAACTCAGTTAGTGCTGCTAACTCTGTTAGTACTGCTAACTCTGTTAGTACTGCTAACTCAGTTAGTGCTGCTAACTCTGTTAGTACCTCTTCTAAGGTTAATATTGCTTCTAGTGTTTGTGCTGCTAGACCTATCATATTGACAAAGTACTCCAGTACTGCAGTACCTAAGGTTGAAAATCTCATCAAAACCAAGTGCAAGTACTTTGATGAGCAAGGGAGACCCAAGACCACTTCGGCTTGGGTTCCCAATAAAACTAACTGATTTATCTTAATGTGCAGGGCAACCAACAGCTCAAGGGGAAGAGCATTTGGCATGTTGATAGTGGTTGCTCCAGGCACATGACAGGTAACATGGCCTGCCTCAAAAATTTCAAAAAGATTGATGGAGGACATGTTGCTTTTGGGAATAATCTTGCAGGAGGTAAGATAAGTGGTAAAAGTAAAGGTGATGTCAGAAGGTAAGATGACATTTGAGGATTTGACTAGTGCTGCAAAGTGCAAGTATAGTTACTACTGCTAGTGCAGAGTTACTACTGCCAGTGCAGAGTTACTACTGCCAGTGCAGAGTTACTACTGCCAGTGCAGAGTTACTACTGCCAGTGCAGAGTTACTACTGCTAGTGCAGAGTTACTACTGCCAGTGCGTAGTTAATACTGCTAGTGCACAGTTAATGCTGCCAATGAGTAGTTAATACTGCTTAGCAGTTAATACTGCTTGTGTAGTTAATACTACTCAGTCGTTAATACTGCTTATGTAGTTAATACTGCTTTGCAGTTAATACTGCTCAGTAGTTAATACTGCTTGTGTAGTTAATACTGCTCCGTTGTTAATACTGCTTAAGTAATTAATACTGCTGGGTAGTTAATACTGCCTTGCAGTTAATACTGCTCAGTCGTTAATACTGCTTATGTCGTTAATACTGCTTTTGAAAATCTAGGGCAAATACTGCTATAAATACCCCTGTTTGCCCGCCAAAGTTCATAACGACTCTTCGCATTAACTTCTTCTCTCTCTCGTTCTAACCCCTTCTCCCTAGAATCTCTGTGTTTTCTCTACAAATCCTCAGGAAGCACAACGATTATGGAGTTTGTCGACGAGCATAATGAGATTGCAATGCTTCAGAAGCCGAAGCAGGCCGAAGGATTTCATGAAATTGTGGATTTTCTCAAATCCACTCATATTTCTTATGCCCTAACGGTGAATCCGACTATCTACATCGAGCATCAGACGCAATTCTGGGCCAATGCCACCGTGGAATCCGAAGATGGGCAGAAAGTCATCCAAACAAGGGTATGTGACAAACCCTTGAAAGTTTCAGAAGAACTTCTTCGCATCACTCTTCGATTAGATGATGCCTCAGGTATAACTTCTATTCCTAATGAAGAACTATTCTCAACTTTACAAAAAATGGGGTATGAAGGTCCCATTGGAGTTTTTAAATTCTACAAGTCAAAGTTTTTTACTCAATGGAGATTCTTTGTTCATACCCTAATGCATTGTATTTCAAAGAAAACTACTGGATGGAGTGAGTTCAGCAGTACTATTGCTTATGCTCTAGTCTGCTTAGCCACTAACAGGAAGTTTAATTTTTCTCAAATGCTTTTCAATGATCTTGTAGCAAACCTGGAATCCAAAAAGCGTTTCTATATGTATCCAAGGTTTGTTCAGGAAGTAATTACCAAGGAATTGACGGATATGCCTCAATTTGATGAGGTATATGTGCCAAAATCCCCTAAAGGGAAGGTTTTCTCAAATATGAGGAGACTTCCTAGGGACTCGGAAGGAGTTGACACACCATTGTTCTCTACAATGATGGTTGTGTCCCACACATTTGAAGGTATGGCATCAGGGTCAAGGCCCTCATTAGACACACCCACTGATGACCAATCCCAACCTTCCATCACAAAAGACATCCCTCAGTCCATTCTTGAACGACCCACTCCCACAATAACCAAAAAGTTTGAAAGAAGAAAGGTACACAAGGTTCCTTCCCTTGATGTATCTCCTAAGAGCCCGAAGCCTTTAAGCCCTCTAGTGGAGCAGTCTCCATTAGAGAATATCGAAAGGGAAACCACAGGGGTGTCTCCCAACCCCAAGAAGGTGCTCACTAAGGAGAAGGTTGAGCATGTGAGTCGCAAGGCTGCCACTACTTCTGCTAGCAAAGAGAAGGCCAGTGGTAAAATAACTAAGCCCTTCCTCACGGCAACTCAGGGTGAGAAATCATCCAGAGGTCCCAGGTGCCAAGAAACCAAGGGGGTAGGTAGTGCTTTTGCTAGGCAAGAGACACCTGCTAAAACTTCCAATGATCCTTTAAGGGAGGTAAAAACTCCTAAACAGGGTGAGGATAGATATACGTACGAGGAATTGATGGAAACTATTGCAAATATCAACATTGAGGTCATGGATCAGAAAAAGGAGATTGATGAACTCAAGAAAGTGGTCCTCTATCAAAACTCACAGCTTGAGAAGCAAAGGAAGATGATCACTAAGTTGATGCACAGAAAGAAGAAAGCTCAGTTTGTCCTTAGGAGAAGAAACCCTACCAATGATGCTTCCAAAAAGGGGGAGTCAGACTCAGATCTAAACATGGAGGATGCAAACATTGAGGGGGAGTATGAGTATAAGGTTGAGGGGGAGACTGAGGAGGCTGCTGATATTACAAAGGAAGCAGAAACAGAAACAGCAGCAGAAACCGTTACTGCTGCTGATCTTACAAAGGAAGCAGAAACAGAACCAGCAGCAGAAACGGTTACTGCTGCTGAAGTTGCAAAAGAAGCTGAAAGTGAGAAGAAAGCAGAATCTGTTCCTACAGTAACTAAAACAGAGATTGATGAAGAGATATATTGGATTGTGAAGGACAGTGTCGAAGCAGCAGTATTAAAAGTCATAAAAGAAGCAGTAACAGCTATAGCAGTAGAAATGGTTACTGCTGCTGAAAAACAAAAGGCAGCAGAAACTGTTAGTGCTGCTAAGAGCCACAAAGAAGAAACAGCTGAAACCACTCCTGAAGCTGTTAAATCTTTCAAAAGAACAAAGAGGCCAAGAAAAAAGTCAATAGCCTCAAAGAAGAAAGATATAAAGAAGCCAAGGGTGGATCCAACTGTAGAAGAAGCACAGGAGGAAGCAGTTAAAGAGAAATCTAATCCAAAAGTTGCTGAAGAAGAAGTGGCAACTTCATCAGGCCAACCAAGCAATGTACAATCACTGCCAAATACTCAAAGTGATTTGTATATTACTGTGGTTGATACTAATCCAATCAAGACTACACCATTGTCTTCCATGCCTCCTGAGATCATCTTCTGGGACACATTGAAAGATGGAAGAAAGGAGTTCATCAGAATCAAAAGGGCAGATGGAAAGTTTGAAGTTTGTCCTACTTGGGGAAAACTTATCAGAACATGCTCTAGATCTGACCTGGAAGAGATGTTCAAGGTGGGAATGAGGCTATATGGAAACATGCTGACAGAGCAAGGTATGTCTATCACAAAGATGGTTCTTGAATACTTGTGCTTAATGTTCAAACCAGAAGCAGTCCAGCATTTGATGGCAAGGAATTTTCAAATCATCACCAACTGGATGCTCATTGAGAATTGTGGAGTGTATGTCATCTCTCTTGACAATACATTTCATGAATATTATTTGGTGGATGTTGTATACAAGCACAACATGAAAAAGTTGAATGGAATGCTGCATGCTAAGTTGGTGAGTAACAAAGACTCTAAGATGGCAAGATACCTTGTAAAAAGGATCCTCAATCAAAGTCTGGGATTGGATCCAAATTTATGCGTTGATGACTAGGTTTTGGAAGCATCATCTGAAGAACTTAACTTCTCATCCTGAAAAGTCAAGTTAGGGGGAGATTGTTGGGAACTGAAGATATGCTAAGTATGGTTAGTACTGCCAGAACAACATTACTACTGCCAGATCAAGTTAGTACTGCTAGTTCAAGAGTTAGTGCTGCCAGAACAAAGATACTACTGCTAGTTCAATGTTAGTACTACCAGAACAAAGATACTACTGCTAGTTCAAGGTTAGTACTGCTGAGATATTAATACTGCTGGAACATTATTAATACTGCTTATGTGAGGTTAGTACTGCTAGACAAGTTACTACTGCTGGTACATGGTTAATACTGCTGAACAAAGTTAATACTGCTGGTATATTACTACTGCTGGAGATTGTTAGTACTGCTCATGAAGAATGAAGGTTAATACTGCTGAGTTTGTTAAGATTGGTATGCGATACTTCTGGAGACAAAGAAGGAATTGATCAAGATATGTTTAACGTAGATTTAGAAGATCAAGTTACTTTTGATAGTTATCTTGTAATTATTTTTGTATAAATAGACTTCAATAGATAGCTATTAGAATATACACGAGAGACGAGAGAATATACATGAGATACGTGTGAAAAAGAATTCGATATCGTTTTCAGAGAGAATTAACCTCAAGGTGTAAGAACCCTATTTCTAGAGAAGTAGAAGTCGTCTTGTTTGAGCCTGTTCATCAAGATTGAGGTTTGGTTGTTAATATTGTGAGTCGAAACAGTGAATACAAAAAGTGGTGAATTTTCTGTTACATTGTTCTTGATTGTGAGAATTAAAGTTCTTTTCCGCAGATTCTTTAATTCTGAATTCTAAGTGTTTATTGTCTTGTTAAGATTCGATCCTGACAGGCGGCTACACGCGGCTCGCGGTGATGCGTGTGTGCGAAGTGCAAAGTGCGCCATCAAAGCGCCACATTGCACTCACGTCCGCGGTCGCGCGTAAGGGTGCGTTGCACCCTTTTTGGAACCCTCACCATTTCCAATAATAATAAATTATTATATGGAAAATAGATCCACTTATCTACCCACTTTTGTTTCACTTTTTCTCCTATGTGGGACAAGGTGAAACCCACCAAAAACCAATTTTCCTTTTTCTTCCTAAGACTCAACCCAAAATACTTAAATTTTAATATTTTGAAAATATTCCCAACAAACCCCCACCATTTTCAAAATAGACTCAAATTTGAAAAAGACTGACACGACAAGACCTAACCAGATTCCGAAATCCTTGGGGGTGTTATGCATAAGTAAAGGTGGAGTCTTGCACCTTGAACCTTTACATAGTGAAAGTGCTCAAGTCTAACTAGGGTAAGAATGGTTGAACCAAAGTCATTGAACCATCTTACTTTATATGTTAAACGGAGACACTTCACGCATATCCTTCCTCTCATTCATTCAACCATTATAAGCCGACCCGTTAACTGGCCATGGGTCTGTATCTCGATTTCTCAGAATGTTCTAGAGCCAAGCCCTTTAGCTCATAGGAAGTGGCCTCACTCCCACATTCAGATAGGTGGACCTTGTCAAGAGTGTTCCCGTAATTTAAACACTCCAACACAAATTGTGTTACAAGTCCATTAAGAACTAGATTCAACCTTTCTTCTCATACGGTTCCAAGTTCTACTAACCTCAGGATGGTTTTAAAATATTGTAGAACTCTTAGTCACGTTCAGATGATGTACTTTAACTTTATCTTGAGTCTTGGTGAAATACCAAGTGTCAAGACAAGGTTCCATCATGGGTGACTATTTATAGGTGGGCATGAGACCCATCCCTTTTGAAGTGCTTTCAATCATTTTCCTTGGTAGTCCTTTTGTGAAAGGATCTGCTAAGTTCTTACTTGATCGTAAGAAACTAATGGTGATCACCCCATCATTTATTAATTGATTGACTTGTCTATGTCTAAGTCCAATATGCCTGGACTTACCATTATACACTTGATTGTATGCCCTTGATAGTGTAGCGGCACTATCACAGTGTATAGAGATTGGCGGCATTAGCTTTGGCCACAAGGGTATGTTAATTAACAAGTCCCTTAACCATTCTGCTTCTTTACAACAAGAAGCTAAAGCAACAAATTCCACCGCCATGGTAGAATCTGTTATACAACTTTGTTTCTTTGATCCCCAAGACACCGCACCCCCACCAAGTGTAAAAATCCATCCACTTGTGGATGCATAGTCTTCTTGATTATTTATCAAACTTGCATCAGTATATCCTTCTAATACTGAAGGATATCCACTATATTCTAAACCATAATCCATGGTTTTCTTCAAATACTTGAGTACTCGATTTACAGCATCCCAATGTGCTTTTCCAGGTTTACTAGTATGTCTACTTAATCTTCCTACGGCATAGGCGATATCAGGTCTAGTACAAGTCATAACATACATTAGACTACCAATAACTTTAGCATATTCATTTTGAGCTAATACCCTTTCGATATTAGTTGTTAATCTAGAACCTACTTCGAACGGAGTGCTGACCGGTAAACAATCAAATTTATTAAAACGCTTTAATATCTTTTCAATATAGTGAGACTGGGATAACATTAGCTTATTGTTATTTCTAAGAATCTTTATTCCTAAAATAACATCAGCTTCTCTCAAATCCTTCATATCAAAATTTTCAGATAAAAGTTTCTTTGTCATTTGCACTTGTTCCAAGTCAGTTCCAAAAATCAACATATCATCCACGTATAAGCAGATGATAACCCCTCGACCATTAACAAATCTACTGTATACACACTTGTCTGATTCGTTAATTTTGAAACCATTAGATAGAATGATTTGATCGAATTTTTGATGCGATTGTTTGGGAGCCTGTTTCAGGCCATACAAGGACTTAATAAGTTTACAAACTTTATTTTCTTGTCCTTGAACTATGAAACCTTCCGGTTGTTCCATATATACTTCCTCCTCTAATTCACCGTTCAAGAATGCGGTTTTGACATCCATTTGGTGAATTACGAGTTTATTAATGGAAGCTAAGGCTATCAAAATTCTAATGGTTGACGTCCGTGCTACATGGGCATATGTGTCAAAATAATCTAGTCCTTTCTTTTGTGTAAAACCCTTGGCTACTAATCGGGCTTTAAACTTTTCAATGCTGCCATCAACTCTTAATTTTCTTTTAAAAATCCTTTATTCTTGATGGCTTTTGAACCAGGGGGTAGGTCCACTAAGACCCAAGTGTTATTACCTATGATGGAATCCATTTCATCATTGATTGCCTCTTTCCAAAAAGATGCATCATGAGATTTCATTGCTTCCGTAAATGTACGTGGTTCTTCATCCAAGTTATAAATGATTGGATATTCTTTTACTGAACCATGTCGATCACCTTCAACTAAGTACATTTCAAAGTCGGGTCCAAAGGTTCTTGCTCTTCGTTGACGTTTACTTCTTCTAGGTTCAATTGCTTGATGATTCGGGGAATCATCATCTTCCCTTTCGTTATTAACGGGAATCTTCGTAGACACGATTTCCTTAGAAATCTCATGTGCATTTGGAATGCTTTTGAATCTTCGTTCGTCAAAATGAGCATCTCTAGATTCTATGATGGTGTTAATGGAAATTTGATCATTTTGTTCAACCACCATGAACCTATAAGCCTTGCTATTTTGGGCATATCCCAAAAATATACATTCAATACCTTTGTCTCCTAACTTTTTTTTCTTGGATTCGGGAAGTCTTACAATTGCTTGACATCCCCAAATCCGAAGGTAATTTAGCTTAGGTGTTCGTTGATTCCATAACTCATAAGGGGTCTTTTGACTTCTCTTGCTTGGTACTCTATTAAGTATGTAGCAAGATGTTAGTAATGCTTCTCCCCAAAATCCAGAACTTAATCCAGAATATGACATCATGGAATTCACCATTTCCATCAAGGTACGGTTCTTTCGTTCCGCAATACCATTTTGTTATGGTGTATACGGAGCCGTCACTTGGTGAACAATTCTCGTAGATTCAAAATATCTAGGGTTATAATATTCACCACCCCTATCCGTTCTTAAACACTTTATCTTTGTCTCACATTTAAGTTCTACTTCATTTTTGTAGATCTTAAATTTTTCAAGGACTTCATCCTTTGAGTGCAAAAGATATACATAGCAATATCGAGAATAATCATCGATAAAAGTGGCAAAATACTTTTTACCACCAAGAGAAGGAGTAGAATGTAAATCACATATGTCACAATGCACTAAGTCTAAGATTTTAGAAGTTCGTTGGATTTGAGGGAAAGGTTGTCTAGTAATTTTCGTATGCATACATGTAAGACACTTTTGATTTTTATCATCTAATTTTGGAATTAAATCACTTTTTGCCATATTTTTCAATCGTTTAAAATGTACGTGACCTAATCGACCATGCCATAAAAGTAAGGAAGAATCAAAGTAATCAGAACTAGTAGTAGTGTTATTAGCATCAATAATATGTACATCGGGAGCAGCCGCAGTATTTGCGTCGCTTATGTCAATCATATTTACATCATTCACACTAGTATTTACAACTTCATTTATGTTTAGTTTAAACATCCCTCCGGTGAGATAGCCTTTGCCGACGAATTTTCCGCCTTTGGAGAGTATGAACTTGTCGGATTCAAAGACGAGTTTGAAGCCATGTTTGTTGAGGATTGATCCGAAAACTAAGTTCTTTCGGACATCGGGAACATGGAGAACACCATTTAGAGTCAAGGTGTTCCCCGATGTGAATTCCAAAGTAACTTTCCCTTTTCCTTTGACTTGAGCGGTAGAGTGATTTCCCATGTAAAGTACGGAGGTTGAAGCTTCGTACGTTTTGAACATGTCTATGTTGTTGCACACATGCCGGGTTGCCCCCGAATCCACCCACCAACATTTGTCTTCCTCAAGTGAGAATATATCGGAAATCATAGCAACAAAGTTGTTGTTCTTGAAGTTTCCATCGTTGGTGTTGTTACCACCATTTCCTCTTCTTCTTTTGAGAAGCCGACAATCACGTTTGTAATGTCCCGGTTTGTTGCATTTGAAACAAACCACGTTTTTCATATTCTTTTTCTTATTACAAGTTACCTCGTGGCGTTTCCTTTTCTTTCCACCGGCTTTAGAAGTTTCTCCCTTTTCCTCGACCACATGAACTTTGGAAGCATCTTCATTGGTTTTATTTTCCAATCGATATTGTTCTTCAATGAGAAGATGCTTTCCAAGTTCTTTTAAGGACATATCGTCCTTACGATGTTTAAGATTTTTCTTAACATCTTTCCAAGAGGGAGGGAGTTTATCGATGATTGATGCCACTTGGATTGATTCATCCATATTCATATTGTGTTGTGTGAACATGCTAAGAATGTGTTCAATTTCATACATTTGATCCATAATAGGACGTGAATCTATCATTTTGTATGAATTAAATTTGGAAACGATAAATTTCTTACTTGTTGCGTCTTCGGTGAAGTACTTTTGTTCGAGTGCGTTCCAAAGTTCTTTCGCCGTTTCGATGTTTTGATAAACATCGAAGAGAGGATCGGACATAGCATTGAGGATGTGGCCACGACATATGAAATCATCGTTCTCAAACTTGAGACGGTCTCGGGCCGCGGCAAGGGTCTCGTCTTCGTGTGGTTCCGGATAAGGTTTGGTGAGGACATAGGAGACGTTGAGAGTGGCTAATAAGAATTGCATCTTCTTTTGCCATCTCTTGAATCCTCCGCCATCAAATCGCTCTAACTTCACGATGTCGCAAGACATTTGTTGGAGATTCTTCGTCGCCATCTTGATTCGTAAATTGCTTTAAGATTGTTAGAATTTGGGGTTCTAAACTAAGGGTGTATGTAAATCATAAATTCTACTACTTGTTGCTTTCAAGGCGAGTAAACTCTCTATCCTTAAAGCAATTTCGCCCCCACCGTAGGTGCTTTGGGATTTGGCGAATTGCCTCTCAAGATACAATGAAGCAACGTGTGTAGAATAATTATCAACACCGCACAAGTGGTGATAATTCCCGGTAGAACTAGTGAGTAGACAAGGATTTCAAGAACTAGAATTTTGTGCTTCTATAGCAACACAAAATCCTAGCAATCTGGTGTGTACGAAAAGAAAAAGATTGAATTTTTGGAGTCTAAACGTGGATATATATAGACATAAGTGGTGACTCTTCGAACTGTCACGAATTGACAGTTTCGTGACAGATGGCAGCAAAGGTGACGGTCCAAACAGTCGCATTCTAAGTAACTGTGACCATTAGTGACGCTTCTAACCATCACGACTGTTGGAACGAGTGCCAACCAACCAACATCGACGATCAGCCCTCCACGAACCGTCACATCTATTCGAAGGCATCCTTTGGCGAACTGTCGCGTTTGTTTGAGATACCAATTCACGAACCGTCGCATCTGATGGATCAATCGCAACGATTTAATTGCTGCGACTAATAAAAGAATAAAGGCGGCTACAAGCGGCGATGCGTGTGAAGTGCAAAGTGCGCCATCAAAGCGCCACATTGCGCCCACGCCCGCGCGTAAGGGTGCGTTGCACCCTTTTTGGAACCCTCACCATTTCCAATAATAATAAATTATTATATGGAAAATAGATCCACTTATCTACCCACTTTTGTTTCACCTTTTCTCCTATGTGGGACAAGGTGAAACCCACCAAAAACCAATTTTCCCTTTTCTTCTTAAGACTCAACCCAAAATACTTAAATTTTAATATTTTGAAAATATTCCCAACAACCCTTAAGTTTTTTGAATGACAATTTATTTTTTCAAAAAAAACAAATAAAATAAAGGGAAATTAATTAAAATACCCTAAGTCAAACATTGAGTTACCAAAATACCCTAAATTTTTTCAATTTTGCAAAAATACCCAAAATACCCGCGATGGATCCCGCGATCGCGGGCTAGGGCTGACGTGGCACGTATTTTGGCCCCAAATGCCCCGCGAAGCCCCTCAACTTTGGCCGCGGTGCACTTTTGGTCCCTGCCCACGATCGCAGCCCGCGATGGCCCGCGATGGCCCGAAATTTTACACTTTCAGCCCCTGAAATTTACATTTTCAGCCCCTAAACTTAGACGAATTTTGCATGTTTTTACTGTTTTTTTCCACAATTATTACACTTTAAAGACCGATTTGTGGTTGAAATTCATTTGCATGTTTGAATCAATGTTAAATCAATGTTTTTGGAATACCAGTTTGTGGATGAAATGAGAGATTGGTTTTCTGATATGTTGGTTGTTTCATTGATAAATAGACGTAAAATGCAAGCCATAATCCCCACACAACGATTTCATTGTTGCAATATTTCTTTCTGTAATATTTTGTGTTTGAGATACTACTGAAAAAATGAGTTCATCTGTTGCAAAAGCTAAACTATATTTCTGTTTTGATGGTGAATGGGTGCAAGATAACAATGAGTGGAATTTTGCTTATAAATCTAAGCATGGTGTAAAAGTGTCAGTAAACTATACTTATCAGAAGTTTGTTGCATACACCATGCAAAAATATGGAATCAACTCTTCTGATGTTTGCAAGTTAGTGTTTAAAAATGGCGATGGGTTATTTGTGGATTTATCCAACGATGGGGATATCTCTACTTTTCTGCACCTTGCAGTCGATTCAGAAAGACCCCCATTACTCTTTGTGTATCCCAGCGTATCCGACGGTGACGACGACGGTGACGACGACGGTGACGAGGAGGGTGACGGCGACGAAGACCTCCAAATAGAGCAGCCTGATTCTCAACAACAACAACAACCACAACCACACGAATGGCGTACTGCTGGAGTTGCTGATGACGAAACCCACGTTTTCAGAACGGGTAATTCTGAAATAGACAGATCAGACACCGATAATGATGATCACGAAGAATATACCCCTAGTAGAAAATCATGTAGTCAGATAAATGACTTTTTTGATATGCCCCCTATTCTTCCAGACTCCCATACCCAGACACAAAGCTACGAACCTACACCTTATATTCGCAGTGAAAGTTTAACAGCAGGTCAGATATTCGATTCGAAGGATCTCTTAGCAAGTCAGATCGGACTCAAGTTCTTGGAAGAGGGTTTCCAAAGTCGCGTGCGGGCATCTGACAAAAGCAAATACGTAGTTGAATGTGCTAGAGAAAAGTGTGAGTGGAGGTTGTACGCGATTCACACGGGTCCCAAAGGAGGGGCGATAATGATTAGAAAGTTGCACGACGTACACATTTGTACGAGGACGCAACTTAATCCCCACCACAAACAAGCCGGCAAAAATACTTTGGGTGCGATCCTGAAAAACAAATTTCTTGATGTTAGCAGGTCATTGCGTCCAAAGGACATCGTCCACGACGTTCACCGGCAGTTCGGCGTCACGATTGATTACCACCAAGCGTGGCGTGCGCGCTGCCATGCACTGTTTATGGTGAGAGGCACGTTCGAGGAGTCGTATGAACGACTCCCGACATATTTATATAATTTGCAGCTGCAGAACCCTGGTACTGTCACGCGGCTACAGACCGATTCACGTGGACGGTTTGAGATGTGCTTCGTGGCCCTTGGACCCGCGGTACGTATTTTAACACGTCATATGTTTACACATTATAAACTATAACATTTACACATTATTAGCTATAACATTTTAACCTATGTTTTTGCAGATCCGCACATTTGTGGCAAATCTACGTCGTGTCCTGATAATAGACGCAGCCCATTTAAAGGGCCGTTACTTGGGTATGATGTTCCTGGCGGTTGCCATGGACGGGGATAACTTCATCGTTCCAGTAGCTTTCGGCGTAGGCAAGTCTGAAACCGGGGACGAGTGGACTTGGTTTATGTCCATGTTGAGACAAGCTATCGGAGACCCGCAAGGGTTGGTGTTTATGTCTGACAGGGCTCCTTCCATAAGCGCCGCAATCTCTGCCATGTACCCAAACTCCCCTCACGCCATATGCTGTCGACATTTGGAGATGAACGCCAAATCCAAGGACAAACGTATTACCACCTACAAGGATGTCTATTGGGCGGCATGCAGAGCATATACGGATCGGGAGTTTAACAAGTACATGAATATGCTACGACACAGTGTCAAGGAAGCAGCCAAAGTCTTTGACGATGCTGGACCGGAGAGGTGGTCCGCGGCCCATTTTCCTGGACAACGGTATGACATTCTGACCTCGAATAGTGCAGAGTCTGTGAATGCACTCTCCCGTTTTGCGCGTAGATGTCCGATTGTTAATCTTATGGACTACTTTCGGGCCTTTCAACAAGAGTGGTACCAAATTCGACGCCTAAAAGGAGCTGAGATGCAAAATGCACTCACACCAACGACGGAGAATATCGTTCAGTACAGGGCGCGTCGTGCGGCGACATGGCCGGTAAGAGCAATCGGGTATGGGAAGTACGAGGTGCATGATGACTATATTCACGCGATTGTGAATATGGAAGACCACCTTTGTTCGTGTCGCGAATGGGATAAATCTGGGTTACCGTGCGGCCATGCCATCGCTGCAGCAACATATATGGGTCGTACAGATTGCAGCGACTTGGCTGTACCTTTCTTCACGTCCGAATATTACCGGAAAACATACGTGGAGGTAATAAACCCAGCTGGACCCCCTGCAGCATGGGTGTATCCACCCGACCCGCTTCCACCATGCTATCCACCTTTAATGGATAAGAACAGGGTCGGGAGACCGAGAAAGAACGACCGACGTCCATCACGTGGTGAAAGTTCGATACAACGAAGATGTACTCGGTGCCAATGCGTAGGACACACTCGTGGAGAGTGTCCAAATCCCGCCCCTTCAACCGTGCCAAGGAGACATTCTGTCAGTCACACCCCGGGCCCGTCACAGCTTGAACCATATGGAACAAACCCATATGATACTGTTGATCTAAACACTGATTTGTAAATGATATATATACACACATACATATCCTTCTAAATGAACATTGATAACACAGCTAGTTTGTAAATGATATATATATATTCGTATTATATATTTACACACATAAAGAAAATAGGAGTTTGATATGATAAGCGAAAGAAAGAAGAAAGGTTGATTGTTACCATGGCAGTGAATGTTAACTCTGAGTACACATGTCTGTTTATATAGCAAGAAAGATTAGTAGCAAGAATGGAAGCAGGTTTCTAGCTTTTTAGATATATATATATATATATATATATATATATATATATATATATTATATGTATATATGAAGAAGAAGAAGACTTAAAAAAGGAGACCTTTATCTGTAAGATCTGGAAATGATCATTTCTTGACATTTTTGTTGGAACAAACACATATGATACTGTTGATCTAAACACTGATTTGTAAATGATATATACACACACATACATATGCTTCTAAATGAACATTGATAACACAGCTAGTTTGTAAATGATAAATATATTCATATTAGATATATACACACATACATATGCTTTTAAATAAACATTGATAACACAGCTAGTTTGTATTTCATCCAACATGCTCTTCATCTTCAATCTTTCTGACCCTTCTTCAACGGCTTCTGCTTTTGCAACCACGTATGGCCATTGTGTACCACAACCCGCACACACTTTAGCAAATGAGTTGAGGGTTGTCATATATTCTACAAGAGGAGTAGGCCCACGAATGAGGTAACCTCTGACTTGACCTTGCATGATGAATCCAGCCTAACCGTGGTTCAGCGGCTTAAAAACTACTTTTCAGAGAAATTAACAACAACAAAAAATACAAAACAACAACACAGTAAAAAATACAAAACAAGAAAAAAATACAAAACAACTAAAACAACCACCACCTACTTAAAAATTGATTTAGTTTCATCAATCCAAGCTTGCTTCTCGTTTACCTTCGCTTGAATAATTGCAAAGTCTTGCAGAATATGGTGAATTGCTTCTTGTTCTCGACGAACACGAGCCTCTCTAGCTTTTATATCCCCTTTCATCCTTTTGATCTCCCTGTCTTCCTCTTCGATCTTTCTCAAATGGACTGCCTTCCTGTCCATAATTTTTTTCCACTCTTCTGTTAGTTCATCTATCTCCTTTTCCTTTTTTGCTATGGCGACCTCGATTTGAGGTGGCATTTTTTCAGGAGTAGACTTAGGGTTTGATGACGATGCCATTTGTGGATGAAATGAGAGAAGAGAAATCAAGAGAGAAAGCAATTCAAAGAAAGAAAGCAAGAGAGAAATCAAGAAAGAAAGCAAGAACAAGTGTGAATTGTGAATTGCATATTACTGATATTTATGGATGAAATCTCAAACATGCAAATGAATTTCAACCACAAATCGGTCTTCAAAGTACAATAATTGTGGAAAAAAACAGTAAAAGCATGCAAGATTCGTCTAAGTACAGGGACCAAAAGTGTAAATTTTCAGGGACCAAAACTGTAAATTTTCAGGGACCAAAACTGTAAATTTTGGTCCATCGCGGGCTGCGATCGCGAGCAGGGACCAAAAGTGCACCGCGGCCAAAGTTGAGGGGCTTCGCGGGGCATTTGGGGCCAAAATACGTGCCACGTCAGCCCTAGCCCGCGATCGCGGGATCCATCGCGGGTATTTTGGGTATTTTTGCAAAATTGAAAAAATTTAGGGTATTTCGGTAACAGTTGGTCAAACTTGGGGTATTTTAATTAATTTCCCTAAAATAAAATTGTAACTAAGAAAAGGTTGTGCATGCGACGAATTGGGTGGAATGACAAGGGGCCATGGTCATGTTAGCCTATAGCCGTGTTTTTATTAGAGAGTGAATTATACTTTTGGTCCTTTGAGAATGTTTGTCTTCTGGTTTTTGTCTCTTTAAAGGTAAAAGTACACTGATGGTCCAAATATCATGTTTTTTGCTCAAATCAATCCCTCTCACTAACATCATTAGATGGGGCTCTGCCATGTGCCCCTCATGCTAGGGGCAATTTGGTCATTTTTTTACTATGTTACCTTTTAAAATACAAGTGTCTTAAATTAAGAAAAAAACATAGAAAGACCCACCAAACCCATCACGTTGCAACACATATCCATCTTCCACCTGAACTAAAAGATAAAACCCATCACCACCATTTTAGATGGATATTATCTTCATCTTTTTATAAACAAAAACTCCGAACAATCCATCTTTATTTCGTTTTCTTCCTATCCCTTCCTTGTCACATTTATCGTAACCCACCATCCACCTCGAAACGTTTTTATGCCAAACCATTTCCCTTGGCACCCACCGCCTCTTCGGCAAACCCAATCTATCCAAAAAGACCCATTTTTTTCCCGAAACCCTGTTCCAGATCCGTGGAAAACCATGTCCTCCCCATCGGTAAAACCCCCCATCCGTGAATGTTTTTCAAACCCCTCACTGAACCCCCTGGATTTCAAGAAGACGACGATGGATAAAGAACGAAGATGAAACCATACTTAGATGGAAAACGAATGCACGAAGAACGAACCCAACAGATGGAAGGGGGTTTTCGATCTGGCGAGGAGGGTTTTGAAGGCTTTTATTGATCCATATCTTGATTTGTTTTTATTTTGGAAATTTCATTTAGGGATTTGTAGTTAATTTAGATTTAGGTTCTGATTTATGAATTTTCTTGTTTGTATTTCGATCTAGATGTAGGTTTTTCTTCTTGCATTTGGATTTAGATTCTGATTCAGATTCAGATTCAGGTTCTTATTTTTCTTGTTATGATTTATGTATTTAAATTTAGGCTCTTCAATATTCATCTGGGTTATTTCATGAATTTACAACATTTGAATGTTATTGATTTTTTATATGTTCATCGTTGTTTGTATTTGGAATTTAGATGTTCGTCTATGTTTGTACTTGGACTTTGGATGTTCATTGATGTTTAAATTTGGATTTTGAATGTGCGTCTATGTTTGGAATTTGGATTTGTGATGTTATCTGTTTTAGTACTTGTGACTTTGAGATGGTTAGCGATGGTGGTTTGCGCTAGTGATGAATATTCAGTAAAAAGGCGTATAAGGAGGAGAAAAAAGAAGCCTAAAATGACCAAATTACCCCTTACGTGAGGGGCATATGATAGAGTTAACGGAACTCCATCTAACAGTGTTAGTGAAAGGGACAAATTTGGCCTAAAAACACGATTTTTGAACCAACGGAGTACTTTAAAAACAGGCATTCTCGAGGGACCAAAAGTGTTAATTCACTAATAGAAAACTGGGGCGTAGATCCGACGACACTGTTAACACAGAGGGGGATCGACCAGCAACTTCGATTCTTAATCCTCTTTCAAATGAATGACACCTGATTCATCATCTACGCACGCATAAATCTACTACTGAAGCGATCCATCCCACCAATTCTCCAAGTTAGGTCGCCCAATTCTCAGATCTAAGGTAATTATCTAAACCTAGGTTTATTCATTCGGTTCTTTTCAATATGCCTAATGAATCTGATTGATTTCTGTCTGTTGCGCAATTGATTGATTGATTAACGATACGGAACCAAGATGTTGACGAAATTCGAGACCAAAAGTAATAGAGTGAAAGGGCTGAGTTTCCACAGCAAGAGGCCATGGATCTTGGCTAGTCTTCACAGCGGTGTGATCCAGCTATGGGATTACAGAATGGGAACTCTCATTGATCGATTTGACGAGCATGATGGCCCTGTTCGTGGTGTTCATTTCCACAAATCGCAACCTCTTTTCGTCTCCGGAGGTGTGTAAAAGATCTTAACAGTTGAAATTGCTTGCCATTTCCAGATTTTCCGTGGATTAATCAGACTGATCTTTTTTCGTTTGTGTAGTAATGTACATATCATTGTTAAGTTTTAAGAAGTTGTTTCATTCTGCCTATAACAATAACGACTGGACATTCGATCCAATGTAGCACAAATACATTCCTTCATTTACTTGCAGATTTAGAGACTTTTGTTTTGCTCTAGTTAGACTGATCTGAACATCTAGAGATATGTACCAAGTTTTAGCCATTTTGATGATAAGAACTTCACTACTGTATTAAATCTGGATAGCCTTACTACTTTGTTATGAAGCACATAATATGGAAAACATGGAAGTGACTCTAATCGAAACATTTATGTTCAATTTTACATAATGCATCCTAGTAAGTTCCCTTAATTATTGAAATTAAATGAGATCCACACTATTTTAAGGGTTTAGGCTTATATTTTTTAAAAATCCAGAAGGCCTTTGCTTTGGGGCTATTCCATCCAACCACAAATACATGCATATATGCAATTCATTTATATTGTTAAGTTGTAATCCTTTCAAATGTGCATAAGGTCTTTGAGGCAATGCCTTTCATATTAAACATGTTATGCTTCATGCAGGAGATGATTACAAGATCAAAGTATGGAACTATAAATTGCATAGGTGTTTATTTACACTTCTTGGGCATCTTGATTACATCCGGACAGTTCAATTCCACCATGAGTACCCCTGGATTGTTAGTGCGAGTGATGATCAAACTATCAGGATATGGAACTGGCAGTCTCGTACTTGTATATCTGTTCTGACAGGACACAATCATTATGTAATGTGTGCTTTGTTCCATCCGAAGGAGGACCTCGTTGTATCAGCATCGTTAGATCAAACTGTTCGTGTTTGGGATATTGGTGCCCTGAGGAAGAAAACAGTTTCTCCTGCTGATGACATTCTTCGCTTGGGCCAGATGAATACAGATTTTTTCGGTGGGGTTGATGCTGTTGTAAAGTATGTCTTGGAGGGCCATGATCGAGGGGTGAATTGGGCTTCATTCCATCCTACTCTCCCTCTTATTGTCTCAGGAGCTGATGATCGCCAAGTGAAGATTTGGCGTATGAATGGTATGCTTTTCAATTTCTAGGCTCCATGGATTTGTGCTGTTTTTGTTCTATAGATTCCATTCCCATGGTCATTTTTTTTAATATTGATTCGGACTCAAAAGGAGACCAAAAAGGTTTTCTGGTAGAGCACTTTACCTTATTACATTTTATAGATTATGGAAAATATCAAAATAATAACAAATAAAGAATTTCTGCTGCCTCTGCTATTTGGATCTATTGTAATTATATCATTTATCTTCTTATCGCGGAAAAGCCAAATTTGATTTGTGATAAGCAGTAAAACGGAATGTGCGTAGTCAGAAATATGTTTTGTGACTTACTTTGTACTTGTTCTTATTTATGGGTTGGAAATAAATGCAGACGGGACCTAAAATGGACATAAAAATCGGAGGGAAATGGAGAAAGCGAATGGATGCCTAGTTTTTCTGTGCTAAATATAGATGGGATGTAAGATTATTAAGTCACTTTGGGCGATATGAAATATTAGAAAAGAAAAAGTGGGCCTTTTTGCTGGATCTTAGTCGGTGACTATGGTTATTCATATTCTTAGTCAACCTGAATGATAACCAACAAGTCGATAGAGCTGACCAAATGAATGAGCAAAAAATAGAAAAAATAACATAAACCAGGCAATGGAGTCCTCAATTTTTTTAAAAATACGTTAATTGAAGAAACTTACCTCAGATGGGGTAAGTTCCTTTGTTCTCTTTTTTCTTAATGGTTTATTATTCGTCTAGTTACTTCATCCCTCGCAATATGAGCTATTCAACAATTCTTTATATGGCTAATGGCTGCAGTGTAGTTGCACATTAATTATAATATGCACATGGTTCATGGAATGTTTCATTCATCGTACACATTTAGAGCTATCGAAACTAATATACTTAAACCGTCATGTTTCAGATACAAAAGCTTGGGAAGTAGACACTCTAAGAGGTCACATGAACAATGTGTCAAGCGTTCTTTTCCATGCGAGGCAGGACATTATTGTATCAAATTCAGAGGATAAAAGCATACGGGTTTGGGATGCTACAAAAAGGACAGGCCTTCAAACTTTTCGCAGGGAGCATGACAGGTTCTGGATTCTTGGGTGTCATCCCGAGATGAACCTTCTGGCGGCTGGCCACGATAGTGGCATGATAGTTTTCAAGTTGGAAAGGGAACGCCCAGCTTTCTCAGTCAGCGGTGATTCTCTTTACTATGTCAAAGATCGTTTTCTGCGTTTTTACGAGTATTCAACTCAGAAAGAGACTCAAATAATACCAATTCGTAGGCCTGGTTCAGTTAGCTTAAACCAAGGGCCTAGAACTCTTTCTTATAGTCCTACAGAAAACACAGTTTTAATATGTTCAGATGTAGATGGAGGATCATATGAACTCTATGTTGTACCTAAAGATAGCTTTACTAGAGGTGATACAGTTCAAGAGGCGAAAAGAGGGGTTGGGGGCTCTGCAGTCTTCGTGGCCCGCAATAGATTTGCGGTTCTTGAAAAGGGCACAAATCAAGTTTTGGTCAAGAACTTGAAAAACGAGATTGTGAAGAAGAGTGCGCTTCCGGTTGCTACTGATGCAATATTCTATGCTGGCACGGGTAACTTGCTATGCAGGGCGGAGGACAGGGTCGTCATTTTTGACCTTCAACAGCGGATGGTTCTTGGGGAGCTTCAAACCTCTTTTATAAGGTATGTTGTTTGGTCAAACGACATGGAGAATGTTGCCTTGCTCAGCAAGCATTCTATAATAATAGCTGATAAGAAACTCGTTCATCGTTGCACCCTTCACGAGACGATCCGTGTCAAGAGTGGATCGTGGGATGATAATGGCGTATTCATATACACAACGCTAACACACATCAAGTACTGTTTACCCAATGGAGACAGTGGGATCATAAAAACCCTAGATGTTCCTTTGTACATCACAAAGATATTTAGAAACACAATCTTTTGCCTTGATCGGGATGGGAAAAACCGCCCAATAGTCATTGATTCCACTGAATATATGTTTAAGCTGTCTTTACTGAGAAAGAGATATGATCACGTTATGAGCATGATAAGGAATTCAGAGCTATGTGGGCAAGCCATGATTGCATATCTCCAACAAAAAGGTTTTCCGGAAGTTGCTCTACATTTCGTGAAGGATGAGAGAACCCGTTTTAATTTAGCACTTGAAAGTGGAAACATACAGATAGCTGTTGCTTCTGCTAAAGAGATTGATGAGAAAGATCACTGGTATAGGTTGGGTGTGGAGGCTTTACGCCAGGGTAATTCTGGTATTGTAGAATATGCATACCAGAGGACAAAGAACTTTGAGAGGCTATCGTTCTTGTATCTGATTACAGGCAATTTAGATAAACTATCAAAAATGATGAAAATTGCGGAGGTGAAAAATGACGTTATGGGTCAGTTTCATAATGCTTTGTACTTGGGTGATGTAAAAGAGCGAATTAAGATTTTGGAGAACGCGGGTCATCTGCCACTAGCGTATGCCACAGCCAAGACCCATGGGCTGAATGATTTAGCTGAAGAATTTGCTGCAAGACTTGAAGATAATGTTCCTTCTTTACCGAGTGGTAGATCTGGTTCTCTTTTGATGCCCCCAACTCCAGTTTTGTGTGGTGGAGATTGGCCGTTACTGAGGGTCATGAAAGGGATTTTCGAGGGTGGGCTGGATAACGTTGGAGCAGCTGTACAGGAAGAGTATGAAGATGCGGCAGATGCTGATTGGGGTGAAGATTTGGATATTGTGGATGTGGAGAATATTCAGAATGGAGATATCGGCATGGTTTTGGATGAAGAAGAAGCACATGAAGATAATGAAGAGGGAGGTTGGGATCTTGAGGATCTTGAACTTCCTCCTGATGTTGAGACTCCCAAAACTACTACTCGATCTTCGGTATTTGTGGCACCAACTGCCGGTATGCCGGTGAGTCAGATTTGGGTTCAGAAATCATCTCTTGCTGCTGAACATGCAGCAGCCGGCAACTTTGAAACCGCTATGCGGTTGCTGACCCGCCAGCTGGGAATAAAGAACTTTGCACCGTTAAAATCGTTATTTATTGATCTTCACACAGGGAGTCATACTTACTTGCGTGCTTTCTCATCAGCTCCGGTGATCTCGTTGGCTATTGAAAGAGGTTGGAGTGAATCAGCGAGTCCGAATGTTCGCGCCCCGCCTGCACTCGTGTTTAATTTTTCTCAATTGGAAGAAAAGCTCAAAGCTGGTTACAGAGCCACAACTACGGGGAAGTTTACTGAAGCTTTGAGGGTTTTTCTGGGTATTCTCCATACCATTCCTTTGGTTGTGGTTGAGTCTCGAAGAGAGGTGGATGAAGTTAAAGAGTTGATTATTATTGTGAAAGAATATGTTTTGGGTTTACAGATGGAACTTAAAAGGAGAGAATTGAAAGATGACCCTGTTCGTCAGCAGGAGTTGGCGGCTTATTTCACTCATTGTAACCTTCAGCTGCCTCATTTGAGACTTGCATTGATGAACGCTATGACTGTGTGCTACAAGGCGGGGAATCTTATTACGGCGTCAAACTTTGCTAGGCGACTCTTGGAGACCAACCCGACTGCTGAAAACCAAATCAAGACATCCCGATCGGTTATGCAAGCTGCTGAGAGGAACATGAAAGATTCTACACAGCTGAATTATGACTTCAGAAATCCGTTTGTTGTTTGTGGGGCTACTTATGTTCCTATTTACCGTGGACAGAAGGATGTGTTGTGCCCATACTGCAGTTCGCATTTTGTTCTTTCACAGGAAGGGCAGCTTTGTACTGTTTGTGATCTTGCAGCCGTTGGATCAGATGCATCTGGTTTACTCTGTTCTGCAGCACAGATCAGATGATTCAACTTTTTTCATCATACTATTGCCAGCATCAGTCCTTTCTATTATCAGGTAATGCTCTCTCTCTCTCTCTCTCTCTCTCTCTCTCTCTCTACACACACACACACACTCATATCTAGGGCTTCTCCTGATTGGCATTTATTAAGTGATTGTAGGAATAGTTTGCTCGCTTTCTATAAGTTATGCTGGTTACTGTTATGCTTTTGTGAAGTTTAAGGTTCCAAGTTGTGGAAAAAACTATTTCAAGAGTGCCCAGTTCAGTTTTTCTCTTGTTATTCTTTCTCTGTTTAATATTTCACTCTTGAGCGAAGGATCACGTGAGAAGTTGAGGTTAACATGAGAAGCGTGAGAAGTGGATCTGAACCGTTGATCACTTCTAATCAAATGCCCTCTCATGAATTGCGCCTTAGAAGGGAATTGATCCGGTGCATCTCGACACATCTTATCTCGGTGCATCTCATCCTAATGTGCGTCCATTTCTCATCTAATGGTTGATAACCACTTCTCACGCTTCTCACGTTAACCTCAACTTCTCACTGGAACCCATCCCTTCACTCTTGGGTTATCATTATGAATCTGTTTAAGACGAGCAACTTGCCTCTGTTATGTTCGAGATGTATTTTTTTTCATTTATCTTTTGTTAGTCTTTCGGTTTTAACGTGCTAGCAACTGTAACATAGATTCTGTAGTTTTTATCTTATATGCAAGTAGAGGTAACTGTGGTTTTCTTAGTGGGAATTATAATTAATTGTTTTGGGTAGAAACATCTGGGCCCAATATGTTTGAAAATGATATCGTTGAGTTGAAACAAATAAGCATCTGGCAATTTGGAAATCATTGAATAGCTTTTAAACTTCACTTTTAATTACCGAGATGAAACAACAAAGTTTCCTTCTTTCTGTTGCTTTCTTAAATGGCTAATATGAACCTTAATTTTGATTATTTAACAAATTATTAACTTTTATAACCATCACCTTTGACACTTGGTTGTCAAACAACCATTGAACGATTTAAAGAGGTGCATGAAGAAAGCACGGGAAAACTAAAATTTTAGCAAAAGGCCCCAGACCCCTTTAATTATTCATTTGTTTGCAGTGTGCTTAACAAAATATTATTTGTTTTATTTACAACTCTTTCACAAAATGCATACATGACTTCAATTAATTGGAAGGGATGCAAAATGTTTTAATGGTAATAGCATCCATAAGGAAATTGTATTCTTTGCTATATTAGAGCCACAGCCACTTATGGTGAAACCACAAAAATTATGGAGAAATTTGGGAAATAGTTAGAAGACCCATTAAGATGCACACAGAAGGGGTAAAAGTGTAAATGCATCCCTAAAATGATGGGTTGTCATGTTGCTAATTTAAGGGCATTCTGATTATTTAACAGTGCTTCTGTTTAATTATAAAAACATTTCTTCCGCTTTTAGTGCATGCAGGAGGAATGTGTTCGGCATTAATGCCTGTTAAGTATCATTCATTCTCGCTATTTTTATTGCCAATTGAGTGTTCTTTTGCCACTTAGAAAGTATTGTGGTTCATTTTGTCAAGTTTGATGCAATATAGGCCAAGTTTGTATCTTTTAGGTGGCTTAAGGGTCTTCTACCAAACGCTATCGGGTAAGCACTTACCGAATCACTTGTCTTACCTAGTGAGCATGAGAAGGACGGAGAATCTTACCCGGTAAGAGGCATGGCAAAGACCGAGAATCTTGCTTAACTGGTTCTCTGTCACCTTCATTTCGTGCCGCACGATGGTCTCAATCACCCTCTTTCATAATTCATTGCGTGGCTAAGTAGCTATATACCTTGATAGTTGCCACAACATTGTACGTCGCCTTTGTTCTAATAGAATGGCACCACCACACGAAGGGGGGGGGTTTGGTTCGTTTCAAGGAATGAAAATAGGAATGATAATGGAAATGGGGTAGAATGGGAATGATTATTTTCATTCTATTTTATTATATTATGGTATATTCCCTTGTATTCCTTATGTTAAAATAAACCTATTTTCATCTCCCATCATCTCCATCACAGCACGTCAAGCATCTCAGGACATCATCTCTCAACCAAACACCCCTTTCATCTTCCTATGGTACATCTTCATCTTCATTTGAATCGCTTGGCATCTCCAAGACAACAAGAGACCATCTCTATCTCCAACAGAACATATCTATCTTCATCTTCTTGATTTTATCTCTATCTTTTTATTTCATCGTCTTATTTCATTTTCAAAAACAAAATCAAAATCGAAAAAATACGAAAACGAAATCATCTCCAGATATAGATGAAGAGGGAACTGCAGATCTGTAGAAGAGGGGACTCATATCTCTGTTTTCATCTTCTTGATTTCCTTCATCTTCTTCATTTCATATGAGTTTGGAGGTAATATGTTGGAGGTGGGGCTAGGGTTTCATGGAGACGAAGAGTGATGGTGCTTTCATGGAGACGGGAAGAAGGGGGTAGGATGGGCCGAAGAGTGTGCTGCCATGGAAGAGAGAAAAGGGAAAAGTGTCTGTTCCCCCCAAATTGGGAAGGAATGATTTTTACTCAAATCTATTATAATGATTGATTAATTCTCATAAACCAAACACCACTTTTCATTCCTTATTTGAACCAAACATTGTCAATGGTTATCATTTTCATTCCTTACTTTCTAGTACCCCCAACTAAACACCTCCTAAGGGGACGTTTGGTTCGCGGAATTTGAAGGAATTGGTTGACAAATTCCTTTGACCAAATTCCAATTCCTTTGTTTGGTTCAATTCTTGAAATGGATGGAATCCTTTGAATTCGATTGAATTCCACAAATCAATGAATTCAATTGAATTCCATCCTTTTGCATTCATTTTAACCAACACTGACCACCCCCTTCCCCACCACGACCATGCAACTATTGTCACTCTCACACCCCCAACACAGCCACCCCACCCCCACCCTGTCCGACTACCCACCTTCCACCCTGCCAACCCCCTCCTGTCGCCACACCCACCCAGCTGTGCCCCTGGCCCCTTACCCCACCCCTACCCCAATGTGCCGCTGCCTTCCCCACCTTGACCACCCACCCATGCCTAGCCCAACCACCCCACCCCGCCCATCCTTGCCACACCCCACCCCTTCTGCCCCCGCCACGCCCTCCCCGCAAACAAAGATGGAGATTACAATTATATTTACAGATTCCATTCCAATTCCATCCAACCAAATGCAATCAAAGTGCGTGGTTAAATTCCATTCCAATTCCTTAAAAGTCAAATTCCTTTGATGGATTCCAATTCCACCAAATTCCATTATGCGAATCAAACGCCCCCTAAGTCTCCACTCTTCAGGCATCTTGGCAGTCTGAGGGTGGCATTGAAGACCTTTGTCCGCCACCGTGCACCTGCCTTTGGTTCAGGCCTACGGCCTTACCCTAATACCCTTCCTCATCTTCTGCAGTGCCTCCTTCACTTCCCCTATGCTTAAGTCACCAACATAAGCATAGACTGCACAGCCGTTGAAGCCCCCCTATGCCCGCTGAAGCGCAAAATGCAGCGTCCAACTCCAAAGTTGTTTATGCAATTTTTATTTCTCTTTACACGCAGTTGGAGTGCTTTGAATTATATATATATATATATATATGTGTGTGTGTGTATATTTATGTGTGTGTGTGTGTGTTAAGCTTAGTGACTTGCTGACAACTGATTAAGCACTGTTAGCTTTGGGTTCTCTTGATTCTTGTGTTGGAATGTGGATTGCAAGATGCATATGACCTGTTTAGTTGTAGAAAGACAACTATTTGAAACCCAACAAATACCCAAGTTAGCAGAAAATGCTACTGGAAATTGGAATTGAAGCTTGAAGAATAGCTAAATACTTGAGACATTCCGATGCAAGGAGTGGCTATATATTTCATTGAATTGTGGAACTTATAATGCTAAGACTTTGATGGCTTCTAGATGATTGTAGTGAAGCAGGATACTGCCAAATGCATAAATTTTTGATGACTCCATCAGGAGGCTTTGTGTGTACAAAGATGGGGAAACAGTGTAGGGCAACAAAGAACCTCAATGGCTTACTTTAAGATGATCTGATTGGGAAATAATATAATTAGTCTTCTTGGTAGTTGGTCACCATATGTGATTTATTTAGTCAATAATGGTACGTATGTACTCTCATAAAACTCCCAAATGTTAAATGAAGCTTTTTTTTAACCCTTTGTTAGATTGGCTTCTCTAAGCATATCTTTTATTGAAATAGACTAAAGCTGCATCTGATTTTTATGCTCTTTGTGTTACAACTACAAGTGTCTGAACCAAATGGCGATATTGATATTACTATTTCTATAGAAACTTCTTTGGAGAAGTTTTATATATCCCAGTTAGCAATTGAAGTAGTACAGAGTGGTGTCGTCCATATCATTTGCTTATATATTTTTTTATTCTTTTTTTGAGGCGTAGTCTTCTGAACATCAAATACTTCCTCAACTTTCTTGCATGCAGGTTCCTCCAGCTCTTTTTGTTTCTTCTTTGCTGCTCCTTTTTTTGATGTTTCTAAATTTTCCTGCTTGTAATGATAATGAATTTAACGTTGATGTCTATTTTTTTTGCAGTTTAAACATGTACCGGGTTTCTGAATCTCAGTTACCACCAGTAGTGTGTAATACCAGTTGAGGCTTCATCATAGACCTGCTGTTGTTTTATGTTGGTTACTTACTTGCGGGTATTGAATACTTGTCCCTTGCTGCTGCTGGTCATTAAGTAGGTAAATCGGACAGTAGGTTTTGGTTTTGAATTAGTTTTTTTTCTGAGGTTTGAGGCTGTATTGCAAAAGAGAAGATCACAAAAAAGGTTGGATGGTATTATTTTTTTGGTTCCTAAGATTGAATTGGTTTTGGTTTTGTTGAAAGTGTTTATCGTGTGTTCATAGTCCCCTCTTTACTACTCTTCACACTTGCACAAGTCAGGTCCAACCGAGTCTGGGTTTGGTCCCTGGCTATGCTATTGCGGCTCGACCATTGGAATAATGGGATAACCCAACCAATTGAATACGTACAAGTTACAATACTAGTAGGAGTAGGAGTCTCATTTTGATCTTGTTTTTTTCACTTCAATAACTCCATTTTTGTTCAGGTATCTTTACAATGTATCTTAGCTTTGGTTCTCGTAATGGAATTTGGTGCAATTGGAATCCATCAAAGAAATTTGACTTTGAAGGTATTGGAACGAAATTTGACCACACACTTTGATTGCGTTTGGTTGGATGGAATTAAAAAGGGATCTCTAAAAATAGTTGGAATCTTCATATTTGTTTGGGGGAAGGCAGTGGCCGGGGAGGGTGGGGAAGGCAGGAGGTGCGTTGGGGGTAGGGGTGGGGTAAAGGCGCTAGGGGCATGACTGGATGGGGGTGACAGGGGTAGGGTGAGGGTGAGGGTGGGCAGGGTGGAAGGTGGGGGTGGCTGCAGGGCAGGGTGGGGATGGGGGGCGTGACGGTGACAATAGTTGCATGGTCATGGTGAGGTAGGGGGTGGTCGATGTTGGTGAAAAATGAATGCAAAAGGATGGAATTCATTTCTTTCCATTAGGTCAAGGAATGATGAATTCATTAATTTTTGGAATTTAAATGATTCCATCCATTTCAAGAATTGAACCAAACAAAGGAATTGGAATGTCATTCCAATTCCATCAAATTCCTTTGAATTCTAAGAATCAAACAACCCCTTGCTCACTTTTGATCCGGTTAAACCAGCTTTTTCATTTACTTAAAAAGCACACAATAGGCACTATCTTGTTTCTCTCCGCCATTGAAGATTGGGATGATGACAAATTGAGTTTTGTTGGTAGGCAAATTAGGAGGATGGGAACACGTGGGTGTGTGGATGGATAGTAGTAGCAAATTGGCTGTTAGACACAAGAAGTTGTAAATAGTTGTTTGATGAGATAAACCATTAGATATGTGCACGTGGATGATGGCTTGACCATTGAAAATGAGGATCTGGTAACCCAAGGTTGGGTTCAATCTAAAAAGCTGGTTCACAACATCAATTTTCTTCTTCTTCTTTATTTTTTTTGTAATCGTGGGTTTTCGGGTCAACTTACGTGCACCGACTAATTCCCGAGCGACCACGAATGACCTGAAGTCATTGCAGATGAACCTCCATGGCCACAAGGGCTTTGACAATGTCTGGATTTGAACTCTGGGTATTTGAGATTTTCCACTACCTCCCCCAAAGGCTTTACCAGTGCGTCACAACCTAAGTGGTTAACATCAAGATGTGGTTTCTAGAAAACATACCGGGAACGTTGGTGTTTCTATGATGGCAAGGAGGTTAGTGGGGTTCGATACTTGTATGATAGGAGAGGATATTGATCGAAATAAGTTAAAATCTTATGATCAAATCTGTAAATGTCATATGATAAGATGGTATTTTGGTAATCTCTATGTTAACAAGCATACATATGCTATAATATGGGATAGAATAGAAGTGGTTAAAAATAGCATTATAACCAACAACATTATTTCTGAACCAATATATATATATATATATATATATATATAAATTTAAATAACTACAAAAAGAATTATATTAAACAAACCAAGTAAGAGGGTGGTCTGCATGATGCGGGGACCAAGACTAAAAGCAGATGAACAGTTGTGAAACCACACCAAAAGCGGACAACCAAACCACCGAAACAAAAGGAAATGAAGAAAAAAACACAAACCGCAACAAAACGAGGCACAAAGCGAACAAAGGAACCTTCGATCGCCCATCTTGACCGTTTAATCCAAAATATTTATGATGTTATTTAAACCCAATACTAAGGGCATCTCCAATCGTACTCAAAAAAAAAAACACAAAAAACACCAATTATGGTGGGCCCAACACAAAAAAAAAACCCTCAACTCCAACCATACTTTAAAAAAAACATCAAATTTATGGATCATACATTAAAATAACATTATTTCATTTACTATTTGCTATTAATATATATAAGTTATAATATTTATTAATTAAATAATAATACTTTTAATGGAAAGTGGTGGGATCCACCATATTGGAGTGTCAAATTCACACTCCAAATCATAAAACGGCAAAAAAATTTGGAGTTTGGCGTGCGATTGGAGCATCCATCAACACCAAATTTGGAGTTTGGAGTACGATTGGAGATGCTCTATGTTATATGTTTCTAAACTTAGAATAATACATTTTCAGAAATTGTTTCAAAGTGCTAGTGAAATTAATTTATCACTCCCAGTCCCAGTAATTATTAGTAATAATAAAACAAATGGAGTAAAAGAATAATGTTTTGTCCCATGAACCAAATGGAAGATAATAATAGCATCACCAACAACAGCTTCTCCATTTTATTAGAGAAAATAGAAAATATGAGGATTTTGAACAATAATTTTGCTTCAACGGCTTCCTCAAAACTATCTCTAAAATGGAGAAAGTAGGAGAGAGAATAAGTTTTTCTTCAAATATAAAGATAACCTAAAAAATGATTACTAGATGAGAGCATCAATAGAAATTTTTAAAAATAAATATTTGAAGAGAAAAACAATATTTTAATATTATAATCAATGTTTGTTTGATTGTTTCTTCAAGATGGAAAATTTGTTGGAGATTAATGTAATTTTTTTAAAGATTTTAACTTCTGATTCTTTATTTTAGAGAAATTTTAAAGAATCTATCGAAGATACTCTAATATTTTGTTTTATTGTTGATAAAGGAAGATATCAATTTTTAGTTTTGCGTCAGAGATTTGAAGTTGTTGTTATCAAGGTGTTGACCCTAAACAGTACTTCTGGATGCGACATGCCCCCCTTTCTTTTACATTCCCATTGTTTGCATTATAATGGGAAATTAATTAAAATACCTTAAGTTTGAAGTTGACTTACCAAAATACCTCAAAAAATGAAAAGTTTACCCAAATGCTCAAATTTCTGCGGAGGGGGCCCTCTATAGCGGGCAGGGACCAATTGTGAAAATTTTTGCAAGATTATTTACACTTTCAGTCCCCACCGCGGGACCACCGCAGGACCGCTGCGGGCCGCGATCAGGGGACTCCACCGCGGGCAGGGACTGAAAGTGTAAATATGAAGCACATAAAATTTCAAAAATGGTCCCTGCCCGCGATCGCAGGACTCCACCGCAGAAATTTGGGGCATTTGGGTAAACTTTTCATTTTTTGGGGTATTTTGGTAAGTCAACTTCAAACTTAGGGTATTTTAATTAATTTCCCCATTATAATTGTATTTTTGGTGCCTTGTCTATAATTGGTTTTTGGTTTTAGGTTATTACAATTCATAAAGTACATTGGTGGTTTAAATTTCGTGTTTCAAAGTATAAAATGATCCTTCTACTTAGTTAATTCATTGATTGATTATCAACACGTAAGTTCACTTAGTTAATTCATTGATTGATTTTTGTCATCTAACCTCATCAATCAATTCATCTATTACTACTGCAATTCAAGTACGAATTCCTACACTTTAGAGCATCCACAATCATGGACCTCTTTAGAGGTCTATGGTTTTGCCATCTCAGTTTTCTCTCTCTGCCACATCAGTTTTCTCTTTCCTACACATTTTATAAACCTTTCACTCTCAATCATGGACCGATCCATAGTTTTACAATAAAAATCTATAATAATAACTTAAAAATAACTTATTATAGTACCTATAACAATAATTAAAAAATATAAATAGTTAAAATTCAGTTGTTATAAATAAAAATTACAATAATAAAAATCAAAATAAAATAAAATCAATAACGATAAATATAAAATGTGGTTTTTTATAAAATGAAAATTATAACTAATTAAATTTGACTATAATTTACTAAATAAATTTTAACAAATAAAAAATAAACCAATCAACTTTTACATAAAAAATTTATTGTCTATATAATAAATAAAAAAGAAATGAATTCAAAGATTTTATAGTGTATTAAATAGTTAGTCGACGTCATTTGTTAAATTAATTTCCATTAAAAAAATTAAATAGGGCACTTTTTGGTGGGCATGGACCGCTCCGTGCAGAAGGAGCGGTTTGCCATCTCATCACTTTCTCAATTGCCACAAAATATCATGAAGCGGTTCATGGAATCCACGTGGGAGGTATGAACCTCCCATTGTGGATGCTCTGACTTCCTTCTACCTACTACTTTATGGCTTCCTTCTACCTTCTACCTCTTTCACGTCTCAACCATACCGAGGGTACGCTTCTACCTGCATATAAATAATGTGAGACTGAGGGTACGCTTCTACCTCCTGTCTCTTAGAGCATCCACAATCATGGACCTCTCAAGAGGTTCATGGTTTTGCCATCTCTCAGCTTTTTCTCTCTGGCACATCAATTTTCTCTCTCCTACACATTTTATAAACATTTGACTCCCAATCATGGACCGGTCCATAGTTTATATAATAAAAACTTATAAGAATTAAAAACTACTTATTATAATACCTATAAAAATAATTAAAAGTTATAAATAGTAAACATTAACGTATTATATATAAAAATTACAATAATAAAATAAAAATAAAATAATGATAAATATAAAATATGTTTTTTATAAAATGAAAATAATAACTAATTAAATTTGACTATGTTTTATTAAGTAAATTATAACAAATAAAAAATGAACCAAATAACTTTTTAAGATTTTAAAACAAATAAATAAAAAACAAATAAATTTTACATATTTAAGAATGCGCTGGACCACCATTTCTAGAATTACCCTTCATTAGAAAAATCAAATTAGACAACTTTTTAAGGCATGGACCGCTCCTTGCAGAAGGAGCGGTTTGCCAGGTCAACCACTCCACAATGGCAATTTTTTTATAGACCGGTTCATGAGATCCACGTGGATGTATAAACCTCCCATTGTGGATGCTCTTATGTTCTTAATATTGTGAATGGATCTAGCTCTAGTGTAAATGTATATATATCGTGTCAGAGCATATACATTTAGTTTGTTTTTAAATTATTTGAGATGACTGGTTAGTTAGTATGAATTAGAGCTCATCGTAGATTCAAATCCGTCGTGAGACTTAGACGTTGATTGATTTTTTCTTTTGATGATTGAAAGTAAAGCCGAGAAAGAAATAGAATTATGGTTTGATTCGAACCGTAATTTCTTATTTTTTTTCATTGAGGTTGATCTTGGTGTGTGATAATTAATTAAAAAACATTATGACTTAGGGTTTTGACAGTGATGACGGCAACCCCTTTTCTTGATAAAATATTTATTGTATAATTTTTGAATTGCTTGAGATTTTTATCTAGAGCATCTCCAACAGCTATGCTAAAATAGAAAAAAGATGGATTTTAGCAATAATTTGCTTCAATAGCTATGCTATCTTGTATGCTAAAATAGAGAAAAGATGAGCGATAATGTAAAAATCTTCAAATTTGGAGAAATTTTCTTGTATGCTAAAATTAGAGAAAAGAGGAAAGAGAAATAATATTTTATTCTTTCCACCAATAAGAGACATTGAATTAAAAAGCTAAAACGAGAGAAATAATATTATATTAATGTATTAATTATTTTAATTAATACTACAATCTCTAAAATAGAATAGCTGTTGGAGTTGAAAGCAATTTATTTTAAAGAATTTGAATTTTAATACTCTATTTAAAAAAATATACTCTTGGAGATAAGCTCTTATTAAATCAACCTTTAAATCTCATCATCATTTATAGTTTATTTATATATTTAATAAATATAAAGTTTCACCTATGTATTTACTATTGGAAAATTAATTAATGTACCCTAAGTTTGAGTTTTTCTTACACCACTACCCTCTCTTTCTCTAATTTTGCACAAATACCCCACATTCCCGTGAATTGGGCCATGATCGCAGACCCGGCCCATGTGGCCCGTGATATGGTTTGCGATAGGCCGCGATTAGGGTCTATTTTTCAGATTTGGTCCCTGTCCGCGATTGGGCCGTGATTTTGGTGTTTTAGGGTTTTTCACGTGTTTTAGCATGTTTTTACTGTTTTTTTCACACTTATTGTCTGATTTGTTTCAATTATTGTACTTGAAAGGCCAATTTGTGGCTGCAATTTACTGAGTTGTTTCATCAATGTTGAATTATTGTACTTGGAAGATGAATTTGTGGTTGCAATTCATCTTCCTCAATGAAATTTCATCCATAAATATCAGTAAAATGCAATCCATAATCATTCATTCATTCCATTGTGGTTGCAATTCACATCCATTCCATCTTTCTTTCTTGCTTTCTTTATTCATCATTTCAGTATTTTCTTTATGAGATACTACTAAAAAAATGAGTTCAGCTGTTGCAAAAGCTAAGCTATATTTCTGTTACGATGGTGAATGGGTGCAAGACAACAATCAGTGGAATTTTGCTTATAAATCTAAGCATGGTGTAAAATTGCCAGTAAACTTTACTCATAAGAAGTTTCTTGCATACGCCATGCAAAAATCTGGAATCGAACTTTCTGCTGTTTGCAAGCTAGTGTACAAGAATGATGATGGGTCAATGGTGGAGTTATCCAACGATGGATATATCTCTGGTTTTATGTCAAAACTAATATTTATTTGCCTCACGGCAAAATCTCTCACATTATCATTAAGGTATTAAAACATTGAAGTTTGCTTCATATGTCAAACTCATATTATTTTTTGCCTCATGCCAAAAGCTATATAATTAATACTATTAATTTCAAATTAAATAAACCACAAGATACCGAAAGGATTTTGTCAAACGGGTGTAAATAGCCCTAAGATTTGTAGGGACTTAAGTTATCCATGTGATTCCCCTACCACCTGGAAATCCAATCGACTGAACGATTTATTTTCATAAATTGAAATATTGATGATGCAGTATCAACAAAAATCTGCAAACATGCAAAAATCTAATATTGTTATGATAATGAAATTTCATGCATAACATAATTATTACAAACCATAATTCATAGCTTAATAAAATCATATATTCTCCATTTCTTACGACATCTTGATCTCAGAAGGACTTGAGTACCATAAGTTAGGTTTGAAAAGAAAAACAAACAAATTTGACCCTAAAAACTGAATGTTAAACTTAAGGTACAAGTAAATACCTTGAAATTTTTAGATGACACATTAGTCACAACCTTCGGAGGGAATACCATTAACTAGAAACCTCCAAGAACTACGGGACATCCCAAAAAGGAAGTTTGGGAATATTCATTACCATGTACTTCCCAGACTAATCATACAGTGGAATGAAACCACCTACTTGATTACAAGAAGGTAACTCATTTCAACAAAGAAATGTCGTGTCTCAAAATGCGTGTCAATTGTTGTGGCAAGGAACTCACAAAAGATGACGCTATTCGTAACATTATTTCCATCTTTCCTATATTAGCAATCATACTAATGAAATAGTATAAGCTGCAATATAACCTTTAACAAACTCGTGAACCTAATGCAAGTGCGTAAACGATGTAACAAGATTTTTTTGACAACACTAGACATACATGGATAAATAAAATTCGCGAAGTCAATAAGACAAGTGTCGAAGGTGGAAAGAACTCTAAAAGACGCGAGTTAAACATATTGATCCACACACATATGACAATTACGCATCATGTGGACAAGGTTGTGGAAAGGGTCAAGTTCTTAGCAAAAGTCGGGAAAGAATTTCTAGTAGAAATGGAACAAGTAGAAAATCAACCATATCACATCTACGATTGGTTTAGATGTGTTTTAATTATCAAACTCATTGCATTTGCATGTATACACCCGATCTTATAATCATTGTAGATGTAAAGAATACATCAAAAACAAATACAAAACTCTCAATATTTTTCATTCCGTGAGGAATGTATCGAGGAGAACTTCAATGTTTTTTGGGGACCATCCATACAAGTAGTCATATGACATGAAATCATTGAGTTTAATCAGTGTGAGTCATATGCTTTGATGCTAGTTCTAGTCAAGGTTCAAAATGACGTAAGGTATGGTGTGACAGCAAGGTCAGGTCTCAAGCAGTTACATAGAACGACAAATTTATATGTCATGTATCTATATACACACACACACATATATGTTTTCTATATATTATTGTAACACCCGGAAAAATCTATGTAAGTAAGATTATAAGCTATATGCCATTTTTGTCATTATTATAGTCTTATTAAGTAAATTATGGATTAGATGTGATTGGTTATGGAAATGATTAAGAAAATCCGATAAGAATGGCAATTCTCTGCCCTTCCTGACCGCCACCCAGTCGGGGGAGAATGGTCCAGTCGAGCAAGACAACAACATGTTGATATGTGGGTTAAAATGGCCCAGCCGGGAAAGACTGGACCCGGTCGGGCACGGGTCTGATACTCATAAAACCCATTTTTTAGCTTCAAACCCCATTTGTTTTCTTCACCCACATTCTTCTTCTTTCTTCCAACTCGATCCAAACCCTCCCATTTCACAAAATCAAAATCTCTAAGTTCATCTAGAAGATTAAGAGCTAAATATTCAAGCTTTGTGGGTGGAAGATCATCATCTTCATCTTCATCATCTTCTCACCATTGTTGACCATATTTTTGGGTTTTCTTAGAAACCCATTGGTAAGTCATTCTAACCATTTCTAAACCTTTGTTATTATTAAAACCTTTCATTTTAACCTTATGGAACACCTCTCTTGATGTATCTCTTATTATGGGTTTTGAGTTATTTTGGGTATTTTGGGAGATTTGAGATATTGACAAAGATTTGTATGGATCTAATTTTGGGGATTTACTCTTGGTGTGTTTTAGGTTGTTTGGGACCTAAACAAGATTTATAGTGATGTATGTTTATGGATCTAAAGTATTCACCAAGGAAGCTCAAAATTGGGGAAAATCTAGATTTAGCCTAAATCTAGCAAAGTGAGTTCAAGTTGATTTGTGAAAACGTTGTACATGCCAAAAATGTTCTTTTCCAAGTATTTATGTGTTTTACATGAAATTATAAACTGTTGAATTATTTGGTGGGTTTTGATTATTTGAGGTATTTAACTTTATAAACATTGTAAAACACCCTTATTTGGGATTTTTGGGTAATTTAATAAATGAATCATAAATGAAAATGTTTTGATGAATTATTGCATAAATGGAGGTTATTTGGTAAAAATTCATTTTAGTGTTTGTTGGAAATATGCATAGTTTGTGTTATGGATGTTTTGAAAATACCAACGTGTGGGTCATTGGATTTTGGTCATTCCTGACCTTGCGAACACTTTGGAAATTGTCAACTTTTTGGTTTTGGGGAAAAGATGTATTCTGGGTATTTCGATGAGTAAATCTTGGGCATTGTTGTATTCTAACGATTTATCTTACGGTGTAAATCTTTTGGCATAAATGCACCATGAGTGTTTTGGAAAATTATTTGTCTTAACCTAGAGTTGTGTGGAGTTATTTATGTTTATGGGGCATGCTTCGCATAAACGTGAGATATTTACGTTTTATTGCATTTTATAGCTCTTAACAAATGATCTTTTGATTTGTTGAGCTTGTGTCTCGGTAATTGATTATGTTGGATTTTGGGGACATTTGTCCAGATTTGATAGCTCAACATAGATCTTTCGGTATGATTTATGTTTATTTGAGAATTACATGTTTTGAATACGCTAGTTCATTCGTTTGGAGTCATGTAATGTTTTAGACCTTATTGTTATGGATCCATAGGCACTTGAGTTTTTACGTTCAATGATGGGACGCTAGTTTCCCTCATTGTAGCACGGAATAAGCATCGGGTTTCATGATAAGTGATAAGTGCTCAATTTTGAGTACTTAAGCACTTATTTCTCTTCTCTTTTAGGTAGGATTTTACACTTTTACATCCCAATTTGAGTCTTTTATTTCATTATTTTACACTTTCTTGATTTGGAGCTTAGGATGATGATTTACTTGTTTTCATGGGATGTTTGGGTTAATTCTAACTTGGTTTGAACAATCTCTTTTATGAACAGATCATGCTGCAGCAGGGCTTTCAGCATTGGACAATCGCTGAGCTGAAAGGAATGGGAGAATTGGAATTGGCTTAACAAGGATTGGAAGAAGTCTTTTGTTTATCCATTGGTTAAGCCAATTATTCAGCTGAAACAAACTAATAGTTGTAATCTAATTGCCTTTTGTACTTTCCTAGTTAGTTTTTGTAACTAAGGGTTGATTCCTAACTACATTAGTTGCTATTTTACACCTTTAGTCCCTCCCTATTTGCTATAAATAGGAGGCTTTGGGTGTCCTAATTAGCATCCCGTACATGTCCTTTTCACTACCTTCTCTCTCTACTTTTTGTAATATCATTGGCTGAACTTTTCAGCCCCAATTCTCTCTGAAATTCCAGGAAACTTTTCAGTTCTTCAAGTGTTCTTCATTTAATGTTCTTATCATCTTCAAATCTTCATATACACGTATGAATGCTTGTAGCATCGTCTGTAGCACTGGGCAGTGATTTTTATTTGCTTTCTTTTATTTCCATCTTGTACCTCTAATCTTGTTATTTAGTTTACGTCTTTATTTTTCTGCACTTAATATAAGCATCTTACATTATTGTATTTATATTTCATCCTTTAATATTGTCATTTACTTCATTGTAACTTTGTTTTATTGTTATTTATTAGTTATAGTCTTTTACTTTCCAAGTATCATTTCCATTCTAGCATCATGTTTACTTTACAAGTCTCTTGCATTTATTTCAGTTTAATTATTGTCATGAGTAGCTAAGCATTAGCTTGGGTGTGAGGCAAATGGTGTTATGTTGACCAAAAGAAAGTAGACATTTTTGTGGCAAAAAGGATGTTTTATTATTCCAACCCAAGTTGCTTCAAGATAATATAATCCCTTGACAAATTGATCACTTTGATAGTGTTAAAGTGTCATGGACCTAGACATAGGCCATTGAATAGCACGTCAATTTGGATGACATAAGGGGTAATATCGAGAGAGTTACTTGCAACGAGAGTTGTTACTTTTGTTTTCTAAAATGATTCATTCTTGATAAGTTATCTTTTTCTCAAAGGGTTAAAATGGAGTAGACTTAGAGATAAGCTACTTAGGATTACACAAACTTGGGAGGTACGGGGGTTATATCGAGAGAGTAACTTTCAACAAAGATAATTTGTTTCGCCGTATACTTTGAGAACTCCATTCCATCGTTCCTTTACCTTAGGTTCTGCTCAGAGATGAGATTACTTACTGCTACTGGAACCATGGGATGGTGAGAGTCCGAGAGGAACGTGTCTCAAAGTAGATAATAAAATCCGTTTTTGTCACTGTGATGCTGTAGCATTAGCCTACTGGAAGTTGGTTTAACATAACATCACGAGTCTTACACCCTTGCTTCTCTTTTATTACTGTTTGTTATAATCTGTGATACTCATCAACCAACCAATAAAAGGTATTTCCTTCTAAATCATCTTCCGAAATCATTTCTTTAATCATATTTTTATAGCAATTTTAACTCCAATCTCTGTGGGACGATAATCGGTATTTTACCACTTTATTACTTGAGAGACGACATAGTTCTATATAAGTATACTTGCTTATTGGTTCTATTAGCACACGTCTATAGGTGTATTCAAAGCACCGTCACATCAAGTTTTTGGCGCCGTTGCCAGGGATTGGTAAGCTAAAAGTCTATATAAGTATTTTCAAAGATTTGATTTTTCTAGCACCGTTTGGGAATTTTAAAGATTTTTTTTGAAAGTGGTGTATGCCAAGAATACCACGTGGGGAACTTATCGAATTAGATCCGGATATTGAGAGAACTTTTCATCAAAGAAGAAGAATTCAAAGAACATCAAATTCTCTCAATATGGACGGACCCCCACCCGGTTTTGAAAACATACCACCAAGACCACCACTTTTAGAAAATCCCGTTCGGCCGCCTTTGGAAAATCCTGTTAGACCACATTTAGAAAATCCAATCAGGCCGCCACCCCTTGTAAATAATCAACAAAATCCACCTTTTCGTCAAAACCCACCTTTTCAGCAAAATCCACCACTTTTTGGTAATCCACCGTTTCATCCATTTCAACAAAATTCACCTTTTCAACAAAATCCACCTTTTCATAACCATAACAATGAGGAAGAAGATGACAATGGATCTATTGGTAATGTTGAACCACTTAACATCATTGATCTTGCAAACTCAAAAGATGGAAGAATTATGAACTATGCAATCCCAAATTTTGAGCAATTGAATTCAGGGATTGTTAGGCCACAATTAGATACTCTACATTTTGAACCAAAACCCATCATGTTTCATATGTTGCAAGCTAATGGTCAATTTTCCGGATTACCATCGAAGGATCCCCATTCCCATTTAAAATCTTTTATGGAGATCACCGATGTTTTTCTAATCCCTAGAGTTTCACCGGAAGCCCTAAGGCTTACACTATTTCCATTTTCTCTAAGGGATAAGGCAAGAGTATGGTTCAATTCATTAACACCAGGTTCAGTACCATCTTGGGCTGATATGGCTGAGAAATTTTTGCGAAAATATTTTCCACCTACCCGAAAATGAAATGCTAAGTCCAGAAACGAAATTTGCATGTTTAAACAAATGGACGATGAAGCAATTCCCGATGCATGGGAAAGGTTTAAAGAATTATTAAGGAAATGCCCTCACCATGGCATTCCCTACTGTATTCAACTCGAGACGTTTTATAATGGACTTGATTCCAATGCAAAACAAATGCTCGATGCGACTTCAGGAGGGGCCTTTACCTTTAACACCTACAATACCGGGTATGAAATTCTTGAAAAGATTTCAGCAAATAATGGACAGTGGGCTGATCCAAGAGCTCAAATTTCAACTCAAAAGAAGACTGTCAGGTTGCATGAAATTGATGCATACACTGCATTGACATCTCAGCTTGCTTCCATGACTAATATGCTTAAAAACATCACTTCAGGTCAAGGAGCACAGCCGGCTGTCACTAAAACTCATGCACCTGTCCTTTCTGTGCAATGTGTATGTTGTGGTGAGGAACATTCTTATGAACATTGTCCTCACAATTCTGAATCTGTTAATTATGTTCAAAATAGACCTAGTCCCCACTCCAACACATATAATGCCAGTTGGAAGCAGCACCGAAACTTCTCTTGGAATAGTCCATGTTTGAATCCACCTGCACAAAAACCACAAGGGAATTCTAATTTTCAAAATCAAGCAAGCAGTTCTCAAAACCATTACAAAGGAAATATTCAAAGCAATCATCATCAGAATAATCGTCACCAAGGTTTTCAAAATAATCAACCACCTTTTCAAAACCAAAATCATGCACCTCCGCATGATGACTCAAATCTTTATTTGGAAGCAATCATGAAAGGGTTTATGACCCAAACTCAGGCTTCAATCAGAAATCTTGAAACTCAAGTCAGTCAACTTGCTTTAAATCAAAGTACTAGGGCCTCAGGAAATTTGCCTAGTAATACTGAAATCCCAAAGGCCCCAGGAAAGGAACATGTGAAGGTTGTGACTCTTAGGAGTGGAAAAGAATTACCTGAAAATGTGGAAAAGGAATTTGGCCCTTTAACCAAAACAGATTTTGAAAAATTATCCAAAGCCAATCCTACTCCAGAGATTCAGATTATTCCAAACCCACCAAGTCAAAAAGAAGACCAAGACCCTAAGATCACTAGTTCAAGTCCACCCAATGTGACCAACACCAAAAGCATATTGGAACCATCTGGCTCAAAACTTTCAAACAAGGCTGTCATCAAACCAGTTCCCCCTTACATCTCTTACCCCCAAAGGATGAGGAATGAGAAGGAGGAACTGCAATTTAAAGAGTTTTTGGATGTTTTCAAACAATTGCACATCAACATACCGCTTGTTGAGGCAATTGATCAGATGCCCAATTATGCTAAGTTCCTTAAGGACATTTTGAGTAAGAAAAAGAAGTTGACTGAGTATGAGACGGTTGCCCTCACTGAAGGTTGTAGTGCTCTGTTTTCCAACAAAATACCCCCTAAGCAAAAAGACCCTGGGAGTTTTACCATTCCTTGTTCAATAGGTGGGAAAGAAGTTGGACAGGCTTTGTGTGATCTAGGTGCCAATGTCAATCTTATGCCCTTATCAATTTTCAAAAGCTTAGGGATAGGAGAGGCCAGACCTACCACAGTCACACTTATCTTAGTAGATAAGAGCATTGCTTATCCAAAGGGTAAGATTGAAGATGTGTTAGTCCAAGTTGACAAATTCATCTTTCCGGCCGATTTTATTATTTTAGACTTTGAGGCTGATAAGGATATTCCCATTCTTTTGGGAAGACCTTTCTTAGCCACTGGTAGAACTTTGATAGATGTTCAGAAAGGAGAGTTGACCATGAGACTTCAGGACCAAAAAGTCACATTTAATGTCTTCAATTCTTTAAAATACCCTAATGATATGGAAGACTGCTCAAGCCTAGGTACCATTGAATCATTGTGTCATGAGGAAGGAGTCAACCAGACCTGTAGGATAGAAGAGGAGGATGAGGAAGAAATTAAGGAATATGATGATGATGAAATCTAGGGGTGCTCAAAAACCCGACCAACCTAACCCGAAAAAACCCGAAAAATCCCAACCCGAGGTATCCCGAAGCATTATCGATGAAAAAAATAGCCAACCGAAGCATTTGGGTCGAAATTGGGTCAGGCCCAATAGAACCCGACCCAACCCGATACACCGACCAGCCCATATGATTTAGCGCGTCGGATTATTTTTTAGGGTTAACACTTAACATTTCAGGCTTTCACCAGTTCAGCCGCTACCTCATTCTCTCCACATTTCAGGTTAACATCTCATTCTCTCCACATTTCAGCAGCCGGCCGCTACCTCCTTTCCCTCTCAAATCGACATCGACAGCTGTAGCCAAGTCGAAGGAGCTAGTTTCATCCAACCCTGTCGTCGTTTTCAGGTTTCATTCATACGATTTCTTCTTCCTAGTTCCTACTTGTGAAACTTGTTTGAAATTTTACTTATATATTTTGTGAATCGCAAAGTGATTCGGTTGTAGGCCGCTACTGAATTGGGTTCGTTTGCTGCTGGAGTTATGATATCAACGACTGATCTTGCACAACATACACTTGATTTTCTGGTACAACTTACGAGAACTCCGTTTTCTTATTTTCTATAATTTAGGAAGTTTTCTATTGTGTCATTTCGTTAAACTGTTATTTAATGGTTGTTTATGTGTGTAAGATCTTTTCCGCTTGATTCGGAGGAGTCTGTTATTAGATACTTTTGCATTTGGTTAATTAGGAAAGTTTTCTGTTATGTGTGTAAGATCTTTAATGGTTGTTTATGTGTGTAAGATCTTTAATGGTTGTTTATGGTTGTTTAATGGTTGTTTAATTAGGGAACTTTTGCATTCGCTTTATGTGTGTAAGATCTTTAATGGTTGTTTATGTGTCTTTAATGGTTGTTTCTATGATTTGGGAAGTTTTCTGTTGTGTCATTACGTAGTGTTTTAATGGTAGTTCCTTTTCTTTCCTATTATATACATGCATAATAACTTTCTGTACTTGCTGATTGTTGACTTAATTTCTTGAGAAGGATACTTTTATTGTGCAGCCACTCTCTGCAGAAGGATACTTTTATTGAAGTTTTTATTTTTATTGGTGCAGGTTGAACCCATACGCAATTTCTTTGCTGCTCTCTTTCAGTAATCTGTTTAGGTTAGAACATTTATATCTACTTTGTTATAAATTATAACCTATCAGATTGTTATATTCTGTTATGTTAGAAAACTTGTATCCCAAGTCCTAACAGATTGTTATTTAATCTATTTTCAATAAATTGTTAACTTTAGTTTTGGTTTGTAGATGACATGACCAATCTCAAGGCCAAGAAAGCGAAACCAACGGGGTCGGAGGCGTCGAGATCGATTGTTGTTGATTGACATCAAGTTATTTGATCATTTTGGTTTAGACATTCTAATATGTAATAACTATATATTGTCTTGAATTGTCGGATGTTGGTTGTATTTTAAGACTTGTTTCCTTTATTATTATGTTTGTAATATTTATTTTACCTTGTTTAAACACAACCCGACCAACCCGAACGGGTTGGGTTGGGTTGAAATTTTTTCAAACCGCCAACATTGGGTTGATGTGTCGAAATGCCTTCAACCCGATCAACCCAACCCGTGAGCACCCCTAATGAATTCTCCATAGAGAAAGAGACTGTCCCTTTGGTTGCTGCAGCATTTGAGCTGCTGGAAAGTAGTGAGCAAAAATCAGCCGTACCTTCCATAGTTTCACCACCTGACCTGGAGTTGAAGAAACTCCCATCTCACCTGAAATATGCCTTTCTAGGAAAAGAAGACAAATTACCTGTTATCATATCAGCTACCCTAGAATTGCATCAGGAAAAGAAGTTAGTGGATATGTTGAAGTTGCACACCAAAGCCATAGAATGGACCATTGCTGACCTAAGAGGGATTAGTCCCTCCATTTGTCAACATAAGATCATCTTAGAAGAAAAGAACTTCAAATCCATAGAACCTCAAAGAAGGCTGAACCCTGTCATGAAAGAGGTAGTAAAAAAAATTTTAAAATGGTTAGATGCAGGAATCATTTTTCCAATAGCCAGTAGTTCTTGGGTTAGTCCAGTTCAATGTGTGCCTAAGAAGGGAGGGATCACTGTCATTTCTAATGACAAGAATGAACTCATCCCAACTAGAATAGTCTCCGGATGGAGAATTTGCATGGACTACCGTAGACTGAACAATGCTACTCAAAAAGACCATTTTCCTTTACCTTTTGCTGATCAAATGTTGGACAGGTTGGCTGGAAAAGAGTTCTACTGCTTCTTGGATGGATACTCAGGTTACAATCAGATAGCCATATCACCAGAAGACCAAGAGAAGACTACTTTCACTTGTCCTTTTGGCACTTTTTCCTTTAGGATAATGCCCTTTGGACTTTGCAATGCACCTGCTACTTTCCAAAGATGCATGATGTCCATATTCTCTGACATGCTTGAAAAGTCCATTGAAATATTTATGGATGATTTTTCTGTTTATGGTTCATCTTTTGATCATTGTTTGGAAAACTTAAAACAAAGTCTTAAAAGGTGTGAAGAAACTGACTTGGTTCTTAACTGGGAAAAATGTCATTTCATGGTTACAGAAGGAATTGTCCTTGGTCATCTAATTTCAAAAAGAGGAGTTGAGGTAGATAAAGCTAAGCTTGAAGTTATTGAAAAACTACCTGAACCAACCACTATTAAAGGAATCAGAAGCTTTCTTGGTCATGCTGGTTTTTATAGACGTTTCATAAAAGATTTTTCAAAGATTTCAAAACCTTTATGTCTATTATTACAGCAAGACCAAAAATTTGATTTCAATGAGGATTGCAGAAAAGCATTCTTAGCTTTGAAGAAATCTTTGGTGACTGCTCCAGTGATTGTTGCTCCTGAATGGGACGAACCTTTTGAAATCATGTGTGATGCAAGTGATTGGGCTGTTGGTGCAGTTTTGGGTCAAAGAAAAGGAAAGATTTTTCATTCTATCTACTATGCAAGCAAAACCCTAAATGAAGCTCAAATTAATTACACAACGACTGAAAAAGAGTTATTAGCAGTGGTTTTTGCATTTGAAAATTTTAGATCATATTTAATGGGAGCCAAAGTCATTGTTCACACTGACCATGCTGCCATTAAATATCTCATTTCAAAGAAAGATGCAAAACCAAGGCTAATAAGATGGGTTTTGTTATTGCAAGAGTTTGACCTGGAAATTGTTGATAGGAAAGGTGTGGAAAACCAAGTGGCTGATCATTTATCTAGATTAGAAAAGCTTGTGGAAAGTAGGGAAGGAGGAGACATTATAGAGACCTTCCCTGATGAAAAGATTCTTATGGTGCAATCACAACTGCCATGGTTTGCTGACATAGCTAATTATTTAGCTTGTGGCATCAAACCCTCTGATTACACTCACCATATGCTGAAGAAATTTCTCCATGATTGTAAATTTTACATATGGAATGATCCTTTTCTGTTTAAACTTGGTACAGATCAAATACTGAGAATGTGCATTCCTGAATCTGAAGTGGCATCAATCCTACAACATTGCCATCAGTCAGCTTATGGAGGACATTTTGGAGGCCAAAGAACAGCATTCTAAAGTTCTTCAATCTGGTTTCTATTGGCCTACTCTCTTCAAATATGCCCACAACTTTGCACAAAGGTGTAATGAATGCCAGAGAAGTGGTTCCATTTCTCAGAAAAATGAAATGCCTTTGAATGGTATCTTGGAGGTTGAATTGTTTGATGTATGGGGAATTGATTTTATGGTTCCATTCCCACCATCAAACAATTGCCAATACATTCGTGTTGCTGTTGATTATGTATCCAAATGGGTAGAAGCAATGGCATGTGTTTCAAGTGATGCAAAAACTGTTGTTAAGTTTTTACAAAAACAAATTTTTACAAGGTTTGGTACCCCCCGTGCACTAATCAGTGATGAGGGTACCCATTTTATAAATAATTTGTTGAGTAAAGTTCTTGAAAAGTATAATGTGAAACACAGAGTTGCCACTGCTTATCACCCACAAACAAATGGTTTAGCTGAACTCTCAAATAGAGAAATTAAAGGGATTCTAGAAAAGGTTGTCAAGCCAAATAGAAAAGACTGGGCTTTCAAGTTAGATGATGCTTTATGGGCATACAGGACTGCTTTCAAAACACCCTTAGGTATGTCACCATACAAGTTAGTCTTTGGAAAAGCTTGTCACCTCCCTTTAGAGTTAGAACACAAAGCATACTGGGCTATAAAGGAACTGAACATGAATTTAGATGAAGCTGGTAACAAAAGAAAGTTAAAACTCTGTGAACTAGAGGAACATAGGAACATGTCCTATGAGAATGCTAAGCTCTATAAAGAGAAAACCAAAAAATGGCATGACAATAGGTGAGGCACAAAGAGTTGCAAGCTGGTCAGAAATGTCTTTTGTTCAATTCAAGGTTGAAATTGTTTCCGGGTAAACTTAAGTCTAGATGGTCAGGCCCATTTGTCATACACAAGGTTTATCCATATGGGGCTATAGACTTAGTAAATCCAGAAGACAATAGTGTGTTCAAGGTAAATGGTCAGAGAGTGAAGTTATACCATGAGACTGCAACATCTCCACAACACTACCATGTGGAGGTGATTTCTTTGTGCTGAAAGCTTCAAAAGCAGATGGGAACTTTCTTAAAGTTCTAACTATCCTTGTAAATAATCTTTTTATGCTTATTGTTATGTTTTCTAGTTTAGTAATGTTTAATGCATCTGTTAGTTTGCAGCTAGAAAAGAGAAAACAGGACAGTTCGGTCATGAAAAGTCAATGTTGCAGCATCTAGCCCTAATAATCACAAAAGCAAAAAAAATCAGTTGCATTTTGCTGGTTCCTGTTTTGCTTAACAATGATGATTCTATCTAATTAGTTCAAACAATAAATAATGCGAAAGCGTTTTAACGAACTAACATATATTATGAGGTAGAATAACACACACAATCAAATACAAGAAGTGTAAATAAGACAGATAAATAGCTCAATGATTTACTGTATTTGATATAATAAGAACACCAAGAACACCGAAAGGTTTGACAAGAAACTGCTCTAAATGTGCGTGTGTTGTGTAAAAAGCTTAATAGAAGAGTTCACATGAACCTTCTATTTATACTACTTCTAAAGGGGACAAGATCTAGATACTAAGGATGGTAGGTACTAATACACTGCTTGGAACAGTTGCTGGAAGGTACAAAACACTATTCTGGAACTGTTGCAGATACAACGTTCATTAAATGCTCCGTATTCTGCTTTAGGCTGAAACCTATCAGAGTTTGACACGTGGAGTTGTCAGGTCACGCCTTTGTACGAGTGATCTTCAGAACCTTCGAATGGCAGAAATCGTGTGAAGTACTATTGTCCTTGTATAGATCTTTTGCGTAGATCTTCTTTTTACCACAGAGGCTCTGTCAAGTATGACAGAAGCTCTGTGGCCTTGTCCGCTTAGAAGAGTCTTCTGTTGTTTCTTCACTTCGGTCTTCTTGGCTAACCCGGCAGAGCCTCTGTCGGAGACTTCTGTCTTCTCGGTTACTCGGCTACTCGGCAGAGCTACTGTTGGTGTCGATACTTAGTCTATTTTCCAATACTTCTATTTATCATAAAGATTGGAGCTAACAATCTCCCCCTAAGTATTGAAAAAATAAAAATTTGAAACATGCAAGGTTTTGTAGACTAAGAACACGACAGGAGGCATTTCACCTCTGTTGATATTTTTCTTTCATAAAAGATGTGCCAGAGACACTTACATTTGATTACATGATGAAAGTAAAAGTAACAGATGTTGGTAGAGGATATCAGACTTTGGCGTCTTTGAAGTCGTTGAAACTTCTGTTGTCGAATCCTAATTCCTTAAGCTCGTGATAGAAGCTGATGCAGAGGTTTCGGAAGTTGATTGTTGAATCGATGACTTCTATCAGTCTATCTGCATTAACCCGATCCATTTGCTCTGTTCCTCTATGCTCCATGAGGCTTGCTTTGAGCTCTATCAAAGTACTTGTTGAACACTTCTGACAGTCCATTTCTACAAATAGTCTTGACTTCCCAACAGGATCTTGATAGACTAACCCAACTCTTGGAGATGTAATGATTGAGTTTGGTATGGCAGAGGATGGGCAGTCGTCTTCTGGTGGTCGGAGTGCGAGGTTTCTTACTCCGAGATCTCATGCTAATTGGAAGTCGACAAGGCTGTATAGCAGAAGTTTCTCTCGCATGGCTTTCCTTATTACCCTGTATGCCCTTCGATGTGCATCTATTGTGAAGTTCTCCTTTGTCCAGAGCAGAAGGTCGGGTAGGTCGTAGGGATTTAGATTTCTCAGATCAGCATCTGAGAATTGATTCATGGTTATGTTCTCCCTTCTGACCTTGTATATATTATAGGAAACCTTAGGTGTAGTTCTGGTTTGAGAAAACTTACAGTATATGACCTTGTCGATTTTTTCGATTGAGAAGACTTCGTGTTTTGGCTTGGGTTTTGTTCTTGTGAAGATGTTTTCGAGGTCAGCACGAAGTTCGGGATCTTGGACCATTGGTGGCATTGGATCTCTGGCAGTTCTGTTGTAGAGATATCTGTACACCACTTCTTCCATTTGAGGTGGAGGTGCACTAACTGGAGGCATGGGTCTGCGCAGAGCATCCATTTTCTTCTTAATTTATGCCACTCGATCCTCTGTGAGCTTTTTCTTTGGATCCAGAACAGGTATGTTTGACAGAGGGGTGGCACCTAAAGCCCAGTCTTCTTCTTCTGGTTTTGGTGTAACATAAGCATCGAAGGAGCTTTTCATGAGTTTCTTTGTTGGTTGATGCTTATGTTTCTTCTTCTTGGGTTCCTCTGTCATTATTCCCTTGCCTTTGTCTTTTGCCTTCGGCTGAAGATCTTCTTGTAGAGATGGGGTTGCCTCTTTGGGTTTTTGCATTTGAGTTTCAGAGGGTTTGGTTGTTGGAGTTTCTGTGGAGGTTGCCTCTGTTGGATTTGACACTTGAGTTTCAGAGGGCTTGATTGGTGATTTAGGTTCTGTTGGAGAGGCTTCAGGTGTTTTGCTCAGATAATTTCTCTGTTTTTGAGCAATGGTTTTGATTCTTGGGTTTGTTTTAGGTGTTGGGGAAGGTAGTTCTTCTTCAGAAGATGTCAGAATTTGGAAGTTTTCTTGGGTTTGGACATCTTCTCCGAATACAGAGGGGAATTCCACAGAGGTGGTTATTGCCTCTGTGGACTGTTGTTGTGTTCCTCCTTGGGTTTGAGTTGTAGGTGCTTGAGATATAGGTTCTGCAGATACCGGTGGAGCTTGTAGACCTCTGCTTGCAGCTTTTTCATTTTGCTTCTCCCCTTGATTCTCTCCCTCAGGATGATCTGATGAATCGTCAGAGTCATCATCAGAGTCATCCTGACCTTTATTTTTAGTACCCTCTGCTCTGCACGAAGCTTCAGGTTTCTTGGGCGGTACAGCACCTGCAACGATCATCTTAGCGCATAAATCATCACAGAGGCCGAGGAGTATATGAACCTCTGTTTCTGTGTTGAAGCGCATTTTTCCTACGCTTTTCTGAAAATCCTTGACATAGTTGGCGTTGGCAGCAGCGAAAGCTCTGATGAACTCTGTCATTTGATCCAGAATCCCTTGCCCAAGTTCTGTGAGCTGAACTCTGGTCATGTAGTCTGAAGGCTTCATGGCTTGAGTGTTTTTCATTGTTTGCTCTTGAAATTCGTCTAAGGCCTTCTTTAGGTCTTCAGGTGTAAGGCCCTTAGTAGCAGAGGATTGCTCTTTCAGCTTTTGGAGAAAGTGTTTGACCGATTCTTTGAAAGCAGAGGTAGCGGCTTTCCCAAATTCTGAAGCTGCAGAGGTAGCAGTGGTGGTAGCAGTTGACTTCATCTGGGTTACCGCATTTTGCACCTCTGTGGACAGGTTGTCCATTTTGGTGTTCAGATTAAGGATTGCCCTGGATGTTGTTTCTGCAAAAGATTTGAAAGAGCTTTGCAACTCCTTCAATGTATTGTCCACAAAGGTGACAAGGGTTTGGAACTCATCCCTTGATACATGTGAACTAGTTGTAACCTCTGAGGGAACACATTCTTCCCCAGAGTGAGTCTCTGTTCCTGAGACACCTTCTTTCGCCCTTGTTTTTATGTTGGGGGCGGAAGGATTTCCTTCTAATCCTTGAGAAGAAACTTTTGGAGTTTCAGTCTCTATAGAAGTTCTGTCAAGGACATTGTCTTGATCCACTCCAGAGGTGGGTACAAGATTATCCTTGAGTTGACTTGGGGATTTGTCTAGAATCCCTTCGTCTGTGTGCATTCTAATCTCATCTGAAGAGATGTTTGGGCCTAGGTGTGTGCGTGTAGCAGAGGAAACAAATTCCTCTGCGGGGATGTCTGATATGATCTGGGGCAATTGATCACTTACTAAGGGCAAATCCTTTAGAGAGGATTCCCCTGGAATGGTTTCCCCGGTTTCTAATGGTACAGAGGATGAAAGAATTTCCTCTGTCCGGATGGTTTGGGTTGGGGTCGAGCTGTGCTGCTCTTTTTCAATATTGCCCTCTGCCACTAGACTGGCGGCAATAGAAATGTGAGTTGCAGTGGGAGTTGGTTTTGGTTGTGTGCCTCTATTATTCCAGGCATTTGTTCTTGCTTCTGCTTCTGTGAAGCATCCAACCACTTGTTCTCCATCTATGGTCTCAACCTCTGTAGCTACCCTATGGCTTGCTGTTTCTACCCTGACTTCTGGGCTTTTCCCCAGATCATCATAGCAGGGATTTGTCCCAATTAGTCGCATGACATGTGGATGATAAAGACCTTTTCTTATTTGGTCTGCTTCTTCTTCATCAGAATCAACCTCTGAGACTTCTACCCTAGTCTCCCTAGATTCAACCATTTCCTCTGTTGGACCTCCTAACATGGTGTCCATGTGATGGTCTTCTTCAACCACCTCTTCCTCTGGGCTTGCCCTTTGTACATCAAATCCTGGTTGAAGAAAAGTGTTCTGTAGTACCTCTGGTGTCTTACCCTGAACATTTTGTGGCGTTTGATCATCATCATCCAAGTCAGAAGAGATTCTGAAGTCTGGTGCTTCTGTTGAATGATGAGATAGAGCTTCTACAGTCCATCCAGAGGGGTCCAAAGAGTGTGCAATCCCGGGTTGTTGGAGGAAGAGAGAAAAATCACCCTGATCTGCTGCATAGTTGATGGGTGAAGGGGATTGCAGAGGTTGCTCATTGGTTTCTTCGCCCATTTCTGCATCCTCTGCGATGGTCCGCAGATGGGTGTGAGGTTTCTTGGTCTTCTTCTTGGTATTTTTCCTTTTTGTCTTTGGGGCACCCTCCTCTGAAGACTTATGTTTTCTTTTCTTTTTTTCTTTTGGAGGAGGGGGTTGTGCAGATGATCCAACCTCTGTTGCATGAGGAGGGGATAGTTGAGCAGCAGAGGTAGAGGTACCCTCTGTAGTTTTTCTCTTGTGTGCTTTCTTCTTCTTTTTCTTGGGAGTGGTGGAAGAGGTTTTTCTCTTTGTTGAAGGGGAGAGAATCGCTTCCCTCTGAGCTTGAAAGTTGGCCTGTACAAGATGATGTTTGGCCAAAGCTGCAGCCCATTGCTCATCTGACATCTTTTTGACAACCCTAGTTCCTAATGGGGCTCCTAGACGCGGGGGTGTCACAGGACTCGGTTCTGGAGTCCTATGATCGCGTATGTATTCTAACTTAAGGGTTTTGTCTGTTGCGTATCCCAGAAGTTTCTTTGGCAGAGGTCTGCAGAAAGGGTATTTATCTTCGTGCTCTGTTGGGGTGTTTTTGTTCAGGGGGTACATTCTGGCCGTTGGTCCCTCCATTGGCCATTTTTGTAGACGTAGCAGAGGCTCTAGCAGGACACCCAGAATTCTTTGATATTGCAGAGGAGGTAGAGTTTCGGGCTTTCGTCCTTTGGCCTTCTCAGAGGAGATCCTTCTGTCAATGGTGTTGACCATTTCTTGCATCATGATGGTGGAGTAGTCCAGAGGTAGATCATAATATACCCCGTACATTATGGTCAAGATTTGGTGTGAAGTTTGGTCTGAACTACCCACCTTCCCTGTTAGGCACCGATTTAGGATTGAGAAGAGCGTATTCCACAGAGGAGGAAGACGATTTCTTCTGAAATCGTTTCTTTTTCTTAGGGTTGTGTTGTACCCTAACATTTCAACAAAACGGCAGAGTTCTTCGTCTGTTGGTTCCTCTGCGTATGCCTTTATCCCTAGAAGTCCTCTGGTGGGTAGGCTGAACTCTAGTGAGAACATGATTCTGTTGAATTTGAGTTCGAGGTGCTCGGATTTGTCTGGTTTGGAGATGTAGCCCTTGATTTGTCTATCTGCAGGGTCAAATCTGTTGCTTTGCCAGAATTGATTGAGGTATCTGGCAGGGATTTTATTGACTGTTTTGGATAATAGGGGGTAAAGGTAATGGTTTTCCAGAATGTGAAGAAGGATGGCATGTGCTTCCCCAAAAGCGGTTTTTGAGGGAACCAGATAGTAGTTATTTGGTTTTAAAGGAAGAACACGTTCAAAGTGTTCATGGGCAATGAAGTTTTGAAGATTGGTAGTCGGAGCAAAATCTGCTTCATCGCCGGAGTAGTCTTGTTCTAGGTTTCTGGCGATTTCTTGGTTTTGGGAGTTCTTAGAATGAGATGGAGAGTTCACTGGAGCGTTGGAGGTGGAAGCCATTGGTTTAATCTTGAAGAAAGAGAGTAGAATATGGAAGTTGCAGGTTTTTTGCAAGGTTCGCCGGAGAAGATGAAGAGAATAAGTTCGTAAACGTTTAGAGGTTGTGGTAAGTTTGGTTTTATACTGAAGAGATGGTAGAATCTGAAAGGGTAAATATTTGAAAGTGAATAAAATTTGGGATCCGTAATTGAGTGCATACGGCTGGTTCAACTTTCCAGGAGAACGTGTGCACATACGTCTAATCAAAAGATGCCACGTCATTAATGTTAGAGCACGATTAGATGGCGTGTGCGGTCCATTAATGCTTGGCGCGTGAGCTTTTCTACTTTCAGAAGACTGTCACTCGCAGTAGATAACCCGTTCTTTTACAGAATATCCATAAAAGGCCAAGTGTCAGAGTCAACAGAGGCTCTGTGGTGGAGTGAGCTCTGTAATCTGAGACTTGTCTTTTTGTCTCCTCTGATGCTTGTATCTTTACCAAAAACGTTTGAAAGATCATTGGAGAGGATCGATAGATCTTTAGTACAAAGTTTTCATTCACAGAGGCTTTGAGGCTCTGACGAGGCCAGCAGAGGCCCTGAGAGTGAAAATTTCTCATAACTAAAACTTTAGAGAACTTTTTGATCATCCAAGGTTTTCATTGTGTTAAACACTGTTTTTAGGACATATTTGGAAATTTGTGTCCTGGAAAACTGTTTTGGAAATGGATTTTGTTCGAGACACACTCTTAGAGTGTCTAGTTTGGGCGATAGAGACTCTTTGGTTGAGTGAGCTCTTTGCCCATAAGACTTTCTTCCAGTATCCTTGTGTGTGCATTTGTACGTACAAATCCTTAAAGAAGACATTTAAGTTTGATCGACAGAGTTTCCGTATGAAATTTGCAGTTCTAGAGGATCCGGCTTACAGAGTCTCTGTTGAGCTCAGCAGAAGCTCTATGACCTTAAATTTCCCATAACGGAAGGCTCGAAAATCTTTTTGATCATTTATTGTTTGAGATGTCTTAAACAGTGTTTATAGGACGTATTTTGAATTTTGTGTCCTAGAAATTTATTTTCAAAAAGGATTTGTACGAGTTACTCACTTTTGGTTCTTCTTTGTTCGGTAAAAACACCTGACTTCTGTGGATATGGTTGATCATATATTTTCTTTGGCTCCCCCTTGAATGATCAACCTCTGTAGATCAGTTCAAGATCTCCTTCTGCTCCCCCTTGACCTATGCTTGGATCAAATGAGATAAGTTGTGCACAGAACATAGGTCAAAGTTATCTGAGGTTCTGTGGAGATTGTCATACTCTGAGCAATCCCGCAGAAGCTCTGTTGGTTACAGAACTTTTGATGATTAAGAATTTATATACAGAAGAGTTTAAATATATACATATGTACAAGAAGATCAAATCGTACTTACAGAGGGTTCAACTCATGTTTATCATTCCCAATTTACCCACCAAGAAAAGGAATCTTTTCTCATCTAGTGCCTTGGTGAATAAGTCTGCAAGCTGGTATTCAGTGGGCACAAAGTGCATTTCGATTGTGCCAAATTCAACATGATGCTTCAGAAAGTGATAACGAATATCGATATGCTTTGTTTTTTAGTGCTGTACTGGATTGGCAGAGATTGTTATGGCACTTTTGGAATCACAGAGGATGGGAATCTTGTATATATTGTACCCGTAGTCCTTGAGCTGAGTTTTCATCCACAGAACTTGAGAGCAACAGCTAGCAGCAACAACATATTCCGCTTCTGCTGTAGATGTAGATACACAGTTCTGCTTCTTCGAAGTCCAGCTGACTATATTACCTCCCAGGAATTGACAACTCCTAGAGGTGCTCTTTCGATCAAGCTTGCATCCTCCATAATCTGAATCTGTGTATGCCTTAAGACCAAAACCAGAGTTCTTCGGATACCAGAGTCTAAGATTTTTGGTCCCTTTAAGGTATCTGAAGATCCTCTTTACAGCAATATAGTGGGATTCCTTTGGGTTAGCTTGATATCTTGCACAGAGGCATGTGGCATACATTATGTCAGGTCTACTTGCGATTAAGTATAAAAGAGACCCAATCATACCTCTGTAGAGTTTGCACTCTACAGATGTGTCATTTGGATCTGAGAATAATTTATTGCAGTGGCCATTGGGGTCTTCATTACAGAGGCATCAGAGAGACTGTATTTTGAAAGTATGTCAGAGACATATTTTGCTTGATTTATAAAAACTCCCTCTGATGCTTGTTTTACTTGGAGTCCGAGGAAGAAAGTTAATTCTCCCATCATACTCATTTCAAACTCACTCTGCATGAGTTTTTCGAAATCTTTGCACTGTTGTGCATTTGTAGACCCAAAAATAATGTCATTCACATAAATCTGTACAAGCAAAATCTCATCACCTTTTCTTTTATAAAACAGAGTAGTATCGGTTGTACCTCTTTCGTAATTGTTATCGAGAAGAAAGGTTGAAAGTCTTTCGTACCATGCTCTTGGAGCCTGTTTTAGTCCATACAGAGCTTTGTCAAGGTAATACACGTATTTTGGGTACTTGGAGATTTCAAACCCTGGTGGTTGTTGGACGTATACTTCTTCTTGGATTTCACCATTCAGAAAGGCAGATTTTACATCCATCTGAAAGACTTTGAATCCTCTGTGGGCAGCGAAGGCTAAGAAGATCCTTATTGCTTCGAGCCGTGCGACAGGGGCAAAGGTTTCATCATAATCAATGCCTTCTTCTTGGCGATATCCCTTGGCCACCAATCTTGCTTTGTTTCTAATGACCACCCCATCCTCGTCCTTCTTGTTTCTGAAGACCCATTTTGTCCCTATTGCTTGTTTCCCTCGTGGCAGAGGTACTAGGGTCCATACTTTGTTTCTCTCAAATTGTAGAAGCTCTTCTTGCATATCATCTACCCAGTTTGGATCATCTAGGGCTTCAGAGATTCTTTTTGGCTCTATCACACTGATAAAATTTGTAATGAAACAAAAATTAGCAGTGGCTGATCTTGTCTTGACCTTTTCAGAAGGGTCGCCAATTATAAGACTTGGAGGATGGCTTTTCGTCCACTGTGTTGTTCTTGGAAGATGGTCATTTGAGTCATCAAGATTAACTTCTGTGGTTGCACACTGCGGTTCTGGTGCAACCTCTGTTGTTGATGGTTCTTCAGCTTGTGGGAGGATTGGAATGAGAGTTAGAATTTGTTCCTCTGAGGAAGTAGAGACTGAGTCTACGTTTTCCTTTGGTATTGATTCCTCTGTAGTTGCTGGAGTTGGTTTTTCAGGTGCCTCTGTGGTTGAATCCTTAGTTGTATCATCTTCTGTTCGCTCCCCCTCAGCATGTGCATCTGTATGATTCACAGAAGAGGATGAAGTATTTAATGGACCAGTTAGAGATATACCTGACTCAGTCTGGTTTGCAGAAGATGTTTCTCCAGAGGATCTGATGGCTCCAGCAGAGGGATCAATATCATCATGGAACATTTCTTCAAATAGAAGATTTAAGTCTTCTTATCTTGTCTTTGAAATGCCAGAGGATTCCCTCTTTAGACCGAGTTCTGAACTGATTTGTTCAGAAGTCTTTTGAAAGGAATCGTCAAAAGATACATTGATGCTTTCTACGATGGATTGAGACTTCTGAAGGTACACTTTGTAAGCTTTTGAAGTGGCAGAGTATCCTATGAACTTTCCTTCATCTGCTTTCACCTCAAACTTTCATCTTGCTTCTCTATCATTTAAGACAAAGCACTTGCATCCAAATACATTAAAGAAATTGATGTTTGGTCGCCTTTTGTTGATCAAATGATAAGGTGTCTTGATGTGCCTCTTTACAATGGTTGATCGATTTTGGGTGTAGCATGCGGTTGATACTGCTTCTGCCCAAAAAGACATTGGTAATCCACATGCTGTCAACATAGTTCTTGCAGCCTCCACAAGCGTGCGGTTCTTTCGTTCAACCACGCCATTTTGTTTGGGGTGCATGCAGCAGAGAAGTTCTGTGATATGCCTTCTTCTGTGAGGTAAGCTTCAATGACAGAGTTTTTGAATTCTGTGCCATTGTCGCTTCTCAACTTTTGGATCCTGCACTCATATAGAACTTGGATTCTTTTCATTAAATTTATCATAATGTTTGGAACATCTGATTTCTTTCTGACAAATTCAACCCATGTAAATCTCGAGTATTCATCGATCAAAACAAGTATATATTTCTTGCCACCTAGGCTCTGTGTAGCGATTGGACCGCAGAGGTCGACATGAAGCATGTACAGAGGCCTAGTGCAAGATATATCAGTTTTGCCTTTATGGGAATCTCTTTTGAGTTTTCCCATTTCGCAGGCAGAGCACAAATGATCTTTATTAAAATTGACATTTGGCAGACCCTTAACTAAATCAAGTTTAACAAGCTTATCTAGAGTATGAAAGTTTAAATGACAGAACCTGTTATGCCATAACCAGGCTTCTTCGCTTTTACAGGCAACAAGGCAGAGCTTGTCTTCCTTGTTCTTGGCACAAAAGTTCATTAGGTAGAGATCGCCTCTTCGTTCGGCTCGCAGAAGTTCGACTCCTGTGTCCTCACCTTGTAGAGAACAGAAGGTTCTTTTGAACATCACGTCGAAACCCGTATCGCAGAGTTGGCTAACACTGAGAAGATTGTGTTTAAGGCCATCCACATATGCAACTTTGCATACGGATATGTTTTCTTTCTTGATGATTCCGTAGCCTATAATGTACCCCTTTTTGTTGTCTCCAAAGGTCACAGATCCACCATCGTGTTTTTCTTTGTATGTGGATAGTAGACCTCTGTCGCCAGTCATGTGCCGCGAGCATCCGGAGTCTAGATACCAGATCGGCACATACTACTTCTGCAAGACAATCAGAGAGTTTTAGGTACCCATATCCAAATGGGTCCAGTTTTGTTAGGGGTTTTCAAGTTTTCCTTAGCATTCTTGGACTTAGCTTTAGCTTTTGTTGAAGAAACATTATGTTTCTTCTTACCCTTGAATTTAGCATTTTTGATGGGTACAGAGAGTAAACAATGTGGATTTGTGAAGTGTTGGCTTAATTTATACATGAGATCAAAGCAATGACAATAATGAATGTGCGAAGAGATTTGCTTGAACTTTTCATTAAAAACATTGAATGGGGGCACAGAGGTATTGCATTCTATCCTAACATTTGACTTCCTATTACAAGAAGACCTATGTAGGATAGATTGTTGTTTGCAAAATCCTTTGTTGAGAGCAACCTTCTGTGGACCCCTTCTGTGGTGAACTTCTGCAGGTTTCACTGTCACAGAAGAAAAAGATTTGACATTTTTAGCCCATTTACCCTTCTGTTGCCATGTTAGTTTTTCTTTAATAGGCTTTAAGGATTTTAAAATCTTTGAACTTGTTGGATTTTGAGAGGACAAAGCCTTTTGTTGTTTAATTTTCTCAAGCTCAAGAGAGGTTTTGGCTTGTATACACATGTCCAAAAAGTCTGGACAGATAGGAACTCTTGTGATTTTCTCCTTGGGAGGAATAGTTCTGTTAGGAACTCCAGAGGGTAGTTTAAAATCCTCTGTGTCACAAGGTCCTATCTCTGACTTAGAGTCAGTCTTAGGTTCGTCAGAGGATGAATCATCCTCATATACAGAGGTTGAGTCACTTAGTTCTCTTTCGACAGAGGCTGAACTTTCAAAGCATGTGCCGTACTCACTTTCTTCCTTTTCTAGGGGACTATCTTCTAAGTCAACAGAAGTCTCAGATAAGGTTTCTTCAGAGAGATTTTGATCGACAGAAGGTGTACAGAAGTTTTCGAAAAAGTTGTTTTCCCGATTTCTATCAACTCTTATTCATCTGAAACGTTAGGCTTGAACTCAGGAGCCTCTGCTGATAATTTCTTTTCAGAGTTTATCATGCAGACAAAGGCAACCTGTGTTTGAGTCTCGGGTTTACCAAACTTGAAGATTCCTATCTGATCTTGAGTTTTCAGATATTTCTTAGGTTTGGATTCTCTTTTGACAGAGATTGAAGGTGACAAATCTGTGTTTTCAAACCACACATTTGTCATCTTCAGAGGTTTCCTTATGTGAGGTTCCCCAGAGACTTTTTGCCTTTTGCTAACAGAGAGTAGATTTGGAAAACCAGGTTTTCTTGTACTTCCAGTGAGAAATAGAGATGACAGAGATTTGTTTCTTTTGTTTCCGGTGTATGGATCTATATCACAGAAGCCAATTCCCCGTCTCCCTATTTGTGTGTTAATTTTTTCGTATACCTTCTGTGCATCTTGGTATTTCTTAATTAAAAGATCTCTTCTGAGTAAGTCTTGACAGATGACTTCTCTTTCCTTTTGAAAATAATGTTTAAGAGCTAGAATGTTCATTCTGTCGGTCTCAACGTCCATTAGTTCTTTAGATTTTGTTTTTAATGCAGAGTTAAGTTCAGAAATCTTTTCTTTCAAAGGATTTAGGTGTTTGTTCCAATTTGTTTCAATTTCTTCCTTTTCTTGAAAGATTATAGCCTTTTCTTGAGTGAGAAGTCTAGCTTCTCTCTCAAAGAAGGTAAGCTTCTTTTGAATATTTTCGCAGGTCTTTTTAAGTTCTGTGTATTCAATGTTTAGTTTGAGCAAATCAGCTTCTGCTTGACTAGAGTTAGAGTCAGAAGTGGATACCTCACTATCGGAGTCGGATGAGCTGACCTCTGCCATTCCACAGAACAAGGCGTTTTTGTCGCCTTCATCAGATGATTCGTCTGACAGCCAATTCTCCTGATTCACCATTAGCGACTTTTGAGCATAAAACTCCGCTTTCTTTTTGTAGTAAGCAGAGTCCCTCTGTGGACGGTTAGATTTGCTCCTGCAGTCAGTGGCATAATGACCTGACTTGCCACAATTAAAGCATCCTTGGTTCTGGGAACCGTTGCTAGTTCTGTCGTCCGACCTCTGTCGGTCACCACCTCTTTCAGTTCTACATTCATTGGCGTAGTGGCCTGGCTTTCCACAGTTGTAACACACTTGGTTCTGTGGAGTGTTGCCAACTTTATCGTCTGACCTCTGTCGGTCACCACCTCTGTTGGTCGCTACCTCTGTCGTTCCTTTCATTTGACCCTTCTCTTCCTCGATCATCTCTTCCATAGTGTTCGTTGCCAGACTTCTTCTGGTAACCTCTGCTGAATTCCCTTGTCAAAAGGGCTAATGATTTAGCAATAGAGGCCATTGATGACTCTTCTTCTTCCACCACCTCCTCATCTTCACTATCAACGATCAAGATTTTCTTTTTCTTCTCCTTCTTTACCTCTGCAGCTTTCTCCTTTGGCTTCTCTCTAGCTTATGTGGTCTTACCGACCAGTGCAAGAGGTGCACTGATTTGTGCTTTTGCTTGTGCGATTTGAGGCTCTTGGGCTGCCAATGTTCCATAGAGATCTGACAGAGTCCAGGAGTCTAAGTCCTGATTTGTTTGCAGAGACATGGACAACTGGAGCCATTCTTCATTTAGGCTCTTTAGGAACATGACGTTGTTCTCTTCAGAAGTTCTGTGAATCTCGAACTTCTTGCACTTGTTGATTAGAGAGTTAAACCGATCATATGTCGTCTGCAGAGATTCGGTCGACAGAGCTTTGAATGCATAGTATTCATTTATGCATTGGGCTCTGCGGTTCTTCGGAGTTTTGGCCCCACCCTCCAGTTGTTTTTCCAGTTCCTTCCACAGATCGTATGTAGACTCACACGCATCTAGGGATTGAAAAAGGTCATTGGGTATGGCCATTATCAGAAGTCTCTTTGTTTTCTGAGCACCCTCATATCTTGCCCAATCAGGTTCGGACCACTTTTCCTTGGTCTTTGGTTTCTCGTACGCAGGAACCTCAGGAGTGTCACCTGTGGCAGGAATACGTGGTACTATGACCATGGGAACGTAAGGAGGATTGTTTATAAAGTGCATGAGTTCTTTGTCAGTACCCTCGAAGAAGTGAATCATTCGTATCTTCCACTGAGGGTACTCATCTCTGAGTAGTGTGGGTGGCTTGGTTAAGGAACCAGCGGTGAAGAAGTTGTTTGAATTTGTTATTTTGAGAGAGTGATAATTCTAGAAAATAGGGTAAGCTTTCTGAAAGCTTTGAGCAGTGTACTAAAATGGATATTTAACTGTAGTAACAAGTTCTGTAAGTATACCAATGTCGAATAGGTCGAGAGTGGCAGAAAAACAGAAGGAATGAAGAACAGTTTAATATCAGTCCAAGTTTCTACCAAAAATCATTGTAAGAGTGGATCACTTGATATAGAAAATCAAGGCAGGCTCTGATACCAATTGTTGGTTCCTGTTTTGCTTAACAATGATGATTCTATCTAATTAGTTCAAACAATAAATAATGCGGAAGCGTTTTAACGAACTAACAGATATTATGAGGTAGAATAACACACACTATCAAATACAAGAAGTGTAAATAAGACAGATAAATAGCTCAATGATTTACTGTATTTGATATAATAAGAACACCAAGAACACCGAAAGGTTTGACAAGAAACTGCTCTAAAGGTGTGTGTGTTGTGTAAAAAGCTTAATAGAAGAGTTCACATGAACCTTCTATTTATACTACTTCTAAAGGGGACAAGATCTAGATACTAAGGATGGTAGGTACTAATACACTGCTTGGAACAGTTGCTGGAAGGTACAAAACACTATTCTGGAACTGTTGCAGATACAACGTTCATTAAATGCTCCGTATTCTGCTTTAGGCTGAAACCTATCAGAGTTTGACACGTGGAGTTGTCAGGTCACGCCTTTGTACGAGTGATCTTCAGAACCTTCGAATGGCAGAAATCGTGTGAAGTACTATTGTCCTTGTATAGATCTTTTGCGTAGATCTTCTTTTTACCACAGAGGCTCTGTCAAGTATGACAGAAGCTCTGTGGCCTTGTCCGCTTAGAAGAGTCTTCTGTTGTTTCTTCACTTCGGTCTTCTTGGCTAACCCGGCAGAGCCTCTGTCGGAGACTTCTGTCTTCTCGGTTACTCGGCTACTCGGCAGAGTTTCTGTTGGTGTCGATACTTAGTCTATTTTTCCAATACTTCTATTTATCATAAAGATTGGAGCTAACACATTTAATTGGGAAAATCTGGAGTAATAAATTCAAAAGGCATTTAAGGATTGTACAAAGCAAGTATTAGTATTTGTATTTTGAAACAAAGATACCATCTGCCATCCTTTGGGTAAAAATTGGGATATCTTCTAAAGAGTACACTATCTGATATCACTTTGTACCTTCCTTAACCTTACCTCTTGAGTTTTAGCTTTACCCAATATTTACAGTTGTAAAACACTCATATCTTATGTAAATTTTCAGATAAGGACACCTACTTTTTCAAAACATCTCTTCATCTTCCCTCTCTCTCCTCACTCTACTCATTTCCCTCCTTCTCTCTACCCCCTGCTCTCTGTTACGAACACCGAATACCACCATCATCCCCCAACAATTCTTGCTCAAAACCTCCATTAAATCCGAGAATCCATGGCGAGGGTGAAGCAGGTCGCTCCAAGAAACCCTAAGAACCGGTGATGTTCGTCGAAGCGGAAGAAACCAGGCGGTGGTTCGGCCTCCGGCCACCACCGATAAACCACCAGAGACCGTAGTTCTCGATGATCAATCCTCCACACCGCTAACCCGAGAAGAAATGCTGAGAAATGCGAAGGGTGATGTCTTAAAGTCATCAACCACCGCCGCAATCTCCATCGCAAACACCACAGCAGCCACCGTCGCAACCACAGCCAACGATGCAACCACCATCGCAACCGAAACACCACCAACTGATGTATTGTCTCTTGCCCTCCATTCCACCACTGCAGAAACAGACCAAAGTCAAAAGGAAAATGTATCTACTAAACTTAACACCACTTTGATGGATGAACAAGCAATCTCTCATTCTAAAAATGATCAGATAATGTCCACCAAAGTACAAAACCAGACCTTTTCTAACCTAAATATCTCTGTTGATGCATTTCTTTCAGGGGGAAATGTAGACACCACCATTCCCCCTCTTGAGACCGAACAGCCACAAACAGGGGAAGGGATGGTTGAGGGTGAGAAAGAACAAGTTGAGGGTGAGAAAGAACCAAATACAGGAGAGGGTGTGATAGTGAATGAAACAGGGGATGAGATGATTGTGACTGAAACAGAACCTAACATAGTGGTAGAGATGAATGAAACAGAGGAAGGAATAGTCGAGAATGAGGAGCGTGCTGGAGAGAAACTACCGGACCTAAACGAAAGACTTTATTATTCGGATGACGAGTTGATAGTTGAAACCCTTAGGCCACAAAAGAGAAAAGCCTTAGGTAAAGCCTATGCCAAGAAAACACAACCCAAACAGCCCCCTGCCAAGAGAACTAAGATAGTGATGGAAAGGGGAGAACCATCTGGAACAAAACCCAATGAAACCAACTGTGATGCTGCAACACCATTGCAGCATGAACCAGCAGTAGGTAAGAAGAAAAAGAAATCAAAGGAGACAGTTGTTTTCATTGATAGACCAGAAGCTCCCCATAAGGGATTTAGTTCTAAGGCTGTAGTTAGGGTGTGGCCTAAACACATAAATGGGGTAGGATTACCGGACAAAGGTTTTGATGAGCAAAGCCTAAAAGAGTTTCATTTCATCCGAGATGTGGTAGGCACCCAAAGTTTGGAGAAAGTGGCTGAGGTATACACCTCCTACAATCTGACCCTTGTGAGAGAATTCTATTGTGAGGTTTCTGTCACCTCATCACCCAAGATTCAAATACGAGGGGTTACCATCAAACTTGCCGCCAAAACCATCAACACTTTCCTTAACCTTTTTCCACCCAAAAAGACCGAATATGGCACGCTTATGAGAAAGGGCAAACCATTTGACTTGGCTGAAGTTGCGGCTGTTTTGGGAAAGCCGAAGACAGAATGGGACCTCCACAACAATTCCATGTTAAGCACTTTTAAAGCTTTAAATCTCTCAGCAACATCAAACGTATGGATCAATTTTGTGCGACACTCGATCTCTCCTACCACCCATGATAGTACTATCTCGGTGGATAGAATGTTTCAATTATATTGTTTGATTACAGGTCGAAGCATAAATCTGGGGAGGATCATGGTCGAGAGCATTCGGGAATGTGCATCCTGTACCAGGGGAAAGCTGTACTTCCCTGGTATGCTCACCCGATTGCTGGTACAAGCTGGAGTCCCGCAATATAAAGATGATCTTATAGTGCGAGAACAACGAGAAAAGTGGGAGATCGATATGAAAGCGGTTAATAGGCTGTGTAACCGAAGGGAAAAAGGGGTGGAAGCAAATGATTTGATGGGATTGGTGCAGGATCTGTTGGCTTAAAGGAAGAGATGATGAAGGCTGCGGATGGAAAGAAGAAGGGGACTGAAGAAGGAGTGTCTGTGGATAAGCAAGTAAGAAGGTTGGAGAGCAAGGTGTTGGGGAAGAAATAAAAGATCATGAGGTTGAAGGACCAAGTTGCGGAGTTGATCGAGGAAAATGCCATTTTGCGGGCACAAGCTGTTTTGAGAACTGGTACTGCAGCATCCACTGCTGCAGCATCCAGTGATGCCGTTGGAAAGGATTAGTTGCATCCCTTAAATGGGACAGGTTCAAATCACTCTCTTTTGCTCCAATTTTATTTTATTTTGTTAAATCTGTGTCTGGGAATAGTTTTGCCATTTTAGATAAGTTCGAATGTTTGCATAGCCATAATAATTTTCAGAACACACATGTCATTTTTAGGATTGATTCATGCTAGAACTAAACACAATGGTGCTTGTGACACAATTTGGTCCACATTCAACATAAATCACATAAATGATCCATGCTTTTGCTCACTTTTAGCCACTAAAAACATCTAAATACATCCATTCTCCACAACAATGAGGACATTGTTAAATTCTTAGTTTGGGGCGGGGGTGCCTAAAAATGGCAGCAAAAGCATAGCTTAAAAGCCATGAAAAGTGGTCTAAAGAACACCAAAAATACCCCATAGGGGTAGGTGTATGTTTCCAACCAAAAGAGCACAAAAAGTGCCAAAATTTCAAAAAAATTGCAAGTGTTGGAGCATGGTGTGAGAAAAGGCAAGGTGAGTAAAGAATACGCCAAAAAGAGAGAAAACCCTTTCCTTTCAAAAGCTTTGGTACTCTGTGATGTGAAATGTGTGATCATAACAAAAAGACTATGTGGTTAGCTTATGGTTCATAATCATGAATAGAGATGAAATGTTGGTTGTTTTAGAATTATGAAAGGCTATGCTATGCATGTGTGGATGTTTCAAGATCATGATGTGCACTTAATGCCATCCATTTGCATGTTTTTCAAAAACTTGAGTCATTTCTTTTGTCTTTTTATTGCTTGGGGACAAGCAAACTTCTTAGTTTGGGGTGGTGATAAGTGCTCAATTTTGAGTACTTAAGCACTTATTTCTCTTCTCTTTTAGGTAGAATTTTACACTTTTACATCCCAATTTGAGTCTTTTATTTCATTATTTTACACTTTCTTGATTTGGAGCTTAGGATGATGATTTACTTGTTTTCATGGGATGTTTAGGTTAATTCTAACTTGGTTTGAACAATCTCTTTTATGAACAGATCATGCTGCAACAAGGCTTGCAGCATTGGACAGTCGCTGAGCTGAAAGGAATGGGAGAATTGGAATTGGCTTAACAAGGATTGGAAGAAGTCTTTTGTTTATCCATTGGTTAAGCCAATTATTCAGCTGAAACAAACTAATAGTTGTAATCTAATTGCCTTTTGTACTTTCCTAGTTAGTTTTTGTAACTAAGGGTTGATTCCTAACTACATTAGTTGCTATTTTACACCTTTAGTCCCTCCCTATTTGCTATAAATAAGAGGCTTTGGGTGCCCTAATTAGCATCCCTTACCTATCCTTTTCACTACCTTCTCTCTCTACTTTTTGTAATATCATTGGCTGAACTTTTCAGCCCCAATTCTCTCTGAAATTCCAGGAAACTTTTCAGTTCTTCAAGTGTTCTTCATTTAATGTTCTTATCATCTTCAAATCTTCATATCCACGTATGAATGCTTGTAGCATCGTCTGTAGCACTGGGCAGTGATTTTTATTTGCTTTCTTTTATTTCCATCTTGTACCTCTAATCTTGTTATTTAGTTTACGTCTTTATTTTTCTGCACTTAATATAAGCATCTTACATTATTGTATTTCTATTCCATCCTTTAATATTGTCATTTACTTCATTGTAACTTTGTTTTCTTGTTATTTATTAGTTATAGTCTTTTACCTTCCAAGTATCATTTCCATTCTAGCATCATGTTTACTTTACAAGTCTCTTGCATTTATTTCAGTTTAATTATTGTCATGAGTAGCTAAGCATATTAGCTTGGGTGTGAGGCAAAGGGTGTTATGTTGACCAAAAGAAAGTAGACATTTTTGTGGCAAAAATGATGTTTTATTATTCCAACCCAAGTTGCTTCAAGATAATATAATCCCTTGACAAATTGATCACTTTGATAGTTTTAAAGTGTCATAGACCTAGAGATAGGTCATTGAATAGCACGTCAATTTGGATGACATAAGGGGTAATATCGAGAGAGTTACTTGCAACGAGAGTTGTTACTTTTGTTTTCTAAAATGATTCATTCTTGATAAGTTATCTTTTTCTCAAAGGGTTAAAATGGAGTAGACTTAGAGATAAGCTACTTAGGATTACACAAACTTGGGAGGTACGGGGGTTATATCGAGAGGGTAACTTTCAACAAAGAGAATTTGTTTCGCCGTATACTTTGAGAACTCCATTCCATCGTTCATTTACCTTAGGTTCTGCTCAGAGATGAGATTACTTACTGCTACTGGAACCATGGGATGGTGAGAGTCCGAGAGGAACGTGTCTCAAAGTAGATAATAAAACCCGTTTTTGTCACTGTGATGCTGTAACATTAGCCTACTGGAAGTTGGTTTAACATAACATCACGAGTCTTACACCCTTGCTTCTCTTTTATTACTGTTTGTTATAATCTGTGATACTCATCAACCAACCAATCAAAGATATTTTCTTCCAAATCATCTTCCGAAATCATTTCTTTCATCATACTTTTATAGCAATTTTAACTCCAATCTTTGTGGGACGATAATCGGTATTTTACCACTTTATTACTTGAGAGACGACATAGTTCTATATAAGTATACTTGCTTATTGGTTCTATTAGCACACGTCTATAGGTGTATTCAAAGCACTGTCACATCAATAAGTAAGGTGTGGACCTATACGGTCGGGCATTGTCTCATGAGCAATAAGATGTAATTCCAATGTGCTAATTGCTTTCTTGGTTTTGGATAGCTCAATGTACAGACCTAGAGGGGTTGAAGTTGATATTCCATGAGCATAAGCTTTAAGTAGTTGAGTTCGACATCCAATACGTGTATAATCTGTGCGTCTTGTTTTATTACATAGATATGTGGCCTACTTTTGCGTTCCGTCACGTGCAATGTAGTCGGGTCTCTCCCGTCACCGAAAGGTGTTGTTTGGGTGTTGAGTTTTACCATCTATGTTTTCGATGATGTTCATATTTAAAAACTATCATCTAAAAGTTATGAGTTAAGTATTATGCCCCATCCGCGTTGGGATGTTTCGGGACGTAAAGTTTTGCCCACAATTTAATAATTGGGGAGTTCATTTACTATTCACGTTGTGTGAGTTTTGGGTTGAGTTTACTTTACGAATGAATGTTTTATATTGGAGCTTCATCTTTAAAATGGTGCGTATTGGAAGAAGTCTATTTTGGTGTTGCCATCACCTAAAATTACTTTTATCGGAAAACGGATCGTTCTCATATTTAAAGTAAATTATTTGGATTTCACGATTTAAGTTGCACTCGTTCTTTTAACGATTTATACAAACATGATGAAAACTCTTGAACTCACTAGGAGTTAGCCTAACATTTTTATTTGTCGGCATGTGCAACAGGTTATGGTTGGAGAATTGTTCTAGTGACACCGTGAAGAGGTGAGAGCTAGTTGTATGCACGAGAAAGAATTAGCTTGGTGAAGTCTTCCACATTTATTTGGGAATATCAACTTGTTTATGGTTAAGTAACACCCGACTATATTTAGGCTTGGTACAATTTAAGTTGTTGAATTTTGGAGTTAATTTTATGTTTTAAAGTTGAGATATCCCCAAGGGTGATGTTGTAGAAAAGATTTTATTCTTTGTTCGGCTATTTTATCGAAATTTTTATTTAGTTGTTATTTCTAAATTTGAGGGTGTTACAATTATCTAATCAGATAATGATATTAAAAATGTACATTCATATTAGAAGAAGAAAAATGTTATCGATTATTACTACAAAAATAGCATTTTGATTAAATATTTAAAACATAATTTAGAAAGATAATTTTACAACTTCGTTTTGATCGTGAGTCCATAACGTTTGTGAATTTGTGTAGCTGAGAGTGATGTGATTAGATAAAATTTATAAAAATGTAAAATCTAAAGTTAAAAATGTAAAAACACAAAAGTTTAAAAAAATTAAAAAAAGGCCACGTCTTATAAAAAAACGTGCGTTGCGACAGGCCTCAGTGGTCCATAGCGTGAGTCGTGCCTTATAAAAACCCTATGAATCATTTCGTAATGACGAAGACGTGTCTTATGCCATATCACGCCATGACAGTCGTCATGATGGGCCTTTCTTTACACTGGTTCTAGTCATTCTATACCTTGGTAGTCATGGCCAAAAATCGGTCTTGGGCCGGGCCAGACCCAAATCGGTCTCAGTCCCAAATAGTGGTCTCGTAACCGGTTCCGATTCTGACCCAAATACGAAAGACCAGTTAAGATTTACAAAACCCAGTTATGAGAACCAGTCCCGGTCCCAGGTCGGGCCCAAACCGGTCTCACTTAATTTTTTTAAAAATTGATTTTTAAGTTATAAAAAATATTTCTTGAAAAAATTGGTCGATCATATACACTAACAAATACGTTTTTATTATAATTGAGTATATCAAATACACTAAAAAATACTTATGTATAATAAAATACATTTTATTATAATTTGGTCAATAAAATACACCAATAAATACGTTTTTATTTAAAAATATATTTAAAAATATATTTAAAAATAAACTTTAAATTTAAAACGGTTATAAGACGGAGTCGGGTCAGACATTGTTTTTGATTGAAAATTGTAACCGGTTAAAAGCTGACAGGCCAAAACCTATATCCGGCGTTCCCAATCCATGCCTATCCTAAGTCGACCCAGTCCCGATTCTCCACCGGTCCCCGATCGAATCGGACTCATTTGGCTAGATGACAAATTATTGTTAATATCTATATCACATATTTAAAATTTAAAGATCTGAATATTTTAATCAACGGATTCAATTAAAATTTAAAATTAATAATTTTAAAGTATTTAAAGGAAAAGCGTACGATAAGATACTGTTGATGCATGTGTGGATGTCACCACTCACCAGCACTCCGTTGTCCGTTTACAGGCGGAACGAAGACCGTGGCGTTGACTGCGAGTGATTAGACCGGTGGAAGCGAACCGGCCGGGTCGGAGGAAAGAGAAAGAGAAAGCGTGTTTTCCGGTAGAAGGAGGAATATGAAAAGGTGGATGACAGATGGCGAGCGTAGGAGAGTGGTGATGAGAATGGGACGGATTGGATTGAATCATATTGTATTGCAACTGGTAGACGACTGTAGAGGAAATTTTGGGAGATTTTGTATTAAATTGAGGTGGCAGGTCACCAGTTGCAGTTGCAGTGGCTGTGGCGGCGTTTGCAGGCTACCTGCGTGATTTTAATGTATCCAAAAAACCAAACATGTCCAATATATAACTCTTTCTTCTAATTAAATATTCAATATACATAATAATATATATATATATATATTTTAAATATAGAGTAAACTCTAATTTTGGTTTGGCAGAGGTTAATTGCACCAAAATTTGGCTAATGGCACCAAAAAAAGTCAAACTTTTTGTATTGTTTTCATAAAAAATCATTGTTTGATTTAAATATATATATATATATATATATTATTTATTTGTTTTATATATATATATATATATATTAGAAATATAAAAATATATATATATATTATTATTCTTTTTGTTTATATATATAGGGGTGTCAGTTATATAATTATAAAAATAAAACATAAACATTGCGATTTAACATATAAATAGAACATAAAATAATCTATATTACATTCGATTATTCTAAAATAACATTATCCGTTCTTTCTCTCGCTGTTCTCTCTATCGATGTACACCAAAAGATGATTCACATTTGAACTATATATATGTTTGTATGTGAACCCGTTGATTAGTTCACATGTAAACTTATTAACTGATTCACATATGAACCTACAGGTTCATGTGTGAATCAGTTAATTAATTCATATATGAATCTGTTAATTAGTTCATATGTGAATCTATTAAATGGCTCATATGATTCACATATGAACATACTGGTTCGTATGTGAATTAGTTAATTAGTTCATATGTAATAAGTTCATATGTTATCACTAGGGTTCATATGAGAATATGTTAAAATAAAGTTCATATCTAAATCACACAAGTTTAAATATTAACTCGTTTGCCGATTATTTATAATAGTTACAAAACCTCTCCTCTATTTTTAGCATAACTGCAAACTTTAAACAGTCAAAGCTCCAATTTTTGGCCAGCCAAATCTGATGTTGACCATATGAAGGGCTAGAATTATTTCTCTACTTCCCATATATTTAACACGTCTCATTTGAACCTATGACTATATATATATACATACATATACATATAAGTAAAACACATGGACCATCGCCCCATGAACATAACCATTGTAAAACATAAGGACCATCGTCGCGGGAAAGATTCACTTATCGAAGACGTAGGGTGGTAACGATCTATTATGTTGGTTCCTGTTTTGCTTAACAATGATGATTCTATCTAATTAGTTCAAACAATATATAATGCGGAAGCGTTTTAACGAACTAACAGATATTATGAGGTAGAATAACACACAATATCAAATACAAGAAGTGTAAATAAGACAGATAAATAGCTCAATGATTCACTGTATTTGATATAATAAGAACACCAAGAACACCGAAAGATTTGACAAGAAGCTACTCTAAAGGTGAGTGTGCGGTGCAAAGCCTTATAGAAGAGTTCACATGAACCTTCTATTTATACTACTTCTAAAGGGGACAAGATCTAGATACTAAGGATGGTAGGTACTAATACACTGCCTGGAACAGTTGCTGGAAGGTACAAAACACTATTCTGGAACTGTTGCAGATACAACGTTCATTAAATGCTCTGTATTCTGCTTTAGGCTGAAACCTATCAGAGTTTGACACGTGGAGTTGTCAGGTCACGCCTTTGTACAAGTAATATTCAGAACCTTCGAATGGCAAAAATCGTGTGAAGTACGATTGTCCTTGTATAGATCTTTTGCGTAGATCTTCTTTTTACCACAGAGGCTCTGTCAAGTATGACAGAAGCTCTGCGGCCTTGTCCGTATAGAAGAGTCTTCTGTTGCTTCTTTACTTCAGTCTTCTTGGCTAACCCGGCAGAGCCTCTGTCGGAGACTTCTGTCTTCTTGGTTACTTGGCTACTCGGTAGAGCTTCTGTTGGTGTCGATACTTAGTCTATTTTTCCAATACTTCTATTTATCACAAAGATTGGAGCTAACAATCTCCCCCTAAGTATTGAAAATAAAAATTTGAAACATGCAAGGTTTTGTAGACTAAGAACACGACAGGAGGTATTTCACCTCTGTTGATATTTTTCTTTCATAAAAGATGTGCCAGAGACACTTACATTTGATTACATGATGAAAGTAAAAGTAACAGAGGTTGGTAGAGGATATCATACTTTGGCGTCTTTGAAGTCGTTGAAACTTCTGTTGTCGAATCCTAATTCCTTAAGCTCGTGATAGAAGCTGATGCAGAGGTTTTGGAAGTTGATTGTTGAATCTATGACTTCTATCAGTCTATCTGCATTAACCCGATCCATTTGCTCTGTTCCTCTGTGCTCTACGAGGCTTGCTCTGAACTCTGTCAAAGTACTTGTTGCATACTTCTGACAGTCCATTTCTACAAATAGTCTTGACTTCCTAGCAGGATCTTGATAGACTAACCCAACTCTTGGAGATGTAATGATTGAGTTTGGTATGGCAGAGGATGGGCAGTCGTCTTCTGGTGGTCGGAGAGCGAGGTTTCTTACTCCGAGATCTCGTGCTAATTGGAAGTCGACAAGGTTGTATAGCAGAAGTTTCTCACGCATGGCTTTCCTTATTACCCTGTATGCCCTTCGATGTGCATCTGTTGTGAAGTTCTCTTTTGTCCAGAGCAGAAGGTCGGGTAGGTCGTAGGGATTTAGATTTCTCATATCAGCATCTGAGAATTGATTCATGGTTCTGTTCTCCCTTTTGACCTTGTATATATTATAGGAAACCTTAGGTGTAGTTCTGGTTTGAGAAAACTTACAGTATATGACTTTGTCGATTTTTTCGATTGAGAAGACTTCGTGTTTTGGCTTGGGTTTTGTTCTTGTGAATATGTTTTCGAGGTCAGCATGAAGTTCGGGATCTTGGACCATTGGTGGCATTGGATCTCTGGCAGTTCTGTTGTAGAGATACCTGTACACCACTTCTTCCGTTTGAGGTGGAGGTGCACCAACTGGAGGCATGGGTCTTCGCATAGCATCCATTTTCTTCTTAATTTCTGCCACTAGATCCTCTGTGAGTTTTTTATTTGGATCCAGAACCGGTATGTTTGACAGAGGGGTGGCAGCTAAAGCCCAGTCTTCTTCTTCTGGTTTTGGTGTAACATAAGCATCGAAGGAGCTTTTCATGAGTTTCTCTGTTGGTTGATGCTTATGTTTCTTCTTCTTGGGTTCCTCTGTCATTATCCCTTTGCCTTTGTCTTTTGCCATCGGCTGAAGATCTTCTTGTAGAGATGGGGTTGCCTCTGTGGGATTTGTCTTTTGGATTTCTGAGGGTGCCTCTGTAGTTTTGGGGGTTGCCTCTGTAGGTTTTGGCACTTGTGTTTCTGAGGACTTTGTTGGGGATGTGGGTTTTGTTGGTGAGGCTTCTGTGGTTTTGCTCAGATGTTTTCTTTTGTGAGCAATGGTCTTGGTTCTAGTTTTGGGTGTGGGAGATAGAGGTTTTATTGTTGCAGCTTCTGGTGATTTTGGTGTTGGAGAGGGGAGTTCTTTTGGTGATTTTGGTTTTGGTGATTGGGATGGTTGATCTTCTTCGGAGGATGATAGAATTTAGAATTCTTCACGGGTTGGGACATCTGCTCCGAATATAGAGGTTGTTTCCACAGAGGTGGGTGTTGCCTCTATGGTCTTCTGTTGTTGATCTTGGTTGGTTTAAGGTATTTGGGTTGCGATTGGGGTTTCTTTAGAGGGTATTTCCACAGAGGTGGTTGTTGCCCTTGTGGTCTGTTGTTGGTTTCCTTCTTGGGTTTGAGTTGGGGGAATTTGGTTTTGGGTAGACCTCTGTTTGCAGCTTCTTCCCTTTGTTTCTCCCCCTCAGGATGATCTTGTTGGTTCCCGTTTTGCTTATACAAGATTGTCAGATCTATTAGTTCGAATTTATGTTTGATGCGGAAGCGTATTTGAATAACTAACAGATATGATTGATAGATTTAGAACATAATATAAATAAACAGTGAACAGGAAATAATATCTCAAAGTTTACTGAATATATATATTAAGAACAGATTCAAGAATAGTGAGTAAGCAAAGCTTTTAAAACAGATATGACTCTCAAAGTGTTTAAAGCTATGTGTTCTTGTGATGTTTTTCTCTCTTGAATTCTTGTTTCGATTGTTCGATTGATCGATCGATGGATAGATAGATAGATAGATAGGAAGAACTCAACATGAGTCTTCCTTATATACTACTCTAAGGGGACCATAAAGCATATGCTGCTATTCACAGAGGACGGTATGAATAGTTGGACGGATGGCATGAACAGTTGGACGTGCTGTATTGCATTTAATGCAGCAGACGTCTATTATGTACTAAGCCCTATTGAATCCAACCAGAGTTTAACACGTTGCAGTTGGATAGGGTACGTTGCCATGCAAGTTGATGAACAGGTCCTGTAACAGTAGCAAGATATTATAAATATCTTTGAAGTCTTTGTTGAAGACCGCAGAGGCTCTGTGAAGTGCCACAGAGGTTCTGCGGTTTGGTCCTTAGAAGAGCAGTCTTCACCGGATTCCGAGTCTTTGGTCTTCTTTGCGCGTATGACAGAGCTTCTGTAGGGCGCCTCTTTAGCTTTTGTAGCTTCTTGACCTTGATCTCTCGGTAAGTTTGGCAGAGCCTCTGTAAGAGGCTTTCTTCACTTAGCCTATTTTTCACTACTTCTAAATACTTCTTTGATTAGAAAGATTGAAGCTAACAATCTCCCCCTAAGTAGTGAAAAATAAAAAATTTAACTTGAGTTTAGTTAAGCTAAGTTAGATAAGACAGAGGTTAAACAATACCTCGAAAGTTCTTTCATTCAGAAATATGCCAGAGGCATTTTACATTTGAGTACAATGAAAGATAAACTTTTGACTTGGTTTGCAGAGATTTGAGGTTTGAGAATCAGATTTTGGCATCTTTGAAATCGTTGTAGCTTCTGTTGTCTCTTCCGATTCTTCTGATCTCTTTGTAGAAACTGATGCAGAGTTCTCTTAGGCGAATTGTGGCATCAATCTCTCTGATGAAAGTATCTGCAGCATCTCTATCCATTTTCTCTGTACCTCTGTATTTTACAAGGCTTGCTCTGAACTTGTTCAGAGTACTAGTTGCGTACTTCTGACAATCCATGCACACAAATAGTTTGATTTCACCTTGTGGGTTTTGAAATACTAACCCGAATCTTGGTTCTGTAATGATAGAGTTGGGCACGGTGTTGGGTGGGCAGCGATCTTCTGGTGGTCGTAAATTTAGATGTTTGAGACCAAGATCCTTTCCCAGTTGAAAATCTATCATACTGAAGATCAGAAGCTTTTCCCTCATTGCTTTTCTTAATACTTGATAGGCTCTGGTGTTTGCCTCTGTGTTGTAGTTGTCCTTTGTCCATTACAGAAGGTCAGGTAGATCATAAGGATTGATATTTCTTAGGTCAGCATCAGCGAAGGTGGTTTCTGAATTGTCTTCTCTTCTGACTTTGTAAAGATTGTACCTGACTCTTGGATAGGTTCTTGTAAAGGAGAACTTGCAGAAGATTACCTTTTTGATCTTGTGGATTGAGAAGACATCTGCTTTGGTTCTTGGCTTTGTCCTTGTGAAGATGTTCTCAAATTCTTCTCTGATCCTTGAATCTGTCACATGATATGTTGGATGATTGGTCTGAAAGGTTTGTTTATAGAGGTATTTGTATACCACTTCTTCCATCTCTTCATGTGTTGGACCAGGTTGTGGTACTTGTCTTCTGAGACTCTCCATCTTTTGAACAATTTCTGCAGCTCTGCCAGTTAGAGGAATGTCTGTCAGAGGCTTTAATCCATATGCCCAGTCCTCTTCTTCAGGCTTTGGAGTTTGAAAGGCATCAAAGGCGCTCTTCATCAATTTCTCTGTAGGCTTGGGCAATGATTTCTTTTTCTTGGGCTCTTCTGTCAGTATTGCTTTGCCCATGTCTTTGGCTTTTGGAGGTGCAGAACCTGTTTCTTCTGTAGGTTTGGAGGTTGGTGCTTCTGTTGGCTTGATGGTTGCCTCTGTAGGTTTTGACACGTGTTTTAGAGGACTTTTGTGGCGATGGTTCTGTTGGCTTGAGTTGCTCTGTAACCTCTGTTGGAGGTTCTTTGGTGACTTCTTCTGTGAGCTCTATTTCTGTTGGTGAAGATTGGACATCGAATCTTCTTGCCATTTTGAAAGCTAATGTGAACCTGTGCCTTTCTTCTTCTCTCTGCGACATTCGATCAGACATTGTATTGTGCATCTTTCTCAGAATAGAAGAAGCAGAGGTCGCAGAGGTCGTTGCTCTTTTTGGTTTGGTGGCAATCGACTTTCTTCTTGGTATGGTTTGGGGTTTTTCTGTTGATTTTGTTGAAGGACTCTTTTCCAAGTTGATTACCACAGGGGTGGTTGTTGCCTCTGTGGTATGCTGATCAGCTTCTGGAATATTGGTTTCTTCAGGAGTTGATTCCACAGAGATGGGTGTTGTCTCTGTGGTCTGTTGATTTTGTTGTTGATCTTGGGTTTGTTCTGGAGGGGCTTGACTGATTGGTTCTGCTGCGATTGGTGGAGCTTGTATTCCTCTGGTCGTAGCTTTCTCCCTTATATTCTCCCCCTCAGGATTATCTGATGGACCAGGATGGTCATCATCAGAATCATCCTGACTTTTATCAGAAGTACCATCTGCTCTGCAGGAAGCTTTGGGTTTCTTTGGTAGTTCTGCTCCTGCGACCATCAAATTCGCACATACATCATCATAGAGGCCGAAAAGAGTTGCAAGCTCTGCTTCTGTGTTGAAGCGCATTCTGCCGACACTTTTTCTGAACTCTTTGACGTAGTTGGCATTTGCAGTAGTGAAGGAGACAATGACTTCAGTGACCTGGTTTATGACATTTTGGTCGAGCTCTGTTAGCTGCGCTCTGGTCATGTAGTCTTTAGGCTGCATCAGTATTGTGTTGCGCATTGCTTCTGCTTGAACGTTTTGCAGAGCCTTCTGTAGATCTGCGGGTGTGATGCTCTGTGATTTGTTGGATTGCTTGTTCATTTGTTCAAGGAAATGTTTTACTGATTCCTTGAATGCAGAAGTTGCGGTAATTCCAAAATCTTTAGCAGCAGAAGTGGCTGTAGTTGTTGCAGTTGTTTGAGCAGAAGATTTCATCTCTGTGATGGCTGTTTTCACCTCTGTGGACAGATTGTCCATTTTGGTGTTCAGATTCAGCAAGGCCGTTGATGTTTTCTCTGCAAAAGATGTGAAAGAGCTTTGCAACTCTTTCATGGTTTGGTACACAGAGGTGACAAGGGTTTGGAACTCATCCCTTGATACTTGTGTCCCTGGTGTAACCTCTGGAGGAACACATTCGTCTCCAGAGTGAGTCCCTGCTCCTGGGACACCTTCGTTCACCCTTGTTTGTACGTTGGGGGTGGAAGGATTTCCATCTGATCTTCGAGCAGAAGCATCTAGTGCTTCAAACTCTACAGAATTTCTGTGAACGACATTGTCTAGATCCACTGCAGAGGTGGGTACTAGGTTATCCTTCTGTTGACTCGGAGACTTGTCTAGAGTCTCTTCGTCGTTGTGCTCACTACTTCTCTCTGAAAGAAGGGTTGGCCCTATTTCGTGCGTGGCAGAGGAAACGAATTCCTCTGTAGGGTGTTCTAGTGTGATCTGGGGCGATTGATCACGAACTATAGGTGAGTCTCTTTGAGGAGACTCCCTAGGAATGGATTCCCCGGTTTTTGTGGGCGCAGAAGTCGAAAGAGTGACTTCTGGCTGGTTGGGTTGGGTTTGGATCGAGCTGTGCTGCTCTATTTCAATAACTCCTTCTGCAGCTAGACCTGCGGAGTTAGATGTGTGGGTTGCACTGGGAGGGGGTGAGGGATGTGTGCCTTCTTCATCTTCGGCATCTTTTTCTTTTACATTTTCTTTTCCTCCAGATGTTTCTATCCTATCCTCTGTTGAAGTTCTTTGCTCTATGCCTAAGAAGTCATACATTTGATGAGAGCCGTGTAACTTCATGACATGTGGATGATAGAGACCTTTTCGTATCCAGACAACTTCTTCTTCGTCTGAATCTACCTCTGAGACCTCCATTCTTGTCTCTGTTACTTCATCTCTATTCCACTGAGCTTCTGTTTGTCCTATTTCTTCTGAAGCTGGGCTTGGACTCCTTCTGTGAACGTCCAATCCTTGCTGAATGAAGGGGTTCTGTAGAATAATAGGTGTCTCAGCTGATTGATCTCTGGGTGTTTTATCATCTTCTTGCAGATGTGTGTCAATGCCGGAAATAGAGAAGTATTGTTCTTCTGGGGAATGGTGGTCGAGAGGTTGTGCCGTCCACCCTGCTGTATTTAAAGTGTTGGCAATGTCGGGGTTCTGTAGGAAATCGTTAATGTTTCCTTGGTGAGCAAATCGATCTGGGGATTGATGGGGCGATTGATATCCCTCTTCTGTCATTTCTTCTTCTGTATCTTCTTCTTCTGCAGTTCTTTCTTCTGCGATTGCTTCCTCTTCTATGGTAACCAATTTCTCAAGTGGTTTACCATGCTTCTTTTTGGATTTCCTCCTCTTAGGTTTTGGTGCCCCTTCCTCTGTGGTTTTTGATTTTCTTTTCTTCTTCTGTTTTGGAGAAGAGTGAGGAGCAGAGGAGCCAATTTCTGTGGCATGAGGAGGTGAAGGTTGATCTTCTGCAGCGCTTGTAGAGGTGCCTTCTGCAGTTTTCTTCCTTTTTGATTTTGAAGAGGACTTCTTTCCCATGAGCTCTGCACGTTTGGCTATGAAACTAAGTTGAATAGCCATGTGTTTTGCTAATTTGTTATCTTTTTCTTCTTGAGTGGAAAGAGGTTCTGCAATCATTGTTCCTAGGGGGACACCTAAACGCGGGGGGTGTCATAGGACTCGATTTAGGAGTTCTATGATCGCGTATATACTCTTTCTTAAGGGTTTTATTCGAGGCATACTTCAGAAGTTTCTTTGACAAAGGTCTGCAGTGTGTGTAGCCATCTACATGATCAGTGGGAATATTTTTGCTCATTGAGAACTGTTTGGGAATTGGCCCTTCCATTGGCCATTTCTGTATTAGCAACAGAGGTTCGAACAAGACTCCCAGTATTCTTTGGAATTGCAGAGGTGGTAGAAACTTAGGATCGTTCTCTTTGACCCTTCTTGTGTTGTTCTTTCTGTCGATGGTGTTAATGATCTCTTGCATCATTATGGTCGCGTAATCCAGTGGGAGATTATAGTAAACCCCATACATGATGGTTAATATCTGATGTGAGCTCTGGTCAATACTGCCTATTTTCCCTGTCAGGCATCTGTTAAGAATTGAGAACAAGGTGTTCCACAGAGGTGGTAATCTGCCTCTGCGGAAGTCATTTCTCTTCCTCAGTGGTGTGTTGTACCCAAGCATTTCTAGGAAACGACAGATCTCGTCGTCTGTTGGTTGCTCTGCGTACTTCTTTAATCCAAGAAGACCCCTTGTTGGTAGGTTGAATTCAAGTGAGAACATTGTTCTATTGAACTTGATTTCCAGATGCTCAGATTTGTCGGGTCTTGAAATGTATCCTTTGATAAGAGAATCATCTTTATCAAATCGGCAACTTTGCCAAAACTGGTTCAGATATCTTACTGGAATTTTCTTTGGGGTTCTTGAGAGTAAAGGGAAGAAGATATGATTTTCCATTATGTGTAGAAGAATGGCATGGGCTTCGCCGAAAGCAGTGGGTGAGGGGACCAAATAGCAATTGTTGGATTTGATTGGTAGTTCTTTTTCGAAATGATCCTTTGCTATGAAGTTTTGAAGATGTGTGGTTGGAGCAAAGTCTGTTGAATCGCCGGAATCTTCTAGTTCAATGTTTTGGGCAGGGTTGGGGTTTTCTGAATGTTCAGAATGAGCAGGTGAATGTTCTGGTGAGGTCGCCGGAGAGTGTGCAGGGGAGATAGCTTGAGAAGATGAAGCCATTTGGTACTGAGAATAAGAAATTTGCAGGTTTCGCCGGAGAAGAATGAGAGTTTGTAAAAAGTTTATGAGAGGGTAAGCTTAGTTTTTATAGGAGGGTAAAACGGTAGAATTCGAAAGAGTAAAATATATGGTAATGGATTAAAATTTGGAATCCGAACTCAAGTTAGAACGGCGGGTTCAACTTTCCACAGAAAACGTTCCATGTACGCCCAATGAAAATGGGACACGTAGGCCATGTCAGAGGATGACAGGACGTCGTGCGCGGCCCATTAATGCTAGGCGCGTGGGGTTATTCTTAGCCACATGTAATTCACTCTCAGTAAAAGTAACCGTTATTACTACAGAAATGCCCAAGTAACAGATTGACAGAACTTCTGTAGTTTACAGAAGTTCTGTGATTTTGAAAATCTTTGCTGTGTATCCCTTTCTCATATATCTCATTGTTATCATGACTTCTGTGGGGTTCCTTTTTAACCAAAATGTTTTGTAAAGGCATTGGAGAGGATCAAATAGGATTTTTAGTTAAGAGTTTTTACTCGCAGAGGTTTTGTGGCTCTGTTGGAACTTGCAGAAGCTCTGGGAGGGCCAGCAGAAGCCCTATGAGGGAAAAAATCTCATAACGAAAATTCTATTAACTTTTCTGATCATCCAATTTTTGATATGTTTTAAGAGATATTTTTCGGACATATTTGAAAGTTGGTGTCCGAAAAAATTGTTATGGAAAAAGTTTTGTTCGAGAAGGTCATGGTGAGTCTGTTTGGTTTCCGAGATAACATTCCAAAAGATCGATAGAGGTTAAAGTTGCGATCTCAGAGCATATTTCTGGCAGAGCTTCTGTTGAGCTCAGCAGAAGCTCTATGACCTTAAATTTCTCATAACTCAAATTTTATGAAACTTTTTGATCTTTTGATTTTTGAAATGTTATCCACAGTATATTTAGGACATATTTGACAATTTGTGTTCTAGAAAACTGTTTTCAAAAACCTTTTGTGCGAGAGACATACCTTTTGGTTCTTCTTTTCTCGGCAGTGATGTCTGACTTCTGTCGATATAGATTCATTGACATTCTTCTTTGGCTTTCCCTTGAAAGTTTTACCTCTGTAGATCATTTCAGGATCCCTTTTTGCTCCCCCTTGATCTAATCACCTCTGTAGATCAGGAATTTTCCTTTTGCTCCCCCTTGACCTATGCTTGGATCAAAGAATGATAAGTTTTGCATAGAACATAGGTCATATTTTCCAGAGGTTCTGTAGGGGTTGTCAGAGGTTCTGAGTAGACTTACAGAAGCTCTGTGATTTTAAGAACTATTTAAGATTGAGAACTTACATACATAAATAAATTAATAAAAGCAAAAATAATTAGAAGTATATACATATTTACAGAAGATAAAGCTATACTTACAGAGGATTTTTACGTCATATTGATCATTCCTAACTTACCCACCAAGAAATTGAATCTTTTCTCGTCTAAAGCTTTGGTGAATAAGTCCGCGAGTTGGTATTATGTGGGCACGAAATGCATCTCGATTGTACCGTATTCAACATGATGTTTCAAGAAATGGTACCTTATATCGATATGCTTGGTTTTTGAGTGTTGCACAGGATTGGCAGAGATAGCAATGGCACTCTTGGAATCACAGAAGATAGGTATTTTGAATAGGATGTGGCCGTAGTCTTTTAGCGGAGTCTTCATCCATAGAACCTGAGAACAACAGCTAGCAGCAGCAACGTATTCAGCTTCTGCAGTGGATGTTGAGACACAATTTTGCTTTTTGGAGGTCCAACTGACTAGTTTACCACCTAGGAATTGACAACTCCCAGAGGTACTCTTTCTGTCGAGCATGCATCCTCCATAGTCTGAATCTGTATAAGCTTTAAGACTAAAACCAGAGTTCTGTGGATACCAGAGACCGAGATTTTTGGTCCCCTTTACATATCTAAAGATTCTTTTCACAGTATCATAGTGTGATTTCTTTGGATTAGCTTGATAACGTGCACAAAGACATGTGGCATGCATAATGTCAGGTCTGCTTGCAGTTAAGTATAACAGAGATCCAATCATGCCTCTGTAGAGAGTGCATTCTACAGAGATGCCATCTGGATCTAAGGATAACTTATTTCCAGTGGCCATTGGAGTTTTCATTGCAGAGGTATCAGAGAGGCTATACTTGAAAAGAATGTCAGAGACATATTTGGCCTGATTTATAAAAATTCCCTCTGATGTTTGTTTGACTTGGAGTCCAAGGAAGAATGTTAGTTCTCCCATCATACTCATTTCAAACTCACTCTGCATGAGTTTTTCAAAACTTTTGCACTCTTCTGTGTTAGAAGACCCAAAAATTATGTCGTCCACATAGATTTGTACAAGCATTATTTCACTGTTTTTACGTTTATAGAATAAGGTAGTATCTGTTGTACCTCTGTCGTAGCCATTTACTAGAAGAAAGGTAGAAAGTCGTTCGTACCATGCTCTTGGAGCCTGTTTCAGTCCGTACAGAGCCTTTTCAAGGTAGTATACATGCCTTGGGAACTTTGAGCTTTCAAACCCTGGTGGCTGATTTACGTAAACCTCTTCTTGGATTTCACCGTTGAGAAAAGCTGATTTTACATCCATCTGATAGACTTTAAAACCTCTGTGGGCTGCGAAGGCTAAGAATATTCTTATTGCTTCGAGCCGTGCGACAGGAGCAAAAGTCTCATCGTAATCTATGCCTTCTTCTTGTCTATAACCCTTGGCCACCAATCGTGCTTTGTTTCTGATGACCACTCCATCTTCATCCTTCTTATTTCTGTAGACCCACTTAGTCCCAATGGTCTGTTTCCCTCTTGGCAGAGGTACTAAAGTCCATACTCTGTTACGCTCAAACTGCAGAAGTTCTTCTTGCATGTCGTCTACCCAGTTTGGGTCATCTAGTGCTTCAGAAATCTTCTTTGGTTCTATCACACTAATAAAATTTGTAAAGAAACAAAAATTAGCAGTGGCAGACCTGGTTTTTACTGAGTCAGAAGGTTCTCCGATTATTTGGCTTGGAGGATGGCTTTTTGTCCACTGAGTGGTGCGAGGAAGATGGTCATCAATGTCATCGAACCTTTCTTCAGAAGCTTCTTGTGGATCTTCTTCTTGTATAGCCTATGTCGTTCTTCTTACCTTGGTAGAAGATTCTACCATTTATGGAATGATTGGTATGAGTGGTGGTGGAGTTTGTTCCTCTGAGGACGTATAGTCTTGGTCCTCAATTACCTCTGTAATTGGTTCTTCTGTGGATTGTGGAGTTTGTTTTTCAGCAGCTTCTATGGTCGTTTTTCTTGATGTTTCATCTTCTGCATTTTCTTCTTCGGCATTTGCATTTGTAGTATTTATAGAAGAAGATGAAGCATTATTTGGACCAGTTAGAGTCATACCTGTAGGATTTTGTCCAACAGAGGATGGTTCTTCAGAAACTCTGATGGTTCCAACAGAAGGATCAATGTCATCGTGGAACATCTCTAAAAATAGAAGATTCAAGTCTTCTTTCGTTTGCGAGATGCCAGAGGTTTCTCTTTTAAGTTCGAGTTCTGAACGGATTTGCTCAGAAGTCATTTGGAAAGAATCATCAAAAGAAACATTGATACTTTCTACGATTTTGCGAGATCTTATAAGGTATACTCTGTAGGCTTTGGAAGTGGCAGAGTATCCAATGAATTTTCCTTCGTCAGCTTTTACTTCAAACTTTCCTCTTGAATCTCTGTCGTTTAAAACAAAGCATTTACATCCAAACACATGGAAAAACTTGATGTTTGGCCGCCTTTTGTTGATCAGTTCGTAAGGAGTCTTGATGTGTCTTTTCACAATGGTTGATCGATTATGTGTGTAACAAGCGGTAGAAATTGCTTCTGCCCAAAAGTTCATCGGTAATCCGTATGCTGATAGCATAGTTCTTGCGGCCTCCACGAGCGTTCGATTCTTCCTTTCGACTACGCCATTCTGTTGTGGAGTGCGTGCGGCAGAGAAGTTCTGTGATATTCCTTCTGTAGAAAGATAGGCTTCAATGACAAAGTTTTTAAATTCTGTGACATTGTCACTTCTTAACTTCTGTATTCTGCATTCATAAAGAACTTGGATTCTTTTCATTAGATTAATCAAGATGATTGGAACATCCGATTTCTTTCGAACAAATTCAACCCATGTGAAGCGCGAATACTCATCAATTAAGACAAGTATATATTTCTTGCCACCTAGGCTCTGTATGGCAATAGGACCGCAGAGGTCGACATGAAGCATGTACAGAGGCCTAGTGCACGACACATCTGTTTTGCCTCTGTGGGAAGCTCTTCTGAGTTTTCCCATCTCACAGGCAGAACACAAGTGATCCTTATTAAATTTAACATTAGGCAAACCTTTAACTAGATCAAGTTTGACCAATTTATCCAAGGTGTGAAAGTTCAAGTGACAGAACCTGTTATGTCATAACCAGGCTTCTTTACTTTCGCAAGCTACAAGGCAAACTTTGTCCTTGGTTGTTGAACAAAAGTTCATTAGATATAGATCACCTTTTCATTTGGCTCGCAAAAGTTCCATTCCTGTGTCTTCACTTTGCAGAGAGCAGAAAGTCCTTTTGAACAAGACATCAAATCATGTATCACAGAGTTGACTTACACTGAGTAGGTTGTGTTTAAGGCCATTCACATATGCAACTTTGTATACAGAGACGTTTTCCTTCTGTATGACTCCATAGCCTTTGATGTGTCCCTTCTTGTTGTCTCCAAAAGTTACAGATCCACCATCGTGTGTTTCTTTGTACGTGGATAGTAAACTTCTGTCGCCAGTCATGTGCCTTGAGCATCTGGAGTCAAGATACCAAATTGGCACATACCGCTCCTGTAAGACAATCACAGAGACTTAGGTACCCATATCCATATGGGTCCAATATTGTTAGAATTTTTCAAGTTTGCCTTAGCATTCTTGAAATACATTTTATCTTTTGTAGAAAGATCAGATTGTATCTCTTTAGGTTTTGACTTTGGAGTTTGAATTTTAGTGGAGAGTAAGCAATCTGGACTTGAGAAGTGATTTTTCAATCTGAACATAAGATCAAAACAATGACAGTATTTAATATGAGACGTGATTTGTTTGAACTTTTCATTGAATTCATTGAACTGAGTCACAGAGGCATTACATTCGTTCTTAACATTAGATTTCCTATTACAAGAAGATCTATGAATACTAGAATGTTTTTTGCAAAAATCTTGTTTAGGTCCTGCCTTCTGTGAGTCTCTTCTGTGGTGAACGTCTGTCTTCACTGTCACAGAGGAAAGATATTTGTTAGCTTCAGGCCTTGAAGGTTTTGAAAATTTTGAGCTTTTAGGATTTTCATAGGCCTTTTTCAAATTATCAAGCTCTGTAGAGGTTTTGACTTGTATACACATTTTTAGAAAATCTGGACAGATAGGTATCTCTGTGATTTTCTCTTTTGGAGAAATTGTTCTGTTAAGAACCTCAGAGGAGAATTTAACATCCTCTGTGTCACAGTGAATTATCCCTGATTTAGAATCAGTCTCTGAGTCGTCAGAGGATGAATCGTCCTCATATACAGAGGTTGAGTCATTTCTTTCGACAGAGGCTGGATTTTCTGAGCATGTATCGTACGAGTTTTCTTCCTCTGTAGAAAAACTTTCATAGATGGCAGAGGTTTCAGATGAGATCTCTTCAGCGAGAATTTGATCTATAGAAGATGTACAGAGATTTTCTAAAACATTTGATTTCAAAACTTCCAAAATTTCTTTTTCAATTGATCTTTTAAGATTTTCTTCTGAAAAGATGGGTTTAAACTCAGGAGCTTTTGCAGATAATTTCTTTTTGACATCTATCATACAGACAAAAGCGACCTGTGTTTGAGTCTCTGGTTTACCAAACTTAAAGATACCAATCTGATCTTGTGTTTTCAGATATTTCTTTGGTTTGATTCCTCTATTGACATAGGTTGAAGATGATGAATCTATGTTTTCAAACCACACATTGATCATCTTCGTATGTTTCCTCAAGTGAGGTTCTTCAGAGATTTTAACCCTGTTAGACAACCTAGGGGGGGTAAGGTTGTATTTAAATAATTTTACTTTCAAAAATTCTTTTATAAAAATATCTTAATAATGTAAATACAACAGAGTATATGAAAACACAACAGATACGTATAAATACAGGATAGATAAATATAGTAAATAAAGCAGAGTATAAATGCAATGAATATACAATAATTATATAAACAGATATAATTAAATGCACAGCGGAAATATAAAGAGATAAGGGATAGAGATACTTGACACGGAGATTTAGTGATCTACCACAACTTGGTAAATCACTAGCCGAGACACTTCCCGACACGATCCAATAAAAGTATTCTTTACGGTAGAATACAAACCAAATACAAAGGAAAGCAATAGGCTCTCAAGCTCCAGCTTATTGAGATATACAGGATCACACACCCGTTATTCAAACACTTACAAGAGGAGTATAACTCACAATGGTAATCACTCTTGTATAATATTTATCACTTGGATATTTTATAAAAACGTTTTATAAAATAAATATGTAGTGATAATATGTAGTATGGAATATTAGTTGGGAGAATAGATGGCTGTTGGTTGTTCTCTTGTCTATTTTTCTTCTCCACCATCGCATGCATTATATAGCAACTCTTCCAACGGATATAAGCATCCGCGGTATACCGCCAAAAGCACGCGGTATACCGTGCAGTAAAAAGTACACTGACACTCCAACGGCTCTCATGCAAAGTTGACTTCTGGAATACGTACCCGCGGTATACCGGCTATTCTTCGCGGTATACCGTGCAGACTGTACCCGCGGTATACCGGCTAGACAAAAAGCCTTTCAATCAATCAGAGGTGCAGTAAGCCGCCGCGGTATACCGCCTGAACCTTCGCGGTATGCCGGCGTCAGAAATAGGTAACTTCTCCAAGACGCAACCAATCTGCTGGATCTTCTCAATAAACCTTAATTAATTAAAATCATTTATTGGGTTTTTAGAAATATCCAAGTGGTATATTATTTTAGGGTGTTTATCATTATAAATTATAAACACTAATGACAACGTAAATCTTCCGTCTTGAACTCTTCAGATAAAATCTTCGTGTTCTTCAAGAACTGTACACTTGGATTGGATTGTTAGATAAACAATAATACGGTGTGTTTGTAATCATCAAAATAAATATATATAAATATATAGAGATGTGGTACACTTGCACCAACAATCTCCCCCTTTTTGATGATGACAAACACAACCGCTAAGCATGAGCATATGCGGTTTCTCTCCCCCGTTTGTCGAAACAAAAAGGGTCAAGAAAGACGGTATGCTTCCCCTCGAGAGATGCTCCCCCTCAAAATATGCATATATTTGAGAGAGCATAATCTCATGGTTAAAAGATAAAAAGCTCCCCCCTCAAATTAATAACAAATTATAAAATTTGAGGGACAATAAAATATGCAAAAAAAAGCATATAATAGACATAAAACAAAATAACCAAAAAGAAACACTTGCACCAAAAAAAAGGATCTTAAGGCTTCGATTTTTCGGTTAATTTTATGTGAGCAAAAATTACCACGTATTATGACCTCGTCAGGGAACACGTATTATATCCTCGTCAGGAAACACGTATTATATCCTCGTCAGGAAACACGTATTGTATCCTCGCCAGGAAACACGTATTATATCCTCGTCAGGAAACACGTATTGTATCCTCGTCAGGAACCACGTATTATATCCTCGTCAGGAAACACGTATTGTATCCTCGTCAGGAACCACGTATTATATCCTCGTCAGGAAACACGTATTATATCCTCGTCAGGAAACACGTATTATATCCTCGTCAGGAAACACGTATTATATCCTCGTCAGGAAACACCTACAAAAGGCAAAGAATTTTTTTTTTCGTGGTACCCTTTTCTTATGGGTCCTTTTAACAGTTAGTATAAAACATAAACTGCAAAAAAAATTAAAATATGTTGTCGACATAAAATAAAACAAGACAACATACAATCCACAAAAATGTTTAAAGCCACAAACGCATCCCACCGGGATTGTCAACATTAAACATTCCTTTCGGAATCCATTTTCTAACCATTCTAATTTTGCGATTGTATTTATCATACACATAAAATGAAGCATTTATATTCGCATTAGGTCTAGAAAAATTACTATTATACATACGAGCATACGGTTTCCTCCCATAATTCACATTTTTCATTTTTGACATATATGGGGGTTTTCTTGTATCAACTTTAGGAGATGCAAAAAATCTTTTAATGGGTTTACACGAGCATTTATCAACACATGTATCAGAACCAATGCCTTTTCGACAATTAATGCGATTCGACATATTTAGCATTTTAAGCATTTTATCATTGCTATTTTGAAAAGCTTTAGCTAATAGATTATCTTTTTCATATAAATCGCAGTTAGCTTTTAAATAAATATTTTCATTTTCAAGCAAATCACATTTTATACATGCAACACTTTCATATGTATTTTTATTTAAACATGCAATTTTATCATTTAAGACAATGCAAGATTTGCAAACAATATTTTCGCATGCTTTCTTTTCTAAAGTGATAACTTTATCATTTAACTCATTTTTGATTTTATTATCACATGCAATGGTTTGTTTACAATTATTCAACTCATTTTGACATAATAATAATTCTTCTTTTAATTTAGCATTCTCATTTTTATAACTATTTACGAGAACAATCAATTTTTGAAAAGAGACATTTAACATATCAATATCATCATCGTTATCACTACAACTAGAATAACTTGAGTATGAAGTACATACCTCTTTCTCGCAGTCGACGATGAGACACGTTTCTTCATTTCTTTGATCTCGGGTTTCGTCTCTCTTTTCTTTTGAGTTTCCACCATAGGTGATGTTCAAGTTCTCCCAAATATCACGAGCAGTTTCAAAGAGATAAACACGCTCAATATCATCGTTAGTAAGAACCGAAAAGAGAAAATTTTTGGCTTCATAATTTAAACAATAATTAGCCTTATCTTCGTCGGACCATTCCGAGCTAGATTTTTCAACAACTTTGTTGTTTTGAAATTTTGTGGGTTTGAAATTTCCTTTAATAATAATATCCCAAATTTTTTGATTTATCCCACGAACATAACGTTCAAAAGAATTTGCCCAAAGATCAAAATTTTCGAAATCAATAAGAAGAGATTTAGAAAACCAAGCATTTTGTTGAGACATAACAAAAACGGATTTAAAAAAAAAATTAAATAGACGATTTTTGAAAGCCCTGCTCTGATACCAATTGTTAGACAACCTAGGGGGGGTAAGGTTGTATTTAAATAATTTTACTTTCAAAAATTCTTTTATAAAAATATCTTAATAATGTAAATACAACAGAGTATATGAAAACACAACAGATACGTATAAATACAGGATAGATAAATATAGTAAATAAAGCAGAGTATAAATGCAATGAATATACAATAATTATATAAACAGATATAATTAAATGCACAGCGGAAATATAAAGAGATAAGGGATAGAGATACTTGACACGGAGATTTAGTGATCTACCACAACTTGGTAAATCACTAGCCGAGACACTTCCCGACATGATCCAATAAAAGTATTCTTTACGGTAGAATACAAACCAAATACAAAGGAAAGCAATAGGCTCTCAAGCTCCAGCTTATTGAGATATACAGGATCACACACCCGTTATTCAAACACTTACAAGAGGAGTATAACTCACAATGGTAATCACTCTTGTATAATATTTATCACTTGGATATTTTATAAAAACGTTTTATAAAATAAATATGTAGTGATAATATGTAGTATGGAATATTAGTTGGGAGAATAGATGGCTGTTGGTTGTTCTCTTGTCTATTTTTCTTCTCCACCATCGCATGCATTATATAGCAACTCTTCCAACGGATATAAGCATCCGCGGTATACCGCCAAAAGCACGCGGTATACCGTGCAGTAAAAAGTACACTGACACTCCAACGGCTCTCATGCAAAGTTGACTTCTGGAATACGTACCCGCGGTATACCGGCTATTCTTCGCGGTATACCGTGCAGACTGTACCCGCGGTATACCGGCTAGACAAAAAGCCTTTCAATCAATCAGAGGTGCAGTAAGCCGCCGCGGTATACCGCCTGAACCTTCGCGGTATGCCGGCGTCAGAAATAGGTAACTTCTCCAAGACGCAACCAATCTGCTGGATCTTCTCAATAAACCTTAATTAATTAAAATCATTTATTGGGTTTTTAGAAATATCCAAGTGGTATATTATTTTAGGGTGTTTATCATTATAAATTATAAACACTAATGACAACGTAAATCTTCCGTCTTGAACTCTTCAGATAAAATCTTCGTGTTCTTCAAGAACTGTACACTTGGATTGGATTGTTAGATAAACAATAATACGGTGTGTTTGTAATCATCAAAATAAATATATATAAATATATAGAGATGTGGTACACTTGCACCAACAAACCCTTTTACTTACAGAGAGTAAGTTTGGAAAAACTGGTTTATTTGTTTTTCCTACCACAAACAGAGAAGACAGAGGTTTAAGTCTTTTGCCTTCAACACCTAGAGTAATATCATCGTACCCTATACCTTGTCTTCCTATTTGTGAGTTTACTTTCTCATACACCTTCTGTGCATCTTTATAGTTTTTAAGTAAAACCTCTCTTCTGAGTAGATCTTGCCAAAGTACCTCTTTTTTTTTTTGAAAGTATTCTTTGAGAGCTCTTATGTCAGTTGTTTCACTCCTAGAAACTGAAAGCTCTTTAGTTTTGACTTTTAAAGCAGAGGTTAATTCAGAAATTTGCCTTTTTAAAGGATCTACATTTTTGCTCCAATATTTTTCTACTCTTTCCTTTTCTTCAAAAATTTTGGCTTTTTCTTGAGTGAGAAGCCTTACTTCTCTCTCATTAAAGGTGAGTCTTTTCTGAATACTTTCATTCATCTCTTTGAGTTCAATCAGTTCAATGTTAATTCTAACTGAATCATTTTCTACATATTTAATACAAGAGGTAGAGTTTGAAATGGATACCTCATTGTCAGTGCCCGAGTCGACTTCTGCCATGCCACATAATAGGGCATTGGTGGTGAATTCATCATCAGAGGTAGAGTCTGACTCGAAGTCCTCTTTATTTGCTTCAGAATGCCCTTTGTTCGCCATTAGGGATTTTTGTGCATAATATTCAGCCTTCTTTTTGTAAAAAGCTGAGTCCTTCTGTGGGCGATTTTGTCTACTTCTGCAATCTTTTGCGAAATGGCCTGGCTTGCCGCAGTTGAAGCAACCTTGGGAGGTGTTTTTAGTTCGATCGTCGGACTTCTGTTGGTCTCCACCTTTCTCTGTTCGGCATTCGTTTGCATAATGACCAGGCTTACCACATTTGTAGCATTCTTGTGTGTGGCCTACCTTGTCATCTGACCTCTGTCGGTCATTTCCTCTGTAGTTTCTGTCGCTCGACCTCTGTCGGTCACTTCTGTAGTCTGACCTCTGTCGGTCACTTGATTCTTCTCTTCTTTCATCATCTCTTTTATCTCTCTGGTTGTCTCTGCTATATCTGTCATTTCCAAAATTTCTTTGGTTACCTCTGAACTCTCTTGTCAATAGAGCCAATGATTTAGCTAATGACGCAAGAGTTATTTCTTCCTCTATCAGCTCGTCTTCTTCCCTACCAACCATCACTATCTTCTTCTTCTCCTTCTTCTTCTCCTCTGTTGCTCTCTCATTTCTTGGTCTCTCTGTAGCCTCTGTTGATTTACTAACCAATGCGTATGGTGCAATGGCTATTGTTTTAGCCTGTGCTATTTGAGGCTCTTATGCAGCTAGTGTTCCATAGAGATCAGAGAGTGTCCATGAGTCTAGATCTTGGTTTGTTTGTAAAGACATAGACAGTTGAAGCCACTCATCATTCAGACTCTTTAGAAACATGACGTTATTTTCTTTCGAGGTTCTGTGAATGCCAGACTTTCTACATTTGTTTATGAGAGAGTTGAACCTATCGTACGTTGTTTGCAGAGATTCTGTTGCAGAGGCTCTGAATGCATGATATTCATTTATGTACTGTGCCCTTCGGTTCTTCTGTGTTTTAGCACCCCCTTCCAACTGTCTTTCTAATTCTTTTCAAAGATCGTGCGCAGTTTCGCATGCATCTAAGGATTGAAAAAGCTCGTTGGGGATAGCCATTATTAGGATTCTTTTTGTTTTCTGTGCAACTTCATCTTCTGCCTTATCTTCATTTGACCATTCTTCTTTTGGTTTTGGTTTTTGATGTTCAGGGATTTCTGGAGATTCAGCAGTAGCTGGTACTCGTGGTACTGCTATCATGGGAACAGGAGGAAGGTTGTAAAGATATTGTACTAGATTTTTTTCAGTACCCTCAAAGAAATGAACCATTCTTATCTTCCATTGAGGATACTCATCTCGTAGGAGAGTAGGAGGCTTGGTGAGTGAACCAGCAGTAAAGAAGTTATTTGTATTTGTCATTGTTAAGGTTCTGAAAAGATAGTATGATTAAAGAGTATGAGTCTGAAGATCTGGAAAGTTTTCTGGGTTTGAACAGTTCCCAGAGTACACTTTAATGGAGTTTTAACCTAGAGATGAGGAATAGGAAAAAAAATGATTTCTATCACTAATCTTGTAAAAACGAGGATCACTTGATATTGATAATCAAGCTTTGCTCTGATACCAATTGTTGGTTCCCGTTTTGCTTATACAAGATTGTCAGATCTATTAGTTCGAATTTATGTTTGACGCGGAAGCGTATTTGAATAACTAACATATATGATTGATAGATTTAGAACATAATATAAATAAACAGTGAACAGGAAATAATATCTCAAAGTTTACTGAATATATATATTAAGAACAGATTCAAGAACAGTGAGTAAGCAAAGCTTTTAAAACAGATATGACTCTCAAAGTGTTTAAAGCTATGTGTTCTTGTGATGTTTTTCTCTCTTGAATTCTTGTTTCGATTGATCGATCGATGGATAGATAGATAGATAGGAAGAACTCAACATGAGTCTTCCTTATATACTACTCTAAGGGGACCATAAAGCATATGCTACTATTCACAAAGGACGGTATGAATAGTTGGACGGATGGCATGAACAGTTGGACGTGATGTATTGCATTTAATGCAGCAGACGTCTATTATGTACTAAGCCCTATTGAATCCAACCAGAGTTTGACACGTTGCAGTTGGACATGGTACGTTGCCATGCAAGTTGATGAACAGGTCCTATAACAGTAGCAAGACATTATAAATATCTTTGAAGTCTTTGTTGAAGACCGCAGAGGCTCTGTGAAGTGCCACAGAGGTTCTGCGGTTTGGTCCTTAGAAGAGCAGTCTTCACCGGATTCCGAGTCTTTGGTCTTCTTTGCGCGTATGACAGAGCTTCTGTAGGGCGCCTCTTTAGCTTCTGTAGCTTCTTGACCTTGATCTCTCGGTAAGTTTGGCAGAGCCTCTGTAAGAGGCTTTCTTCACTTAGCCTATTTTTCACTACTTCTAAATACTTCTTTGATTAGGAAGATTGAAGCTAACAGATCTGATGAATCGCCAGAGTCATCATCAGAGTCATCCTGACCCTTATCTTTCGTACCCTCTGCTCTGCATGAAGCTTCAGGCTTCTTCGGTGGAGTAGCACCTGCGACTATCAGTTTTGCATAAGCATCATCACAGAGACCAAGAAGAGTTCCGAGCTCTGCCTCTGTGTTGAAGCGCATTCTGCCGACGCTTGTCTGAAAGTCCTTAACATAGTTGTGATTGGCGATTGTAAATGCCTTGATGAAGTCGGTCATCTGGTCGAGGATCCCCTGCCCGAGCTCTGTAAGCTGTGCTCTTGTCATATAGTCGGAAGGCTTTATGGCTTGAGTTTCACGGGTTGCGTGCTCTTGGACTTGTTCTAAGGCCTTCTTTAGATCTTCTGGAGTAAGGCCCTTAGGAGTTGAGGATTGCTCTCTCTTCAGCTTTTCAAGCAGATCGTTGACAGAGCTTTGAAAGGCAGAGGTAGTAGCTTTTTCGAAGTCAGCAGCAGCAGAAGTGGCAGAGGTATCAGCAGTTGTTCTCATCTGGGCTAAGACATTTTGCACCTCTGTGGACAGGTTGTCTATTTTGGTTTTCAGGTTTGTGAGTGCCCTGGATGTAGTATCTGCAAAAGAATTAAAAGAGCTTTTCAACTCTTTTAATGTATTATCCACAGTGGTGACAAGGGTTTGGAACTCATCCCTTGATACATGTGGACTTGGTGAGTTCCCGTTCCTGGAACACCTTCTTTCGTCCCTGTATTGATGTTGAGGACGAAAGGATTTCCCTCTAATCCTTGAGCAGAGGCTTTATCAGCTTCAGACTCTATAGAGGTTCTGAGAAGGACATTGTCTTGATCCACTACAGAGGTGGGGACAAGAGTATCCTTCTGCTGATTCGGAGACTTGTCTATAGTCTCTCCGCCTTTGTGCACTCTAAGCTCCTCTGAAGAGCTGTTTGGACCTATAGTAGTGTGCGTGGCAGAGGAAACAAATTCCTCTGTTAGGTTGGCAATTATGGTCTGGGGCGATGGACCACGAACTAAGGGTAAGTCCTTTTGAGAGGACTCCCCTGGAATGGTTTCCCCGGCTAAGATTGGCACAGAGGTAGAAAGAGTTACCTCTGCCCGATCAGTTTTAGTTGGAGTCGAGCCGTGCTGCTCTTGTTCAATATTACCTTCTGCCACTAGACTGGCGGTAATAGATATGTGGGGTGCACTTGGAGTTGGTTGTGGGAGTGTGCCTCTTCTATTCCATGCATCTGCTCTAGCTTCTGCTTCTGTTGGGCATCCTAGCACTTCTTCTCCATCTATGGTCTCAACCTCTGTTGCTACCCTATGGCTTGGTGCTTCTACCCTGACTTCTGGGCTTTTCCCTAGGTCATCATAGAAAGAATGAGTCCCAATTAGTTGCATGATATGTGGATGATAAAGACCTTTTCTTATTTGGTCTGCTTCCTCTTCATCAGAATCAACCTCTGAGACTTCTACCCTAGTACCTCTAGTTTCAACCACCTCCTCTGTTGGATCTCCTAACATGGTGTCCATTTGATGGTCTTCTGCAGCTACCTCTTCTTCTGGGCTTGCCCTTTGCACATCAAATCCGGGTTAGGTGAAGGGGTTCTGTAGTACTTATGGAGTTTTAGACTGATTATTCTGTGGGGTTTGGTCATCATCATCCAAGTCAGAAGAGATTCTAAAGTCTGGTACTTCTGTTGAATGATGAGATAGAGCTTCTGCAGTCCATCCAGAGGGGTCCAAAGAGTGTGCAATCCCGGGTTGTTGGAGGAAGAGAGAAAAATCACCCTGATCTTCTGCATAGTTGATGGGTGAAGGGGATTGCAGAGGTTGCTCATTGGCTTCTTCTACCATTTCTGCATCCTCTGCGATGGTCCATAGAGGGGTGTGAGGTTTCTTGGTCTTCTTCTTGCTCTTTTTCCTTTTTGGCTTTGGGGCACCCTCCTCTGAAAACTTATGTTTTCTTTTCTTCTTTTCTTTTGGAGGAGGGGGTGTGCAGATGATCCAACCTCTGTTGCATGAGGAGGGGATAGTTGAGCAGCAGAGGTAGAGGTGCCCTCTGTAGTTTTCTTGTGGGTTTTCTTCTTCTTCTTCTTGGGAGTGGTGGCAGAGGTTTTTCTCTTTGTTGAAGGGGAGAGAATCGCTTCTCTCTGAGCTTGAAAGTTGGCCTGTACAAGCTGATGTTTGGCCAAAGCTGCAGCCCATTGTTCATCTGACATCCTATCTACAACCCTAGTTCCTAATGGGGCTCCTAGACGCGGGGGTGTCACAGGACTCGGTTCTGGAGTCCTATGATCGCGTATGTATTCTAACTTAAGGGTTTTGTTTGTAGTGTATCCCAGAAGTTTCTTTGGCAGAGGTCTGCAGAATGGGTATTCATCTTTGTGCTCTGTTGGGGTGTTTTTGTTTAGGGGATACATTCTGGCCGTTGGTTCCTCCATTGGCCATTTTTGTAGACGTATCTAGCAGGACACCCAGAATTCTTTGATATTGCAGAGGAGGTAGAGTTTCGGGCTTTCGTCCTTTGGCCTTCTGAGAGGAGATCCTTCTGTCAATGGTGCTGACCATTTCTTGCATCATGATGGTGGAGTAGTCCAGAGGTAGATCATAGTATACCCCGTACATTATGGTCAAGATTTGGTGAGAAGTTTGGTCTGGACTACCCACCTTCCCTGTTAGGCACCGATTTAGGATTGAGAAGAGTGTATTCCACAGAGGAGGAAGGCGATTTCTTCTGAAATCATTTCTTTTTCTTAGAGTGGTGTTGTACCCTAACATTTCAACAAAATGGCAGAGCTCTTCGTCTGTTGGTTCCTCTGCGTATGCCTTTATCCGTAGTAGTCCTCTGGTGGGTAGGCTGAACTCCAGTGAGAACATGGTTCTGTTGAATTTGAGTTCGAGGTGCTCGGATTTGTCTGGTTTGGAGATGTAGCCCTTGATTTGTCTATCTACGGGGTCAAATCTGCTGCTTTGCCAGAATTGATTGAGATATCTGGCAGGGATTTTATTGACAGTTTTGGATAACAGGGAGTAAAGGTAATGGTTTTCCAAAATGTGGAGAAGGATGGCATGTGCTTCCCCAAAAGCGGTTTTTGAGGGAACCAGATAGTAGTTATTTGGTTTTAAAGGAAGAACACGTTCAAAGTGTTCATGTGCGATGAAGTTTTGAAGATGGGTGGTCGGAGCAAAATATGCTTCATCGCCGGAGTGGTCGTGTTCTAGGTTTCTGGCGATTTCCTGGTTTTGGGAGTTCCCAGAATGAGATGGGGAGTTCACCGGAGCGTTGGAGGTGGAAGCCATTGTGATTTTCTTTGAAGAAAGAGAGTGAAAAATGGAAGTTGCAGGTTATTGCAAGGTTCGCCGGAGAAGATAAAGAGAGTAACTTCGTAAACGTTTAGAGGTTGTGGTAAGTTTGGTTTTATACTGAAGAGATGGTAGAATCTGAAAGGGTAAATATGTGAAAGTGAATAAAATTTGGAATCCGTAATTGAGTACATACGGCTGGTTCAACTTTCCAGGAGAACGTGTGCCACATACGTCCAATCAAAAGATGACACGTCATTAATGTCAGAGCACGATTAGATGGCATGTGCGGCCCATTAATGCTTGGCGCGTGAGCTTTTCTACTTTCAGAAGACTGTCACTCGCAGTAGATAACCCGTTCTTTTACAGAATATCCATAAAAGGCCAAGTGTCAGACTCAACAGAGGCTCTATTGTGGAGTGAGCTCTGTGATCTGAAACTTGTCTTTTTGTCTCCTCTGATGCTTGTACCTTTACCAAAAACGTTTGAAAGATCATTGGAGAGGATCGATAGATCTTTAGTACAAAATTTTCATTCACAGAGGCTTTGAGGCTCTGTCGAGGCCAACAGAGGCTCTGAGAGTGAAAATTTCTCATAACTAAAAATTTAGAGAACTTTTTGATCATCCAAGGTTTTCATTGTGTTAAACACTGTTTTTAGGACATATTTGGAAATTTGTGTCCTGCAAAACTGTTTTGGAAATGGATTTTGTTCGAGACATACTCTTAGAGTGTCTAGTTTGGGCGACAGAGACTATTTGGTGGAGTGAGCTCTTTGCCCATAAGACTTTTTTTCAGTATCCTTGTGTGTGCATTTGTACGTACAAATCCTTAGAGAAGACATTTAAGGTTGATCGACAGAGTTTCCGTATGAAATTTGCAGTTCTAGAGGATCCGTCTTACAGAGGCTCTGTTGAGCTCAGTAGAAGCTCTATAACCTTAAATTTCCTATAACAGAAGGCTCGAAAATCCTTTTGATCATTTCTTGTTTGGAATGTCTTAAACAGTGTTTATAGGACGTATTTTGAAATTTGTGTCCTAGAAAATTGTTTTCAAAAAGGATTTGTACGAGTTACTCACTTTTGGTTCTTCTTGGTTCGGTAAAAATACTTGACTTCTGTAGACATGGTTGATCATATCTCTTCTTTGGCTCCCCCTTGAATGATCAACCTCTGTTGATCAGATCAAGGTCTCCTTCTGCTCTCCCTTGACCTTTGCTTGGATCAAATGAGACAAGTTGTGCACAAAACATAGGTCAAAGTTATCTGAGGTTCTGTGGAGATTGTCATACTCTGAGCAATCCCACAAAAGCTCTGTTGGTTACAGAACTTTTGCCGATTAAGAATTTACATACAAAAGAGTTTAAATATATACATATGTACAAGAAGATCAAATCTTACTTACAGAGGGTTCAACTCATGTTAATCATTCCCAACTTACCTACCAGGAAAAGGAATCTTTTCTCATCTAGTACTTTGGTGAATAAGTCTGCAAGCTGGTATTCAGTGGGCACAAAATGCATTTCGATTGTGCCAAATTCAACATGATGCTTCAGAAAGTGATAACGAATATCGATATGCTTTGTTTTTTAGTGCTGTACTGGATTGGCAGAGATTGCTATGGCACTTTTGGAATCACAGAGGATGGAAATCTTGTATATGTTGTACCCATAGTCTTTGAGCTGAGTTTTCATCCACAGAACTTGAGAGCAACAACTAGCAGCAGCAACATATTCCGCTTCTGCTGTAGATGTAGATACACAGTTCTGCTTCTTCGAAGTCCAGCTGACTAGATTACCTCCCAGGAATTGACAACTCCCAGAGGTGCTCTTTCGATCAAGCTTGCATCCTCCATAATCTGAATCTGTGTATGCCTTAAGACCAAAACCAGAGTTCTTTGGATACCAGAGTCCAAGATTTTTGGTCCCTTTAAGGTATATGAAGATCCTCTTTACAGCAATATAGTGGGATTCCTTTGGGTTAACTTGATATCTTGCACAGAGGCACGTGGCATACATTATGTCAAGTCTACTTGCGGTTAAGTATAAAAGGGACCCAATCATACCTCTGTAGAGTTTGCACTCTACAGATGTGCCATTTGGATCTGAGAATAATTTATTTCCAGTGGCCATTGGGGTCTTCATTACAGAGGCATCAGAGAGACTGTATTTTGAAAGTATGTCAGAGACATATTTAGCTTGATTTATAAAAATTCCCTCTGATGATTGTTTTACTTGGAGTCCGAGGAAGAAAATTAATTCTCCCATCATACTCATTTCAAACTCACTCTGCATGAGTTTTTCGAAATCTTTGCACTGTTGTGCATTTGTAGACCCAAAAATGATGTCATCCACATAGATCTGTACAAGCATAATCTCCTCACCATTTCTTTTATAAAACAAATTAGTATCGGTTGTACCTCTTTCGTAATTGTTATCGAGAAGAAAGGTTGAAAGTCTTTCGTACCATGCTCTTGGAGCCTGTTTCAGTCCATACAGAGCTTTGTCAAGGTAATACACATATTTTGGGTACTTGGAGCTTTCAAACCCTGGTGGCTGCTGGACATATACTTCTTCTTGGATTTCGCCATTCAGAAAGGCCGATTTTACATCCATTTGAAATACTTTGAAACCTTTGTGGGCTGCAAAGGCTAAAAATATTCTTATAGCCTCGAGCCGTGCGACAGGGGCAAAGGTTTCATCATAATCGATGCCTTCTTCTTGACGATATCCCTTGGCCACCAATCTTGCTTTGTTTCTAATGACCACCCCATCCTCGTCTTTCTTGTTTCTGAAGACCCATCTTGTCCCTATTGCTTGTTTTCCTCGTGGCAGAGGTACTAGGGTCCATACCTTGTTTCTTTCAAACTGTAGAAGCTCTTCTTGCATAGCATCTACCCAGTTTGGATCATCTAGGGCTTCAGAGATTCTTTTTGGCTCGATCACACTGATAAAATTTGTAAAGAAACAAAAATTAGTAGTGGTTGATCTTGTCTTGACCTTTTCAGAAGGATCATCGATTATAAGGCTTGAAGGATGGCTTTTCGTCCACTGTGTTGTTTTTGTAAGATGGTCATTTGAGTCATCAAGATTAACTTATGTGGTTGCACACTGTGGTTCTGGTGCAACCTCTATTGTTGATGGTACTTCTGTGCTTATGCTTGATTCTTCAGCTTGTGGGAGGATTGGAATGAGAGTTGGAATTTGTTCCTCTGAGGAAGTAGAGACTGAGTCTTCGTTTTCCTCTGGTATTGATTCCTATGTAGTCGCTGGAGTAGGTATTTCAGGAGCCTCTGTGGTTGAGTCCTTGGTTGTGTTATCTTCAGCTTCTGTTCGCTCCCCCTCAGCATGTGCATTTGTATGATTCATAGAAGAGGATGAAGTATTTAATGGACCAGTTAGAGATATACCTGACTCAGTCTGGTTTGCAGAAGATGTTTCTCCAGAGGCTCTGACGGCTCCAGCAGAGGGATCAATATCATCATGGAACATCTCTTCAAATAGAAGATTTAAGTCTTCTTCTCTTGTCTTTGAGATGCCAGAGGATTCCTTCTTTCGACCGAGTTCTGAACTGATTTGTTCATAAGTCTTTTGAAAGGAATCGTCAAAAGATACATTGATGCTTTCTACGATGGATAGAGACTTCAAAAGGTACACTCTGTAAGCTTTTGAAGTGGCAGAGTATCCTATGAACTTTCCTTCATCTGCTTTCACCTCAAACTTTCCTTTTGCTTCTCTATCATTTAAGACGAAGCACTTACATCCAAATACATGAAAGAATTTGATTTTTGGTCACCTTTTGTTGATCAAATGATATGGTGTCTTGATGTGCCTCTTTACAATGGTTGATCGATTTTGGGTATAACATGAGGTTGATACTGCTTCTGCCCAAAAAGACATTGGTAATCCACAAGCTGTCAGCATAGTTCTTGCAGCCTCCATAAGCATGCGGTTCTTTCGCTCAACCACGCCGTTCTGTTGTGGGGTGCGTGCAGCAGAGAAGTTCTGTGAAATGCCTTCTTCTATAAGATAGGCTTCAATGACAGAGTTTTTAAATTATGGCCATTGTCGCTTCTTAGTTTCTGAATCCTGCACTGATACAGAACTTGGATTCTTTTCATTAAATTTATCAGAACGTTTGGAACATCTGATTTCTTTCTGACAAATTCAACCCATGTAAATCTTGAGTATTCATCGATCAAAACAAGTATATATTTCTTGCCACCTAGGCTCTGTGTAGCGATTGGACCGCAGAGGTCGACATGAAGCATGTACATAGGCCTAGTGCAAGATATATCAGTTTTGCCTTTATGGGAAGCTCTTTTGAGTTTTCCCATTTCGCAGGCAGAGCACAAGTGATCTTTATTGAACTTAACATTTGGAAGACCTTTGACTAGATCAAGTTTAACAAGCTTATCTAGAGTATGAAAGTTTAGGTGGCAGAACCTGTTGTGCCATAACCAGGCTTCTTCGCTTTTACAGGCTACAAGACAGAGCTTGTCTTCCTTGTTCTTGGCACAGAAGTTCATTAGGTAGAGATCGCCTCTTCGTTCGGCTCGCAGAAGTTCGACTCCTGTGTCCTCACCTTGTAGAGAACAGAAGGTTCTTTTGAACATCACGTCGAAACCCGTATCGCAGAGTTGGCTAACACTGAGAAGATTGTTTTAAGGCCATCCACATATGCAACTTTGCATACAGATATGTTCTCCTTCTTGATGACTTCGTAGCCTTTAATGTACCCATTTTTGTTGTCTCCAAAGGTCACATATCCACCATCATGTTTTTCTTTGTATGTGGATAGTAGACCTCTGTCGCCAGTCATGTGCCACGAGCATCCGGAGTCTAGATACCAGATCGGCACATACTGCTTCTGCAAGACAATCAGAGAGTTTTAGGTACCCATATCCAAATGGGTCCAGCTTTGTTAGGGGTTTTCAAGTTTGCCTTAGCATTCTTGGACTTTGCTTTAGCTTCTGTTGAAGAAACATTCTGTTTCTTCTTCCCCTTGAATTTAGCATTCTTGTTGGGTATAGAGAGTAAACAATGTGGATTTGTGAAGTGTTGGCTTAATTTATACATGAGATCAAAACAATGACAATAATGAATGTACGAAGAGATTTGCTTGAACTTTTCATTAAAAACATTAAATGGAGGCACAGAGGCATTACATTCTATCCTAACATTTGACTTCCTATTACAAAAAGACCTATGTAGGCTAGATTTTTGTTTGCAAAATCCTTTGTTGAGAGCATCCTTCTATGGACCCCTTCTGTGGTGAACTTCTGCAGGTTTCACTGTCATAGAAGAAAAAGATTTGACATTTTTAGCCCATTTACCCTTCTGTTGCCATGTTAGTTTTTCTTTAATAGGCTTTAGGGATTTTAAAATCTTTGAACTTGTTGGATTTTGAGAGGACAAAGCCTTTTGTTGTTTAATTTTCTCAAGCTCAAGAGAGGTTTTGGCTTGTATACACATGTCCAAAAAGTCTGGACAGATAGGAACTCTTGTGATTTTCTCCTTGGGAGGAATAGTTATGTTAAGAACTCTAGAGGGTAGTTTAAAATCCTCTGTGTCACAAGGTCTTATCTCTGACTTAGAGTTAGTCTCAGATTCGTCAGAGGATGAATCATCCTCATATACAGAGGTTGAGTCACTTAGTTCTCTTTCGACAGAGGCTGGACTTTCAGAGCATGTGCCATACTCACTTTCTTCCTTTTCTAAGGGACTATCTTCTAAGTCAACAGAAGTATCTGATAAGGTTTATTCAGAGAGATTTTGATCAACAGAAGGTGTACAGAATTTTTCGAAAAAGTTGTTTTTCCCGATTTCTATCAACTCTTTTTCATCTGAAACGATAGGCTTGAACTCAGGAGCCTCTGCCGATAATTTCTTTTCAGAGTTTATCATGCAGACAAAGGCAACCTGTGTTTGAGTCTCGGGTTTACCAAACTTGAAGATTCCTATCTGATCTTGAGTTTTCAGATATTTCTTAGGTTTGGATTCTCTTTTGACAGAGATTGAAGGTGACAAATTTGTGTTTTCAAACCACACATTTGTCATCTTCAGAGGTTTCCTTATGTGAGGTTCCCAGAGACTTTTCGCCTTTTGCTAACAGAGAGTAGATTTAGAAAACCAGGTTTTCTTGTACTTCCAATGAGAAATAGAGATGACAGAGATTTGTTTCTTTTGTTTCCGGTGTATGGATCTATATCACAGAAGCCAATTCCCCGTCTCCCTATTTGTGTGTTATTTTTCTCGTACACCTTCTGTGCATCTTGGTATTTCTTAATTAAAAGATCTCTTCTGAGTAAATCTTGACAGAGGACTTCTCTTTCCTTTTGAAAATAATGTTTAAGAGCTAGAATGTTCATTCTGTCGGTCTCAACGTCCATTAGTTCTTTAGATTTTGTTTTTAATGCAGAGTTAAGTTCAGAAATCTTTTCTTTCAAAGGATTTAGCTGTTTGTTCCAATTTGTTTCAATTTCTTCCTTTTCTTGAAAGATTATAGCCTTTTCTTGAGTGAGAAGTCTAGCTTCTCTCTCAAAGAAGGTAAGCTTCTTTTGAATACTTTCGCAGGTCTTTTTAAGTTCTGTGTATTCAATGTTTAGTTTGAGCAAATCAGCTTCTGCTTGACTAGAGTTAGAGTCAGAAGTGGATACCTCACTATCGGAGTCAGATGAGCTGACCTCTGCCATTCCACAGAACAAGGCGTTTTTGTCGCCTTCATCAGATGATTCGTCTGACAGTCAGTTCTCCTGATTCACCATTAGTGACTTCTGAGCATAAAACTCCGCTTTCTTTTTGTAGTAAGCAGAGTCCATCTGTGGGCGGTTGGATTTGCTCCTGCAGTTAGCGGCATAATGACCTGACTTGCCACAGTTAAAACATCCTTGGTTCTGGGAACCGTTGTCAGCTCTGTCGTCCGACCTCTGTCGGTCACTACCTCTTTCAGTTCTACATTCATTGGCGTAGTGGCCTGGCTTTCCACAGTTGTAACATACTTGGTTATATGGAGTGTTGCCAACTTTATCGTCTGACCTCTGTCGGTCACCACCTCTGTCAGTCGACCTCTGTTGGTCGCTACCTCCGTCGTTCCTTTCATTTGACCCTTCTCTTCCATAGCGTTCATTACCAGACTTCTTCTGGTAACCTCTGCTGAATTTCCTTGTCAAAAGGGCTAACGATTTAGCAATAGAGGCCATTGATGTCTCTTCTTCTTCCACCACCTCCTCATCTTCACTATCAACGATCAAGATTTTCTTTTTCTTCTCCTTCTTTACTTCTGCAGCTTTCTCCTTTGGCTTCTCTCTAGCTTCTGTGGTCTTACCGACCAGTGTAAGAGGTGCACTGATTTGTGCTTTTGCTTGTGCGATTTGAGGCTCTTGGGCTGCCAATGTTCCATAGAGATCTGACAGAGTCCAGGAGACTAAGTCCTGATTTATTTGCAGAGACATGGACAACTGGAGCCATTCTTCATTTAGGCTCTTTAGGAACATGACGTTGTTCTCTTCAGAAGTTCTATGAATCCCGAACTTCTTGCACTTATTGATTAGAGAGTTAAACCGATCATATGTCGTCTGTAGAGATTCGGTCGACAGAGCTTTGAATGCATAGTATTCATTTATGCATTGGGCTCTGCGGTTCTTCTGAGTTTTGGCCCCACCCTCCAGTTGTTTTTCCAGTTCCTTCCACAGATCGTATGCAGACTCACACACATCTAGGGATTGGAAAAGGTCATTGGGTATGGCCATTATCAGAAGTCTCTTTGTTTTCTGAGCAACCTCATATCTTGCCCAATCAGGTTTAGACCACTTTTCCTTGGTCTTTGGTTTCTCGTATGCAGGAACCTCAGGAGTGTCACTTGTGGCAGGAATACGTGGTACTGTGACCATGGGAACGAAAGGAGGATTGTTGATAAAGTGCATGAGTTCTTTGTCAGTACCCTCGAAGAAGTGAATCATTCGTATCTTCCACTGAGGGTACTCATCTCTGAGTAGTGTGGGTGGCTTGGTTAAGGAACCAGCGGTGAAGAAGTTGTTTGAATTTGTCATTCTGAGAGAGTGATAATTCCAGAAAATAGGGTAAGCTTTCTGAAGATGAAGTTGGTAAGAATAGTGTTTTTAAGCTTAAAAAGCTTTGAGCATTGTATTAAAATGGAGATTTAACCGTAGTAACAGGTTCTGTAAGTATACCAAAGTCGAACAGGTCGAGAGTGGCAGAAAAACAGAAGGAATGAAGAACAGGTTAATATCAGTCCAAGTTTCTACCAAAAATCATTGCAAGAGTGGATCGCTTGATATAGAAAATCAAGGCAGGCTCTGATACCAATTGTTGGTTCCTGTTTTGCTTAACAATGATGATTCTATCTAATTAGTTCAAACAATATATAATGCGGAAGCGTTTTAACGAACTAACAGATATTATGAGGTAGAATAACACACAATATCAAATACAAGAAGTGTAAATAAGACAGATAAATAGCTCAATGATTCACTGTATTTGATATAATAAGAACACCAAGAACACCGAAAGGTTTGACAAGAAGCTGCTCTAAAGGTGTGTGTGTGGTGCAAAGCCTTATAGAAGAGTTCACATGAACCTTCTATTTATACTACTTATAAAGGGGACAAGATCTAGATACTAAGGATGGTAGGTACTAATACACTGCTTGGAACAGTTGCTGGAAGGTACAAAACACTATTCTGGAACTATTGCAGAAACAATGTTCATTAAATGCTCTGTATTCTGCTTTAGGCTGAAACCTATCAGAGTTTGACACGTGGAGTTGTCAGGTTACGCCTTTGTACGAGTGATCTTCAGAACCTTCGAATGGCAGAAATCGTGTAAAGAACGATTGTCCTTGTATAGATCTTTTGCGTAGATCTTCTTTTTACCACAGAGGCTCTGTCAAGTATGACAGAAGCTCTGCGGCCTTGTCCGCATAGAAGAGTCTTCTGTTGCTTCTTTACTTCGGTCTTCTTGGCTAACCCGACAGAGCCTCTGTCGGAGACTTCTGTCTTCTTGGTTACTTGGCTACTCGGCAGAGCTTCTGTTGGTGTCGATACTTAGTCTATTTTCCCAATACTTCTATTTATCACAAAGATTGGAGCTAACATATTAGCTACAAAGGACGAAACCATAAGGACCAAACCACAGAGGACGAAACAACAGAGAAGTTGGTGGGTCATGGTGAGATATCTGGTGGAGAAGTTGGGGACATGGTCCCTATGTTTTCAACAATTTCCATCCATTTAGGGCCAAAAAATAGAAAAACCACAGGGACAGAACCTCTATTGTAGGCTAATAGTCACGATGAGGGTGTTTGAGAGGAGTTTTTCGCCGGAGATAGAGGAAGAAGACGAAGATAGATAACTGGGATGAGGCTAATGAACAAGATGGGAATGAAGGGTTGGCTAGCGATTGCCATCATCTTCCTATGAAATCGATCACCATCATCTTTCTTGTGGTAGGTGGAGGTTTTTGGTCGAACATGAAATGATCCCTATGTAAATAACGTAAGAGGTTGGAGATGGTGAGGTTGGTCGGAGGTATCACCGATTACAAAAACGGTTTGGTCGGGGAGATGGTTCTCTATGTGTGATATATGAGTAAACTTCACTCACCCACTTTCAACCTGGTGGCTGCAACCAGATACGCTCAGAGAAGGGGAAATGGATGAATAGATATCTATGAAAATTGATTTGAAACAGATGGTGGTGTTCTTGGTGGTGGAGATAAACACAGGGACGATAATGGTCCATGTGTTTGTTACACACACACACACACAGATATATATATATATATATATATATATAAGGAGATGTTCAAATGAGAAGTGCTAAATGTATGAGAAGTAAAGAAGTGATCCTAGCCCTTCACCTGGTCAACATTTGCGGTTTTGAGTGTGAAGTACCGGATAATTTCTTGCATGGTCTGTAGAAGTTAGAGAGGTAGTTTCGTAACTTTTATAAATAGACGACAAATAAGTTCATATGTGAACCCATATGATTCACATGTGAACTATATGTTCATATGTGAACCTGTTCATTAGCTCACATGTGAACTATTTAACTGATTCACATATGAACTTACGGGTTCATATGTGAATTAGTTAATTAATTCTTATGAAAATCAGTTAATTAGTTCATATGTGAATCAATTAATTAGTTCTTATGAGAATCAGTTAATTATTTCATATGTGAAATAATTAATTAGTTCTTATGAGAATCAATTAATTAGTTCATATGTGAATCACAAGGGTTCATATGTGAATCAATTAGAAGGATTAAGAATTCTACGCACAACTTTGGATTTTTGAACTTAAATCTTCCAAACTTCAACTTATGTTGATGATTCCTTCACTTGATTTTAGCTTCGTCCATTGAGACTCTTGAAGAGAGTAGAAATGGTTTATCTTCAGTCTTGTCATCTCCATATCTCTAATACCAAATACCCTGTTAAGTCATGTACTTGTCGAGGACAAAGAAAACCTCGGCTAATCTTAATACTCAGTGAACGGATAATAGTAATAAAACAATATTCATGAGATAACAAGAGAAATAAACAGCATTAAGATGCTAATCAAGATTTAGGATGTTTATGAAAGAAATTCAAATCAAGCATATGGCCCGAAGGCATGTCAAAGGTCCAAAGACCAAACCACATCACAAGGACGCGTTGTGTAACACCCTCAAATTTGGAACGAGCGACGAACATTAAAATTTAATAAATTAACCAAAATGGATAAAATCAGTCCTATAATTCATTCCTCAAAATACCTCGGAATTAAAACATTGTGATTCCTACAGTTTGTAACTTAAAAACGGGCGTTACGTAATACAACATAAGTTGCTAATCCCAAACAAGTGCGGAAGACTTCACTACTCAAGTTACCTCTCGTGCACCCTACTAGCACTCGCCACTTCACAAAGTAGCTAGAGCTACCCCAACCTGAGCCTGTTGCACATGCCGACAAATAAAAAGGGTTAGGCTTACGCCTAGTGAGTTCAAGCATTTTATCATGACTATATAAAATCATAAATCGGAAGGTAGTTGTTATAGTCATGATTTAAATAAATCTTTAAATGAAAGTTCGCGACAAGACTATCATTTCCAAAAGGTTTCCCAAACGGCATAAATGACTCATTTTCCAACGCACTCAAAATCCATGGGAACCATTCCCAAAAGTGTAAAGCGTTTTCCAAAATGAGTTACGAAACCCAACCCACTCAAATACGTGAATAAATCTAGTTTTAGGTATAACCTTCAAATACGGTTGACAATACACACTCAACCCGTAAAACATGGAAACCATCCATTTAAATATAATCTTTTATTGGAAACATAATACAAAGCAAAACTCACGCAAACGTAAAATGTATTAAAATCCAAATACCATAAAATAAAACTCCAGCAGTTAAAACATCCAATAAGAAGGTAATATAAATCCGTCCATCAATCATGGAAAACAATCCATATGCATGTAATATAACCTCAACAATGTGAATAGATAAAATACCCGAAATCAACACCCTTCGGTGACGGGGGAGACCCGATCTCATCGAATGTGGCAAACACATAAATTAAACCACGATTAAATAAATGCAAGTAAGCTTCTTGGATGTGGAAAATGGATGACATCAACCATACTAGGTCTTTAGTCAATCCTCGACATCAATCATACTAGATCTTTAGCCCATCTTAGACATCAACCATACTAGGTCTTTAGTCCATCTCAGACATCAACCATACTAGGTCTTTAATCCGTCTCAGACATCAACCATACTAGGTCTTTAGTCCATTTAAAACCACCAAGTTCAACCATACTAGGTCTTTACCTTGGAAACCCACCATCCAAAACAAGCTTACTCGACTTAAATATAAATACATGACCCCAAAAGAATAACTAATGCGTTCAAATCATGTAAACCTCAAATATGATGCAACTCATGCAATGCAAACCCCAAGCCCACGTCGAGCTTATTAAAACCGGGCGAATGCCATCAAGACTCAATCGAATCCAAAACCGAGCCCTCTGCTCAAAAGATCTAAAGATCATTTATCAATGTCAAATCATGCAAATGAAATGCAATTAAGCATATAACACATCCTAGACTCCACCCTGAGCATGTAAATATCAACAACGTACAATAATATGCAACACGGTGCAATAAAAGCAACCCGTAAATAAGACTCCACATCGAGCCATTTAAACCGGACAAATGTCCCAAGACTATCTCAAAGTCAAAACCGAGCAAAGTGCTCCAAGCTTGCTAGACCCACAAAACACGTATCCTAAAATCATCATTAACCCCAAAACTCAACACGGGTTAAACAAAAGGGTTTTCCCAAAGGACTCACACCCTTAATATTCTCAAATTGACTCATAACACTAAAAGTGCATTTTCCCAAATGGTTTATTAAAATCATTTACACTAACATGATTAAACCATCAAATAAACCTCATTTTGAGCAATTAATCTTTTAAAGACAATTTTGGCTTCTAATCACCCAAATATTCAAAAGCCCCAAATATGAGTGTTTTACACATTTATGAAGATAAACACTTCAAAAAGAGTTAAACCATTCAAATAACTCAACCATATATATTTTCAAGTAAAACACACAAATATTTGGAAAATACTCATTTTGGCATGTACAAAGTTTTCGCAAAGTAACTTGAACTCACCTTGCTAGATTTAAGCTAAATATAGAGTTCTCCAAATGTAAGCTCCTTTGAGAAACTTGCATCTTCAAGCCAAATCTTCCAAAAACCTAGATACACAAGTTTCCAACCATAAATAATCATCCCAAACACTTATATATGTTTCCCCCAACATAAGTCATCCAAAAACACCAAAGATATCAAAACCCTAACCTCTTAGATGGAGAAAAGTGAGAAGCTTACCTCAACCACCGCCGAATACTCCTGGACCATTCAACATACTTCAAAACTCTTCCTAGATCCTTAAAGATCTCTCAAAAACGAAACCGTAGCAACTTGAATCACTCAAATCGGAGTTGGGATGCAAAAGTTATGAAGAAATGAAGTTTGAGGGTTTGAGATTCGCGACTTAAAGCTCCAGATCACTCCCGCGGTTTGTCCCGCGGTTTTGAAGTCGTGTAACATGTCGCGCGGGTCATAAACAGAGGTTTATGCGGCTTGGGCCGTGGTCCAAAGTAGCGCACCAGCCCGCGCGGCCCTTTTTTGATCCGATACTGTTTCGGCCGTAACTTCTTCGTTATAGCTCCGTTTTCGCTTCGGAAAGAACCGTTGGACTCGTATTCGAATTCCCCATCTAACAAGACCATAAAATCTAAGATTTAAACCAAAATCCCATTTTTCATATTTTTCTTAAAAGATCGGTTTCCCTCTGATTCGAAATTGTACTTATCCGAAAATTACGGGTGTTACAATCCTCCCAACCTTAGAATGATTTCGTCCTCGAAATCTAGTTCTCACACGATCCCTGGCTACCGCGCCCAACACGTTCCAAGTTCCTTCTGCTTCAACCATATTCGAATCTTAATCCCCACAGAATTTCACATAACAACTTCTTGGTGTTACTCACAACGAGTCCATGCTTAGGCATAATACACATACATCCAATTGAAAGCCTAATCTGCTGGAGTGGCTTCCGAATACCAGACATAAGTTGTCTCCCAACCTTAAGTGATCCATACCATCCAACGACATATTCGAGCTCCCCAATCACTTCAGATCCACATGTTCTTAAATTTTATCTTCAAACTAGTCCAAAGTTCAATCACCACCGAAATCAATTAAAATCTCTGAATCCCAAATATTCCCGCCACTTGGACTAGCATTCATTCTTAACGGATTCCATTAATGCCAACACCGACGGTCATCACTGACCCCTCAATTACACAACTCCAAAAATGTGTTTAATTATTAATCATCCAATCGACAGATTCTCTTACCACACAAGGAAAGTCATTTCACTAGATCCTCCTATCACAATTGAACATCTACAAATTACTACAATCATTACCATCATTCATTTAAAATCGGACTACAATCCCCCGATTACACTAAAGGTGCTTGGCCTCAAGCCCAAAAGTTGACACCTAGTCATACCACTAAGTTGAATCACCACAGACTCTACACACGAGCTTCACTCGTCGAGCCTTCTTCCAAAACCAAGGTTATCGATATGGTGTCTAAAGGGTCCCACATACGAAAGTTGACCAAGACCCCAAAATAAGATTCCCAACACGAAAGGTTACCACCAACCTCAATATAAGATATCGCGAATCAGATTTCTTAGTTACAAAAGTGCATCATCCCCGCACCCAACACCATTCGGCCTACAGCGCTATCACGCGTGGAATGCTCAAACCTTCCACCAACAAAGTACTACGCGCATTTACTCTTAACAGGGTCACTTACCCTTTCCAAGGTCCTAACGAGTTCAAGGTTTTCAAGTAAATTATTTAACAAATATGCCAATTAACAAAGTCTTTAACAAAAATTTCAACACAAAGATTTTCATATCAAATAAATCATACGCATAGAAAACTACTATCAGTTAGGTAGTTACACAAAAATGGACACGCTCGTCCCACATATGAAAATCATGTTGAAAATTATTTCCTTGCAGTTCAGTTCACCCACAAAACGCAAAAGCGTAATAAACAATTTCTTTAAAATGAACCGCCACGGTTCTAGTATGGATTGACTCATGACATGCACGTAAAGTGGCTGCCCAACTTTAAACGGGGTGCAACAAAAGGTGTGCACGTATTTCAAAAGAAGTCCAAACGACATTTGACTCCTAAAATTTCCTTGTCAACCATAAAATGGTATGGAAGAAGATTTACCAAACAAATTTGCGCGCGTCAGTTTATTACCCAAAAAAACGATGAAACGATTCACAAATGCACCTTAGTCAAAACACAAAATGACATGTGCAAGTTCCATATTTAAGACAAAACCAATCCATTTCCATCATTTGAATATATCGACTAAAACATCATAAAACCTCAAATTAGGGGTAGGCATGCAAGCTTGTAACATTTCCTTAAGGTTTTCTTGCAATGGTACACATGCACTAAATAACTCATATCAAAATTTCAAAAAGATGAAATTCTTTACATTTGTTTTCTAAAAATTTCCTCAAATGGTCACATGACGACACACGAGCAAAATGTTTCTGACAAACTGTACACAACAATGCGTTTTTCCAAAACATACGAGGAATTATGTGTTAATAATTTATTGACACCAAAAAGGGTTCAAACCTATTTTCAAATCTCAAATTGCACTAACGGTGCGCGTAAATGTTCAAAAACATAAGAAATTACACACACCATAGTTTTATACAAACATTTTTTCTAAAATCTTCATCACGAAGCATTTCCTCAAAGTTTTGTACTTGGAACATAAAACGTCAAAACATCAATGCTTAAAATGTAATTGTTAAAAATACTCAAAACGCACATTTCCTCCAAAATCAAAAGGTTTTCAACTTTCCAAAACATTCGGCAAATCAAAATTGACCAATGTCAACGACTCATACTTTCGTGTTTTTTTTTTCAAAATGTAAGTATTGCGAACTATGCATGACTTCTACAACACCAAAATACTCTTTGACCAAATGGTCACCATTTATACAATGAGTTAATAAAATAATTTCACTCTTGTTTCGTTTAACAAAGTGTCGAGAAACATGGTCACCAAGCTATGCATACCCCTAAGTCGATATAACATATTTTACATAAAAATGCAAATAAAACATTTAGCTGACCAAAAGCGCACCAAACAAATTATTATGAATGTTACCAAAATGTTCTTTCATGCAATACTTAAGTCACGTATAAGTCAATCCATACACTGAACTATTTGCAACGAAATACTTAATAACACAAACTCTTGAAAGAAAAGTTACACGACACTAGAGTTCCAAACTCATCTCTTCTTAGTCGCCTTATGGCATAAAATTGACATTTCTCGACAAAACTCAAGTGGGACAAAATGCCCAACATAACTTATAAACCTTTCACATAAGTAATTAAAGTATGCACCTTGTGAAATTATACTCACACGACTCAACATGTCGTAAAACAAAACTCCATGAACCTCAATGGACTCAATGACTCCAAGTCAATAAAACGGCGCTAAACATCATGCTTCCAAAGCCAAATTGCTATAAGCAAAATCATAAATGAAACGCAAAAATCCCAAAAATCCCCTTCTAGGGTAATACCATATAAACAACATTGTTTAACAACTCACATTAAACAAATTCCCCAAAATAACTTTACATAGACATAATGGAAAATAACTTTCCGTCCAAACTCTAACATATGTGGAGGAGATCCAATGTTAAAGTCACAAGCCGTAGTTATTGCCCAACATCTTAAACATCATAAAATATGATTGTCATTATATCCGAAATCAATGTTGAACAATAATGAAATAAAGCAAAACAATTCCCGGCGGAGTTTGTAACTCTCGCAATAAAATGGTTTCATGCACGTTAAAACCATGATTCAAAATCTTGTGTGTGTGCCAGACATTTCTCAAAATTCATAACACAATCCATATAAGGATTGGAAACACAAGAAATAGTTGATGCAATTTATTTTCAAAATAACTTTATGCATGACTTAGTCGGCATTCAACATCTCACTCATACCCTTCCAAATCCCTTCGGTCCACTATTGTCATCTGAATGCTTTAACCTCTTAAGGCAAGTTGGGAAATACATCAATCAACTTTTCGGTTTTTCCTCAAATCAAATTCGGCTCAATAAGCCTATGGTTCTAGTCCAACCATCAATCTCGACCCGAAACGGTCTACTTAAAGCAAATATCATGTTTATCGTCACTCCAAGTGACTAATACTAGAATCGTCCATCTGTTCCAACGACTACTAGCTTAGAACCTCCTTTACTACCCCAACGATCATCACATTAAAGCAATTCAAGTATGCACATGTACTAGTAGGTTCACCATGACACTGGCCAGGTGTCACTGTGAACGAACCGCACATGATTATTCTTGCTACTCTCGACGTGATTCTCATTTCTAACAACATCCATTGACCTCAAAACATCCTATATTAAAGTGCCTAGAGGTGAATTTCACTCTCATTTACTTAAACAAACGCTAGTTTGAGTCTAGGTATTCAAAATCAACACCTAAATCTCTCAAACTTATGCTCTGATACCAACTTGTAACACCCTCAAATTTGGAACGAGCAACTAACATTAAAATTTAATAAATTAACCAAAATGGATAAAATCAGTCCTATAATTCATTCCTCAAAATACCTCGGAATTAAAACATCGTGATTCCTACAGTTTGTAACTTAAAAACGGGTGTTACGTAATACAACATAAGTTGCTAATCCCAAACAAGTGCGGAAGACTTCACTACTCAAGTCACCTCTCGTGCACCCTACTAGCACTCGCCACTTCACAAAGTAGCTAGAGCTACCCCAACCTGAGCCTGTTGCACATGCCAACAAATAAAAAGGGTTAGGCTTACGCCTAGTGAGTTCAAGCATTTTATCATGACTATATAAAATCATAAATCAGAAGGTAGTTGTTATAGTCATGATTTAAATAAATCTTTAAATGAAAGTTCGCGACAAGACTATCATTTCCAAAAGGTTTTCCAAACGGCATAAATGACTCATTTTCCAACGCACTCAAATTCCATGGGAACCATTCCCAAAAGTGTAAAGCGTTTTCCAAAATGAGTTACGAAACCCAACCCACTCAAATACGTAAATAAATCTAGTTTTAGGCATAACCTTCAAATACGGTTGACAATACATACTCAACCCGTAAAACATGGAAACCATCCATTTAAATATAATCTTTTATTGGAAACATAATACGAAGCAAAACTCACGCAAACGTAAAATGTATTAAAATCCAAAAACCATAAAATAAAACTCCACCAGTTAAAACATCCAATAAGAATGTAATATAAATCCGTCCATCAATAATGGAAAACAATCCATATGCATGTAATATAACCTCAACAATGTGAATAGATAAAATACCCGAAATCAACACCCTTCGGTGACGGGGGAGACCCGATCTCATCGAATGTGGCAAACACATAAATTAAACCACGATTAAATAAATGCAAGTAAGCTTCTTGGATGTGGAAAACGGATGACATCAACCATACTAGGTCTTTAGTCAATCCTCGACATCAATCATACTAGATCTTTAGCCCATCTTAGACATCAACCATACTAGGTCTTTAGTCCATCTCAGACATCAACCATACTAGGTCTTTAGTCCGTCTCAGATATCAACCATACTAGGTCTTTAGTCCATTTAAAACCACCAAGTTCAACCATACTAGGTCTTTACCTTGGAAACCCACCATCCAAAACAAGCTTACTCGACTTAAATATAAATACATGACCCCAAAAGAATAACTAATGCGTTCAAATCATGTAAACCTCAAATATGATGCAACTCATGCAATGCAAACCCCAAGCCCACGTCGAGCTTATTAAAACTGGGCGAATGCCATCAAGACTCAATCGAATCCAAAACCGAGCCCTCTGCTCAAAAGATCTAAAGATCATTTATCAACGTCAAATCATGCAAATGAAATGCAATTAAGCATATAACACATCCTAGACTCCACCCTGAGCATGTAAATATCAACAACGTACAATAATATGCAACACGGTGCAATAAAAGCAACCCGTAAATAAGACTCCACATCGAGTCATTTAAACCGGACAAATGTCCCAAGACTATCTCAAAGTCAAAACCGAGCAAAGTGCTCCAAGCTTGCTAGACCCACAAAACACGTATCCTAAAATCATCATTAACCCCAAAACTCAACACGGGTTAAACAAAAGGGTTTTCCCAAAGGACTCACACCCTTAATATTCTCAAATTGACTCATAACACTAAAAGTGTATTTTCCCAAATGGTTTATTAAAATCATTTACACTAACATGATTAAACCATCAAATAAACCTCATTTTGAGCAATTAATCTTTTAAAGACAATTTTGGCTTCTAATCACCCAAATATTCAAAAGCCCCAAATATGGGTGTTTTACACATTTATGAAGATAAACACTTCAAAAAGAGTTAAACCATTCAAATAACTCAACCACATATATTTTCAAGTAAAACACACAAATATTTGGAAAATACTCATTTTGGCATGTACAAAGTTTTCGCAAAGTAACTTGAACTCACCTTGCTAGATTTAAGCTAAGTCTAGAGTTCTCCAAACGTAAGCTCCTTTGAGAAACTTGCATCTTCAAGCCAAATCTTCCAAAAACCTAGATACACAAGTTTCCAACCATAAATAATCATCCCCAAACACTTATATATGTTTCCCCCAACATAAGTCATCCAAAAACACCAAAGATATCAAAACCCTAACCTCTTAGATGGAGAAAAGTGAGAAGCTTACCTCAACCACCGCCGAATACTCCTGGACCATTCAACATACTTCAAAAATCTTCCTAGATCCTTGAAGATCTCTCAAAAACGAAACCATAGCAACTTGAATCACTCAAATTGGAGTTGGGATGCAAAAGTTATGAAGAAATGAAGTTTGAGGGTTTGAGATTCGCGACTTAAAGCTCCAGATCACTCCCGCGGTTTTGAAGTCGCGTAACATGTCGCGCGGGTCATAAACAGAGGTTTACGCGGCTTGGGCCGTGGCCCAAAGTCGCGCACCAGCCCGCGCGGCCCTTTTTTGATCCGATACTGTTTCAGCCGTAACTTCTTCGTTATAGCTCCGTTTTCGCTCCGGAAAGAACCGTTGGACTCGTATTCGAATTCCCCATCTAACAAGACTATAAAATCTAAGATTTAAACCAAAATCCCATTTTTCATATTTTTCTTAAAAGATCGGTTTCCCTCTGATTCGAAATTGTACTTATCCGAAAATTACGGGTGTTACACCTTGTTCCCAAAAAATGGAAGATCCATCCGTTTGGGCTTAAGTGAGGAAAGAAGGGGTGCGAACACAACACAACAATCCTCTCTGTGGATTTAACCACCACGGCAACATATTCTCCGATAACGGTTCCTAGTATCGATCCATACGTCCTATATTTGACCGGTACCTAGTCAAGTCCGCTTTTAAGGACTATATATAGTGAGGACACCATGATAGTTATTGCCACCATGTAAGCATCTCAACTACGTGTTACCAATGTTGAGTCTATATAAAAGTCACAATTGATGCAATATAACAAGTCAAAGATTCATGTTCCAATTCAGAATTTAAGTGATATCTCAAATGGAAACAATGCTCAAATACATTTAACAAACATGAAGGCAATTTGGAACCAATGTGTTTAGAATTTGTCAACATGTATACGGATTAGAAAGCCTTATGCAAATGGTTATCCCTGTGTCAAGTAAAATATGATATCCATACTTGGATAGTATATGATGGAATACCACAATAGGATGTCGTAGTGTTGATACTAGTCACACAAAATTACCTTAGACATAAAACAATAACAAATTACCATTTATTTAACAACCAACATATTTACTTGAGTATACAAGTCTAAGTCCATTTTTCTACTCGTTATTATCTCTAGAGTAGTTCTAGATAGATTAATGTTGATTTGTATACGTGTCATCATTGTGTATAAGCTGGATATGCATATGGTACAAGCAACTGTTGCAGCTCAATTCCCTGCACATCAGCTTTTGTCTCTCAAACGTTTGGATGTTTAACACATATAATTAGTGGACAAATTAAGATTTAACTTCTAAGTGAAAGGTGTAATACTATCTCTTGGGAATCTAATCACACAAGATTCACCTTATTTGGATCAATGACCAATTTTATATGGACCAAAGGGGAAGGGACCACTACCGGGCTTCGGCATTGCCATCACCCGGTCGGGTCTTGTTCATATCATTAACGACAAAAATATTACAATCGTTGTTAATAGCCGACGAGAGAAACAAGGGCATGTTATCCAAATAAACGTTATAATTAAGAGTATACGCATGCCTAGCCACTAAGTGGGCTGAGCCGTTAGTATCTAGTATCTAGTATCATCTTGTATCAATAGTTCATTTCTATACATAAGAAGCAAAAAAAAAACAAGGTAATTGAGGAAATACATGAGAATAAATTGATGAAATGATTAGATTACACAAATAAGGCATACTTTAAATCAATTGATGATGTAATATCAACTTTAACATATTAGAGCATCTCCAACAGCATTGCTAAAAAAATGAGTTTTGTTTACTATTCATCTCCAACATTATTGCTATCTTGTTTGCTAAATATAGATTATTGGAAAAATCTTTAAATATAGAGAACTCTTTATAATTCTCTAAATATGAGAGATAAATGATTATTTTATTCAACCAATCAATAACATAAATTTTTTATCATTTTATATTAAAATTTTCTTTTAAAGTGTATTGGGAATATAAATTAGAGAATATTATATTAATATAAATAGTTTTAAAATCTCTAAAATAACAAAACTGTTGGAGATTAATGCAACTTTTTTAGAAATTTTAACTTTTGATTCTCTATTTTAGAAAAATTACAGCAAACAGGTTTTCCAAAATTTCTCCAGAATGGAGAACCAAAATTCAAAATCTCAAAAAAAAAATTACATTCATCTCCAACAGATTCCTTATTTTGGAGAAAAAACAATGATTATAATATTAAAATATTGTATTCATCCATTAAAATATTATTTTTATCTCTAAATATTTATTTTTCAAAGATTTCTATTGGTGCTTCCACTTAGTAATCATTTTTAGGGTTAACTCCATATTTGAAGAAAAACTTCTTCTATCTCCTACTTTCTTCATTTTGGAGATAGTTTTGAAGAAGCTGTTGGAGCAAAAAGACAATCCAAAATCCCCATATTCTTAATATTCTACAAAATGAAGAAGCTGTTGGAGATGCTCTTCGAAAATACATTCTGGTGATGAGAGGGATGCAAATAACATAGAAAAGGAAAGTTAAAAGATAAGTTTGTTTTTCTTTTTATAAATAGGTTCCATCCATCATTTTTTTTAAGTATATAATATTTATAAACGACAAATACAACAAATAAACTTACATATTCTCCTCATCTTTGGTGAGGTTTGAACCCCTGACCTCTTAGAATGTGAGAAACTCTAATACCGCTAGACCAAAGGCCCTTTGGTTCCATCCATCATTCTCTTGCCCTTGATAGTTTTTTAAACTTGGGATTTAGGGTTTTGTTTTACCTCCACCTATAATGTTTGGTGACCTATCATCGAACATAGTAATGAACATGAATTCATAATAAAAATTAATGGTATATTAGTTTGTTTTTTTAATCTTTATTATCGTTTTTAAGTACATTTATATAGTTTATAATTATAATTTTTTTTGGTGCAAAGTATTTCAGATTCTGTTAAAAAATAGGTTACAAAATAAAGATTATGAGTTAAATGACAAAATTGATAATATTAATTCTACATAAATCAATCATAACCTTTAATATTACACATATGTTTGTGAGTAACTATCTTTTACGAATTTTAACTTCAATATCAAAACATTATTTAAAAAAAACCTCAAAAGATGTTAACTAAAAGCATCTCCAACAACTTTGTAAAAATATAAAAAATTGAGCTTCTGTTCCCTAAACTTCTCCAACAACTTTGCTATTTTATTTGCTATAATTATTAATAACTTGAAATTTTTCTAAATTTAGAGAATTTTCTAAAAGTTGACGGTAGAAGAGAGAAACAATTATTTTAGTTAATTCCACCAATAAGATTGAACTTTTATTATTTTATATTAAGGTTTTAAAAAAATTGTATTGAAGAGATAAATTAGAGAATATTATATTAATATAATTTGTATTAAAATCTTTAAAATAGAAAATATGTTCGAGATGAATATAACTATTTTTATAGATTTTAACTTTTGATTATTTTAAAAAAATTATAGAAAAAACTCTTAGGCCATCCGTAGCCCAGCGGGTTGGGGGTGCGGGTAAGGCCAGGTGGCCAGCGGGTTGGGCGGCAACCGGGTACGGGGGCAGCGGGTTCGGCATGCGGGTTCCCCACCCCGCTGCTACCCGAATAGTTTCTCAATTTTTCAAATTTTTTTTTTCAACGGCTATATATCAAACAGCTCTTTTCCAATTAATTTTTTTTTCCAATTTAAACACTATAAATCAACCTCAAATCTCATCCATTTTTCACACCAAAATTTAAACACTCACCTCAATCCTTAAATATTTTCTTTCATTTCTTTCAATCCAATACAAACTTTATGGATTCGCCACCCGGTTCATCGTCCGCTTCTTCATCATCCATTGACACCGACGAGGAATTCGGTCAACTATTTGATCGTTATGCCGATTTGTTGCAAGAAGCTGTAGATAGACGGTATGGTAGCACCGCCTCATCGTCAAGAAGACCGAGGTCCGGGAACATAGAAAGAGGTCGGGTAGATGCTAACGACCGACTTTTGCGGGACTACTTTGGCGGAAACCCGGTGTATAATCCGGAATTGTTTAGACGGCGGATTTGTATAATCAGTCGCCCATCCTCAACGATGTCTATGACGAAAAAGCACCCGAGTGCCCTTTTGAGGTTAATGGAGTCACCTACAAGAACGGATATTATCTAACGGATGGGATATACCCGGAATGAGCTACTTTTGTAAAAGCGTTTACGTGCCCACATGATACTAAACGAATAAATTTCCAGGCCGCACAAGAATCGGCACGTAAAGATGTTGAACGAGCTTTTGGCGTGCTTAAACAGCGTTGGCATATACTTAAGTACCCGGCACGCGGATGGCATAAGAATAAATTGGCGAATATTATGTACGCTTGTCTCATATTACACAATATGATACTCGAAGACGAAGGCCATGCCATTTGTGCCGATGGAAACGCCGTGGTAGCGGATGAAACACAAATCACTGAGGCACAACGCGCGACAAATGTTCGAGAAGTCAAAAACCGAGAGACTCATAATAACCTTCGGTCGGATTTGGTCGAACATATTTGGCGTATCCGACTTCCCAACAACGACGACGAGTAGATTTTTAATATTTTGTAATTTTTAATTTTATTTTGAAATTTTATTTTTATTTTGTAATTTTATTTTTATTTTTATGAATGTTATGATTTTTTATTAAAAAATTAGATGAGGTGGCATGTGGGTTCAAGAGGTTCAAAAGGTTGGGGTACGAGATTTGTGGGTTCAAAAAGGTTCAAGAAGGTTCAAAGTGAAACGCTGATGTGGCGCTGATGTGACGCAGATGGTTCAACAGGTTGTGAACATTGGGTACGGATGGCCTTAGAGATGCTCTAAGCTTGATAAATTAGAAATCATGAGTTTTTAAAATATTTAAAACCAAATATTTAACGAAAATAAAAAAAAGTAAATAAATATATAAAAGTGAATGGATTGGAGTCTCTCTCTCTCACACACAGAGAAAACACCATTTTTCACACACACACACAAGTAGGCAAGAAAAGCAGGAAAAAAACCACAAAAATTCACAAGTTAACCCCCCACCCTAGATCTTTGAGTAGTTGACACCATCCGACCCCTACACTCTTCATTACCACACAAATTTCAAACCTTTATATTATTTATTTATTTTTATTTCTTCTTCTTCTTCCTCCGCCATGGATTTGAGTTTGATCTTCGAACCTGAATTCGGAAGAACTTGTTGTGTTGTGAAAAAATGTCTGGATTTTTCTCACTAGGAGCAGGTAATACTGGAATTGGTAAAGTTGACGAAGAACACCACCATCATATACAAGATCAAGAGCATGATAATGACATAATTACCCCCTACGGCTTGTATCTGTTCAAAAACGAAGAGATCTACAACAAAGGTTTCGAATTATGGCAGCAGTGTTATCAGCACCGCCAACATCTCCACCAACAACCACCGCATTATGATAATCGTAGTGATCAGAGGAGAAGCAGTACTGTTAGTAGCGGAATCGGTGGTGGTGTTGATGATCTCAATCATAACGCATCTTCTTGGAAAATATTCGGTGGTGGTAGATTGGTTGACGGCGGTGGTGGTGGTGCTAGTGAAATGATAAGGTACGGAATCGGCGGTGGAAGTGGAAGCGGAAGCGGAAGTGGCGGTGGCGGTGGTGGAGGAGTGAATTGTCAAGACTGTGGAAACCAGGCGAAGAAAGATTGTGAACATATGAGGTGCAGAACTTGCTGCAAGAGCCGAGGGTTTCACTGTCAAACTCACGTGAAAAGCACGTGGGTACCGGCGGCGAAACGGCGGGAACGACAAAACCAACTCATGTCGTTAACTCAACAACAACAGAATTTAGGAAACCAGCAGCTGAGTCTGATGATGCGAGCCGGCGGCAGCGGCGGTGGTGGTGGTGGTGATAGTGGTGATGATCACAATCCAAAAAGACTACGAGAAGATCATAGTATCGCCGTCGCCGGCGGCGGTGGCGGTGGTATGGGTGTGATTTTGCCTGCTTCACAGCATCACAACACCTCTTCAGGTAAAATTTTGTGTATACTTTTTTTGATTTACCACTGTAAGCCTGATTAATCTGTGGCTACAATTGTTGTGTATACTTGGATTCAAATGCTGGACAGATAGGATATTCCACCACCTTTTTCAGGGCGTTAACCAGTATACCACGACCTTTGTGGTTACGTTTTGTGTATACTTTCCAGAGATAAAAGGAAGAAACAAACAAAATCTTCATATTGTAATTATTCGATTCAATTATTGATTTGCGTTGGGAAAAAAATTCTCTTTCTCTTTACCAATATTGATTTAATGATTTGATGGGGTTCGTCTATATGTGTGTATATATATATATATATATATATTAGCTTCATATTTCAAGACCCATTTAGGCTTTGAAATCTGGACTATTGTCTGTATGTATGTATATTACTATATATCTATATCTATTACTATAATTTATAACCCCTATATATCTTTAGATGAAATCTATGGAATATGGATACACATAGTGAACATGTAACTGTGTGTAGATTATGCCATCCCCCATATTTGACCTACTTTCCTTCATCTACACATATAAACCTATACATATTATATATTTTTCTCTTAATTTGCTAGGGTTAGACGTGGGTCATTTTCCGGCGGAAGTGAGTTCTCCGGCGGTTTTCCGGTGCGTTAGGGTTAGTGCGGTGGACGAGGCGGAGGAGCAGTTGGCTTATCAAACGGCTTTGAACATCGGCGGCCATGTTTTCAAAGGAATTCTATATGATCATGGTCCTGAAGGTAGTTCATCCGCTGGCGGTGGTGGTGGTGCTCAACTTCAACAACTTGTTACTTCCGGCACGACGGCGGCTGCCGTTCATCCGGCGGTCAATTTTATTGACCCATCTTCTACATATCCGACTCCTTTCAGTGCTTTCATGGCGGGTACGCAATTCTTTCCACCTCCAAGATCTTGAGAATCAAAATGAAATGCTAATTATTGGTAAGAACTTTTCTTGTTCTAACATAAAGAAATATTGATACTACATTAATTGATGGAGTTTTTAGGAGCTATTAATGTTAATTTATGATTTTGAATACTCATTTAATTAACTTGCAAGCTAGGAAGGATAATTATATTCAAAGAGCAATTAAAGTGTATGGAAATTTGAGGAGTTTGGGATGCTTCATGATGACTTTGATGATGTGATTTAATGGGGTTTTGTTGGAATTTCACATCAGTAATTAATTCTTTTTATTACTATTAAATAAATTTAATATTCGAATAAATTTCTGAATATCATCAATACACTATAAGATTCTTTCTTCATGAAGGAAATTTTCATAATTAATAATAATTTTGAGACAAGCTAAAATAAGTTTTTTAATTTGTAATTATGTTTTTACAATTAGTTTTCTATTTTTAGAAATTATGTGAATATCTAAATTAGAGAAATTGACATTTTGTAAGATAATAAAACTAAGAGTGAATTGCATGACTGGTCCCTCGTGAATGCCTAGATTTCACTTTTCGTCCCTCCAAAGCTGAGAAAGTATACTAATGGTCCCTAAAATGAGTTTTCGCAGCCCAAAATGGTTCCTCCCACTAACACCGTTAGTGGAGGCTTCGTTAAGTTGGTCATGTGCCCCTCATGTGAAGGGGCATTTTGGTCTTTTTACATATCTTCTTCAACTTTAGATTCATCCCCAAGAACATTCATATTCAAGTGAACACCATACTCAAGAACATTCATTCCCAAAGTCAAAACATAATCTCAAGAAATCAAAATTATGAAGATTTCAAAATCAAAAGGGTAATAAAAAATTGAACTTGTATAAATCCACTAATCAAATCAAAACACTAAACAAATCAAAACCCTAAATTAGATTCAAACACCAAAACATCAAATTCATACAAATACAAACATGAAATCAAAAACCTAAAAAATGTCTAACCATATACAAATAATCTCATCTCTTTCCATGGATGCCTTTGCGACACGAATCACGCTACACGTCCCTGTTTTAAAAAAAACAACAAAGAAGAAAACTCTCATTCAATCTGCTCCTTCCAGTTCTAGTTCTGAAGTGAGTTTCGAATTAGGTCTGTCGTCGATGATTAGACAGAGCTCCGGGAAGGAGGTCAGGCTTTGTGAGGGTTGGTTCGGGCTCCACTGATTCCACTTTTATGTGGGATTTTTTTGAGTGTGAGGATTAAGTATATGAAATCATCTTCGAGTAACAACTGGGGATTCTGGGAGTTCGATTGGGATTTCTTCCATTTGAGCAGGGCATCGATGTCTTGGGTGGTGGTGGAGATGGAAATTGCCATTGAAGAACGCCGACGGATGAGGGAAGGGTTGGGAGGAGAGCAGTGAGGAGGAAGAAGGAGAAATATAGAAGTTGGAAGGAGCATTTCATAGAGTAATTTTTTTAAAGGGTCATGAGGAAAGGAAATTAAAGGAACACCATAAAAACAAGGAGAAAGAGTAACAAAAGCTATCATCATAAACCCATTGATTTGTAATTTTTTTGCAGGTCTTGAAAGGGTTAATGGATTTCACAGGGACGGTTTATATTTTTAAGTATCATTTTTTATTTATTTTATTAATAAAATATTAATATAAATATTTATTTTTCTAAAATAATTAAAATAGCATGAAAAGACCAAAATGCCCCTCACGTGAGGGGTACATGACCAACTTAACTGAGTCTCCACTAACGGTGTCAGTGGGAGGGACCATTTTGGGCTGCGAAAACTCATTTTAGGGACCATTAGTGTACTTTCAGCTTTGGGGGAACGAAAAGTGAAATCCAGGCATTCACGAGGGACCATTTATGCAATTCACTCTAAAACTAAAGAAATCAAATCAATTTTGGGAGGAATTAAATGGAGTTTAATTATGTGATTTTTAAATCTTTTTTTGGCTTCTCTTTGGCAGTGATTGTTGCATATGGATGTGTGCATTTGGTGTTTTTAATCATTTTATTCCAGATTGAATTTGTGTTTGGTTTTTGAACTCGAGGTTACTTTTACCCGGTCTGTTTCGAGGTTTCTAGCTAGGGTTCCCTTTTCTCTCCCCCAAAGCATATTTCACTTCAATTTAATTTATAGACATACTCAAACGAGAACAGTACCTATTTAAAATAACACGATAACGAAAAAATCATTATTGATTTTACATTAATGCACGAAAAAATGACTTTTGACTGCGATATCGGGTCTGCGTGGCATTTTTTGCGCGTTAATGTAAAAATCACTAATGATTTTGTTGGTTCTCGTGTTTTTTTAAATAGGTAATTTTCTCGTTTAATCCTCCCTATAAATATATATATATATATATATATATATATGTATTTCTATATATATATATGTATTTCTATGTATCATATTCATATGGGTTTTCAGGTTTACGAAAACAAAAATCTTAAAATCAAGATTAATTAACTTTATTGTATTACCTTAATTAGATGAAATGTGATTGTGAGTATGTTTTGTTACATAAGAAAGGAATCTTACTTTTTCCATGGGTTTATATTTTTAGAATTTATGTGTGTTTAATTTTTATTTTCGCACATTGTTTCGTTTCTATATATGAACGATATTGTTATATAGCATTTCGATGAAAAGATTAAACATGGATTTTGATTTGTTAGCTTAAGCTTTGAAAACGGTGTTAATAAATGCATTTGTTTATAATTTGATTGTTTAGAAAAAAACCATATATACGTAGTTAATGTCTTGTTTTTTTTTGGGTTGAAGTCGACCTCTCCATGCATAGCATTCCTTACCTATAATTGTACATCCATAGGCGTAAGGGTGTGTATGTGTTCATATATATATATATATATATATATTTACTATATGTATATACCATACATGCATGCATATGCATATGCATGTGTGTGAATGCACATGTGAAGGTTGGTAAGGTGTAATTTTCTTCACAATTAAATTGAATTCAATTAAATATATATGGGTCATTTTCATATTCACATCGTATATATTTGTATCTATACATGTGTAAGTACAAATCCCAATGGCTGGAAGGAGAAGTGCAAGAGGTAAAAGGGAATTGAAGAAGAACATTTGGAAAAGTATATTGAGCATAAAAGTGACCCCCACCCCACCCCACCCCACCACCCCAACCAGAATGATTAAAGGAAAACCAGTAGATTTGTAGCAGCTAGCTGTTAACTGTTTAGTTGAGCTTCATTATGTATGGGGTTCTTATTAATGATTCTCCTCCTGCTGCCCAGTAAATGCATGTCATGAGTTGATATCGTTACATTAACTCTTGTTTATGTCAACCTAAGAGTTGATCATGTGCATAATCCTCATTCTCTCTATATTTACAACATATATATATATATATATATATAAATTTCTGGCAGTAAAAGCAGACCAATGTCTTATTTGGAATTGGAATATTTATATATATGTTGATGATCTATGTTAAGATTAGCTATATATATATATATATATCTCATGCAGAGGAATTGAAGGTGTAGATAGAAAAGTCAACTGTGATGATATTATTATGCGTATGAAAGTACTAGGTGATGAAGGTGCAGGCTAAAAACCCTAGACATACTAAATAAGGGCAAAGTGATGAAAAGATGGGCTTATTTTGCCCTTGTTATATAGACAATGGATTAATTATTTTGCCATATATATATATATATATATATAGAGAGAGAGAGAGAGAGAGAGAGAGAGAAAATATAGGGTGGTAGATTTGGGGAGTATGTGTAAGCAGTAGGATTAACAAGGTTACCTGAGTTGATGAAAGTTCTGATTCATCACAAGTACCCCATTGATTACGACACCACACTCTTTGTGGGTAAACATACTTTCTGGCTCTATCTTCTCTTCTCTTGTTGTTTTGACAGCAACACATATTTAGGAAGGAACTCCATTTGTTTTTCTAGCTCTTCATTATTAATTTATTATTCAAAAGCTGCCTCCATGCCCATACACTACTTCTCATTATCGTTATTGTCCACATGTATATATGTATGGATACCTTACCTATCAAAGGTTATAACCAGTGCAACCTTCATTTAAACCATCCATTGCATTTGTATTCTCTTTAATTCTCTAAATGAATTTACCTGCTTTCATCGAATTTCGTTGAATTTATGAAAAATATGTCAATACACATAACAGTTCATGAAACACTATGCATTCCATGACATTTAATGAAATATTATGCATTGTAGGTAATTAAGATTATTGCATGAAACCTTTAATGGATCAATAATTGATCCATTGTCTATCTAACAAATGGGCAAAAAGAATGGTTTGGATGAGACATGAGGTTGTAACCTTTTAGTGGGTTGCAAAATAAACCACCCCTATTTATGCAAGTGTGTATGTCTTAAGTAGTGGTCTGCATGCCTAAATTTATCCATTCAAAAATTGTGTATATTGGATCATCATATAACTATCTCCATTCCAAGGGCTTCCACAAGATTCATATGTTCTATGCTAACATTGCCTAGGTTTGAACCTTTTCTCTGGAACTTTTAACCTTTATCACTATTAAACGAAAGACCTTTATCTACGAACTTTTTCCTGGAAAATATGTCGTTAAAAGGTGATTCGTCACAAAAGTTGCATGGTGGGTAAATTTTTGATGAGATGTGAATAATTTGCATCACACTTGATCGCACTTATTTGAAAAGGTGCATCACAATCCTTATCTCCACAGTTGCATCACACTTGATCACACTTATTTGCAAAGCCCTCTTGGTTATTGACAACTTGTTTATAAATACTTTGTCGACCTTGAGGATTGCCAATATTTAAATTTGGGAAATTAATTAAAATACCCTAAGTCAAACATTGAGTTACCAAAATACCCTAAATTTTTTCAATTTTGCAAAAATACCCAAAATACCCGCGATGAGGTCCCGCGATCGCGGGATACGGTGACGTGGCACGTATTTTGGCCCCAAATGCCCCGCGAAGCCCCTCAACTTTGGCCGCAGTGCACTTTTGGTCCCTGCCCGCGATCGCAGTCCGCGATGGCCCGAATTTTACACTTTTGGTCCCTGAAATTTACACTTTCAGCCCTTGAAAATTTACACTTTCAGTCCCTAAACTTAGACGAATCTTGCATGCTTTTACTGTTTTTTTCCACAATTATTGCACTTTAAAGACCGATTTGTGGTTGAAATTCATTTGCATGTTTGAATCAATGTTAAATCAATGTTTTTGGAATACCAGTTTGTGGATGAAATGAGAGATTAGTTTTCTGATATGTTGGTTGTTTCATTGATAAATAGACGTAAAATGCAAGCCATAATCCCCACACAACGATTTCATTGTTGCAATATTTCTTTATGCAATATTTTGTGTTTGAGATACTACTGAAAAAATGAGTTCATCTGTTGCAAAAGCTAAGCTATATTTCTGTTTTGATGGTGAATGGGTGCAAGATAACAATGAGTGGAATTTTGCTTATAAATCTAAGCATGGTGTAAAAGTGTCAGTAAACTATACTTATCAGAAGTTTGTTGAATACGCCATGCAAAAATGTGGAATCAACTCTTCTGATGTTTGCAAGTTAGTGTTTAAAAATGGCGATGGGTCATTTGTGGATTTATCCAACGATGGGGATATCTCTACTTTTCTGCACCTTGCAGTCGATTCAGAAAGACCCCCATTACTCTTTGTGTATCCCGGCGTATCCGACGGTGACGACGACGGTGATGACGACGGTGACGACGACGGTGACGAGGAGGGTGACGACGACGAATACCTCCAAATAGAGCAGTCTGATTCTCAACAACAACAACCACCACAACCACACGAATGGCGTACTGCTGGAGTTGCTGATGACGAAACACACGTTTTCAGAACGGGTAATTCTGAAATAGACAGATCAGACACCGATAATGATGATCACGAAGAATATACCCCTAGTAGAAAATCATGTAGTCAGATAAATGACTTTTTTGATATGCCTCCTATTCTTCCAGACTCCCATACCCAGACACAAAACTACGAACCTACACCTTATATTCGCAGTGAAAGTTTAACAGCAGGTCAGATATTCGATTCGAAGGATCTCTTAGCAAGTCAGATCGGACTCAAGTTCTTGGAAGAGGGTTTCCAAAGTCGCGTGCGGGCATCTGACAAAAGCAAATACGTAGTTGAATGTGCTAGAGAAAAGTGTGAGTGGAGGTTGTACGCGATTCACACGGGTCCCAAAGGAGGGGCGATAATGATTAGAAAGTTGCACGACGTACACACTTGTACGAGGACGCAACTTAATCCCCACCACAAACAAGCCGGCAAAAAGACTTTGGGTGCGATCCTGAAAAACAAATTTCTTGATGTTAGCAGGTCATTGCGTCCAAAGGACATCGTCCACGACGTTCACCGGCAGTTCGGCGTCACGATTGATTACCACCAAGCGTGACGTGCGCGCTGCCATGCACTGTTTATGGTGAGAGGCACGTTCGAGGAGTCGTATGAACGACTCCCGGCATATTTATATAATTTGCAGTTGCAGAACCCTAGTACTGTCACGCAGCTACGGACCGATTCACGTGGACGGTTTGAGATGTGCTTCGTGGCCCTTGGACCCGCGGTACGTATTTTAACACGTCATATGTTTACACATTATAAACTATAACATTTTAACCTATGTTTTTCTAAGCAGTTAATTTCGTCGCTATTTCGACGAAATAGCGAAAATAGCGATAATTTCGACCTCTACCGAAATTTCGATATAGATTTCGACCAAAAATAGCGAAGCTCGAAATTTCGTGGAAAAGTACCGAAATTGGATCGAAATTCAGCATCGAAATTTCGATCGAAATTTCGAAATTTCGAACCTGTGCAGTTATGGGCCTTTTTTTAAAAGCCTTTGTGTTTTTTTTGGGCTTCTAGACCTGATTCATTCACGCAGTTCATCTTCTCACTCAGTTTGACCTAAATCGATTTCTGTCTCCATACTCCATAGACTTCTCTTCTCCATCGATTTCTCTTCTCCACGAGACCTAACTTCTACCGATTTCTCTTCACTTCGTCTTCTCCACGACTCAGTCACAACACAACAGTAAGTTATCTTCTTCAGTTCTTCTTCTTCAAATCTTCTATCAGTGATCACTTAATTTTAAGTTTTTTCTTCTATCAGTGATCACAAAATCTTCTATCAGTTCTTCTTCTTCAAATCTTCTTCTTCAAATCTTCTTAATTTTAACTGTTTTTGGCTTTTTGCTGATCACTGATCAGTGATCACTTAATTTTAAGTTTCTTACTGTTTCTTTGCAAAGTTTTCTGTGGACTGTGGGTTTTGCTTAGAATTAATATAGGAGATAAAATCATTTTAGTAAACCCTGCATAATTAAAATGCATTAGGTTTTTCCTTTTTGAAAATACAGTATATATGTTTGGAAGTTGGAACAATTCTTCTATCAAAAAGTATCTAAAAGAACTAAATTTGAGGAAATAATTATGCAGGGTTTACTACTTGTAGATAAGGCTCAAAGGTGAAAAATATAGGATCTAGATATTTGTTTTCTGTGGGTTTTGCTTAGAATTAATATAGGAGATAAAATCATTTTATTAAAAATGTTTTTGCTGTTTTTGCTGATTACTGTTATACTGTATAAATGTTTTTTGCTGGTTTTGCTTAGAATTAATATAGGAGATAAAATCATTTTATTTGTAACTGTTTTTGCTGATTACTGTTATACTGTATAAATTTTCTTAACTAGATAACATTTTAGCACATTGGTACTTTTATGTTGAGTATTGTTTTTATGGTAGCTAGTGTCTACTAGATAGGTCTCTAGTTACAAGTTAGCATGGAGGGTGTTTCTTCGAAAGCGTCGTCCACTCCGAACACCACCAATACAACTACATCCGATGCGGGTACTGCAAAATGCTCAAAAGGTGACATGGCATGGGAATGGGGAGTATGGAAAGATCCCACAAACAAACAATTAGTTTGGTGCACCTTGTGTGATAAGAAGATGTCTTCGGGGATCACAAGGTTAAAACAACACCTTACTCATAGCTCAAGACAAGTGACGGGCTGTCCAAACGTGACTGAAGACATTAAGAAAAGAGTTCTTGAAAGCATGAATGTAAAAGATAAACAAAAGAAGGAAAAGATAAGGTCCGTTGAAATTCTTCAAAGATATTCACTTGATAGTGAAGACGAGGATGATGAATTACAAGTTGTGGATGTTGAGAATTCTAAAGCTAAAGGTAAGGGGAAAAAAAGAAAGAGGGTTAGCGATGTTCGGGGTCCTCTTGATACCATGCTCAAGCCTAACTATGCCAAAATGAAACAAGTCACGTTGGACAAAAATGACCCAATAAAGGAGAAGTTGAAAATGAATGCTTGGAAAAAATTTGCTATATGGGCATACTCGGTTGGGTTACCGTTTAATGCAGTGCGGGATGAGAGCTTTCAAGATGTAATCCATGCAATTGGAGAATACGGAAGAGGTGACTATTTATAAACTATAAAGAGTAAATGTTGTTAATTTGTTATGTCTTAATCTTTAAACTTCCTTTAAATATGATAGGTATGCCAGCTCCAAGTTATCACAACATTCGGGTAACCTTGATGAAGGATGTTCTAGCGGATACTAAGAAGTTTGTGGATTCCTTTAGGCCACATTGGAAGAAATACCATTGCACCATCATGTCTGACTTTTGGACAGATGGGAAAGGTCGTTGTTTGATTAATTTTTTGGTTAATTGTCCTGTTGGAACAGTTTTCTTGAAATCAATTGACGCGTCGGAGCATGTAAAGGATGCTCGATTGATTGTGAGCATGATCAATGATGTCATCGAAGATGTTGGCGAGGAGAACATAGTGCAGGTAAAACTAAATTCCCTTTTCTATTTGCTACTTGTAAATGATTAACTTCCCTTTTCTATTTATAATAGTTTGTTACCGACAATGGCTCAAACTTTAAAGCCGCGGGAAAGATTTTGGAAGAACAACATCCCAAGATGTTCTGGACGCCATGTGCAGCACACTGTGTGAATCTCATGTTGGGAGATATTGGCGAGAAGATCCCCAAGATAAAAAGTGTTTTGGCCGATGCGAGAGCAGTTGTGGTTTATATATATAACCATGGAAGGATTCTCAATATGTTGCGGAAATTGACGAACAACAAAGAGTTACATAGGTCGTGTGTAACGAGGTTTGCAACACAGTTCTATACAATTAAGAGTATCCATGAAAATCGACATCACATTCAAGTTTTATTTGTGTCGGAGCAATGGACAAAAAGTGATTTTGCTAAGAAAGCTTGTGGAAAACGAATCGGGAGGATAGTTGCCAAATCTGATTTTTGGGACACTATATTTCTTGCATGTCAAGTAATGGCTCCTTTAGTTGATGTGGTTAGATTGGTTGATACAGAAGAGAGGCCATGCATGGGATATATTTATGATGCTATGGACAAAGCAAAGGAGCTAATAAAAAAGAATCTTACCGGCACTTCTCATGAAAGATTATACTCTAAGGTGTGGGCTATGATCCAGGCACGTTGGAGTGACCAACTTCATCATCCATTACATGCGGGTATACAACTTTTCGGTGAATATTTTTAGTTTTTAAGCTAATTCATTGATGTGGTACTAAGTACTAACTTTTTACTACATGTACAGCTGGATATTACCTTAATCCTGCGATATATTATGGAGAAAATACAGAGTCGATTGTGATGAATAGAGATGTTAGAAACGGGCTTTATGTTGCTATTGATCGACTTGTACCCAATGCAGAAGAGAATGATAAGTTGAGACTAGAATTGGATCTCTATGTTGATGCAAAAGGGCATTTCGGATCTGCAGCAGCTACACGGAGTAGAGAGAAAGTTGCACCATGTAAGTAATTATTATATTAGTTTCTTGCTTGATTACGTGTTTTATTAACCGAGTACTTTTATTAATGAAACATAGATATATGGTGGCGTTCTTACGGGATTGATACGCCTATTCTCCAACAATTTGCCATAAGGGTTCTCAGTCAAACTTGCAGTGCTTCACCTTGTGAACGCAATTGGAGTGCATTTGACAATGTGAGTTTTCTTTATAAAAGATTGTAGACATTATATTAAATTATTAATTCATTACTTCAATTGAAACCTTTAGTAATTTTGCCAATTTTATAATTCCAGTTGCATTCTAAAAAAAGGAATTGCCTTTTACAACAAAAGTTGAATGATCTCGTATTCATTCAATACAACACAAGGCTAGAAAGGCGGTTCAAATCTCTTACGAATAACAAATATCTAGATCCTATTTTGTTGAGAGATGTTGAAGAAAATGATGATTGGGTGATTCCAACTGAGGTCGAGCTTCAAGAATTTGTGGATGCAAGTGATGGTCTTTTATGGTCGGATGTGCGAGAAGCAATGGGAGGCAATGTGGATGTCGGTCCAAGTACTAGGAGTAAGAGAGAGCGTTACCGGGATGATGATGATGAACTTGGGGAAGAAGAAGAACGTGGAGTCAGAAATGATATAAATGAAACAATCGATATACTAAACGATGTCGATTCAGATGCCGAGCCGGTGGATTGCAATTAACCAATTAGTTCTCATGATCTCATCTACGACCTTTATATGTTTTGAAACTTTTTACTTGTGGGGTTTGAACTTTGAAACTATTACTCTATTGCTATGATGCTATCTATGTTATTTGTGTGGTTGGAAACTTTTTTTTGATCATTATTCTATTAAGTTTTTAAGTTATATTTTATATATATATATATATATATATTATATATTCATATTTAATTTTATTTTTATCGCTATTTCACCGCTATTTCATCGCTATTTCCGCTATTTCAATTCAAGGTCTTGATCGAAATTTTCGCAATCGTCGTGTTAACTGCTTAGATGTTTTTGCAGATCCGCACATTTCTGGCAAATCTACGTCGTGTCCTGATAATAGACGCAACCCATTTAAAGGGCCGTTACTTGGGTATGATGTTCCTGGCGGTTGCCATGGACGGGGATAACTCCATCGTTCCAGTAGCTTTCGGCGTAGGCAAGTCTGAAACCGGGGACGAGTGGACTTGGTTTATGTCCATGTTGAGACAAGCTATCGGAGACCCGCAAGGGTTGGTGTTTATGTCTGACATGGCTCCTTCCATAAGCGCCGCAATCTCTGCCATGTACCTAAACGCCCCTCACGCCATATGCTGTCGACATTTGGAGATGAACGCCAAATCCAAGGACAAACGTATTACCACCTACAAGGATGTCTATTGGGCGGCATGCAGAGCATATACGGATCGGGAGTTTAACAAGTACATGAATATGCTACGATACAGTGTCAAGGAAGCAGCCAAAGTCTTTGACGATGCTGGACCGGAGAGGTGGTCCGCGGCCCATTTTCCTGGACGACGGTATGACATTCTGACCTCGAATAGTGCAGAGTCTGTGAATGCACTCTCTCGTTTTGCGCGTAGATGTCCGATTGTTAATCTTATGGACTACTTTCGGGCCTTTCAACAAGAGTGGTACCAAATTCGACGCCTAAAAGGAGCTGAGATGCAAAATGCACTCACACCAACGACGGAGAATATCGTTCAGTACAGGGCGCGTCGTGCGGCGACATGGTCGGTAAGAGCAATCGGGTATGGGAAGTACGAGGTGCATGATGACTATATTCACGCGATTGTGAATATGGAAGACCACCTTTGTTCGTGTCGCGAATGGGATAAATCTGGGTTACCGTGCGGCCATGCCATCGCTGCAGCAAGATATATGAGTCGTACAGATTGCAGCGACTTGGCTGTACCTTTCTTCACATCCGAATATTACCGGAAAACATACGTGGAGGTAATAAACCCAGCTGGACCCCCTGCAGCATGGGTGTATCCACCCGACCCGCTTCCACCATGCTATCCACCTTTAATGGATAAGAACAGAGCCGGGAGACCGAGAAAGAACGACCGACGTCCATCACGTGGTGAAAGTTCGATACAACGAAGATGTACTCGGTGCCAATGCGTAGGACACACTCGTGGAAAGTGTCAAAATCCCGCCCCTTCAACCGTGCCAAGGAGACATTCTGTCAGTCACACCCCGGGCCCGTCACAGCTTGAACCATATGGAACAAACCCATATGATACTGTTGATCTAAACACTGATTTGTAAATGATATATATACACATCTAGTTTGTATTCCATCCAACATGCTCTTCATCTTCAATCTTTCTGACCCTTCTTCAACGGCTTCTGCTTTTGCAACCACGTATGGCCATTGTGTACCACAACCCGGACACACTTTAGCAAATGAGTTGAGGGTTGTCATATATTCTACAAGAGGAGTAGGCCCACGTGGATAGAGTACGGCTACCAAAATCTAGCATCTTTAACAAACAAAACCCCATGTTTGTTTATCCGAATGAGGTAACCTCTGACTTGACCTTGCATGATGTATCCAACCTAACCGTGGTTCAGCGGCTTAAAAACTACTTTTCAGAGAAATTAACAACAAAAAAATACAAAACAACAACACAGTAAAAAAAATACAAACAACAACACAGTAAAAAAAAATACAAAACAACAAAAAATACAAAACAACTAAAACAACCACCACCTACTTAAAAATTGATTTAGTTTCATCAATCCAAGCTTGCTTCTCGTTTACCTTCGCTTGAATAATTGCGAAGTCTTGCAGAATATGGTGAATTGCTTCTTGTTCTCGACGAACACGAGCCTTTCGAGCTTTTATATCCCCTTTCATCCTTTTGATCTCCCTGTCTTCCTCTTCGATCTTTCTCAAATGGACTGCCTTCCTGTCCATAATTTTTTTCCACTCTTCTGTTAGTTCATCTATCTCCTTTTCCTTTTTTGCTATGGCGACCTCGATTTGAGGTGGCATTTTTTCAGGAGTAGACTTAGGGTTTGATGACGATGCCATTTGTGGATGAAATGAGAGAAGAGAAATCAAGAGAGAAAGCAATTCAAAGAAAGAAAGCAATAGAGAAATCAAGAAAGAAAGCAAGAAACAAGTGTGAATTGTGAATTGCATATTACTGATATTTATGGATGAAATCTCAAAAGTGCAAATGAATTTCAACCACAAATCCGTCTTCAAAGTACAATAATTGTGAAAAAAACAGTAAAAGCATGCAAGATTCGTCTAAGTACAGGGGCTGAAAGTGTAAATTTTCAGGGACCAAAAGTGTAAAATTCGGGCCATCGCGGGCTGCGATCGCGGGCAGGGACCAAAAGTGCACCGCGGCCAAAGTTGAGGGGCTTCGCGGGGCATTTGGGGCCAAAATACGTGCCACGTCACCGTATCCCGCGATCGCGGGACCTCATCGCGGGTATTTTTGCAAAATTGAAAAAATTTAGGGTATTTTGGTAACAGTTGGTCAAACTTAGGGTATTTTAATTAATTTCCCTTTAAATTTAGGATGTTTAGGTATTTCATACATGTTACTCTATACCATTTGCCTCTTCTATAAGTGTCTCATATTAAGGATATTCATCAACTGAAATACAATTAAAATAGAAGTTTAATCCCAAGTAACAAATCAAATAATTTACTATTTCAATCAATTGTATAGTTTCCAAATGTTTTTAGAAACCATACCTACAAATATCAAATGAAATGGAAACTTAAAGGTCATTTATCCAAACACTACTGCCCGGTAAGCGTTTAACAGTAATATTCAAAATTCTAAGTTATCTTATCGATTTAGTTCATCAAAACCAGGTAAAAGTGTCGCACTCACTTACTGGGTATGAATATGATTCTTGGTTCTAGCATTCGCTCTTACCGGGTAAGATTCATGGTTCTTGTCATGTTCAATCATCCATTAAGTGACGGTAAGTGTTTGATAAGTGACCCCCTTAATACAAAAATAAAATAAAAATATCATAATATTTAGGGAATATTATCAAACTAGCCATTTTTAACAGAAAAAATTCATTTTATCAATTAGCTGCTTTTTATATAAAAAAAAACAGCCAGTAATTCTGTAAATATGGATCGTCGTTTTGCTGACATATTCTGATGCTAAATTTTGTAAATCTAACACTTGGTGACACAAAAAGTTCCATCTCATTGCGGAATATATCATAAAGATCAGCCATTTTTATACCTTTTTGACTAAAGGCTATTTTTGGTGAATTTCTTTGATATTTAAGTTTTGTTTTTTGAATTTAAATTAGAGTAAGCTACGCTTTTAATCCATGTGGTTTGTTGAACGTTGTTATGTTTTTTTTTTCACATGCTTTTATGGCTTTCGTTCTTTCAGTTTGTAACTTCTATATGCTTTTGTCCTTAATACTAACTAGTGTATGATTTTAATGAGATGGAACCTACGTAAAACTTATTACAAAAAAAAAAAAATACAAAACATGGTTTGGAAAGAACATTGATAATGAACCAATATTATACACCCCAAATAATATCACTCTACCAATGTATAGAAGCCAATAATAGAATACAACTTTGGCTTCTATTGCTAATCCTTTCGTAACTCAAACTTGATAGCTCAAAATATATACAGTCCCATCATTAGCAAAACAGGCCCGTAGAGATCATTTACTATCTCACCCATATTTATAATCATGCAAAAAGACTTGCACACACATATGTATGTTGCTTTTGCAATCCAAGCCTTAGGCCATCCGTAACGTGTGCGGGCTCGGGCTCGGCGGGCTCCAGCGGGTTGTGCTACGGGGGGGAGCGGGCTCGGGTTCCAAAACCCGTTGAACCCGATTGTTTTTTTTTTTAAATAATTTGAAAATAAAGATGTTGGCAACGGAAATTTTTTTTTTTTTCAATTTAATCACACTATATATATAATCCTAAAACCCATTTTATTTTTCACAAAAAACAACTCTCTCATTCTCTCATTCTCTTCCATTCTCTATATTTTTCACACCAAAATCTCTCAAATTCTCTCAAACTCTCTCAAATTTCATCATGAATCCAAACAAAACACCTACATCCTGTCGTAACCGACCGGATACACCGCAACCGCAAGAAGACCCGGAGCTTGGTTTCCAAGCGTTTTCACAACAAGATTATCATCCGCAATTTTCGCAACAATTTCCGCCACAATTTTTCCAACAATTTCCCCAACAATTTCCTTACCAATTTACACGTCCCGGTTTGATTCAACAAGGTTTTACTCCGGCCAACTACAATCTTCCTTCACCCGCAATCGATCTCGACGACGACATTGTTCCGGAAACCCAACATTCTAGCCCGCACACACCACAATTCATCTACACACAACAATCTATCCCGGAACCATCAAACCCGACACCAACGAGAAAAGGAAAAAACAAACAATATGAAAATAGAGCCGCCAAACAGATGTGGAGTAAAGACGAGGAACTCACGTTAGTGTCGGCGTGGGTTGACGTTTTGGAGGACCCCGTTGTCGGTAACGCACAAACCGGTGGTAATATTTTTATTGTTATTATTATAATTATTATTGTTATTATTATTATTATTATTAATATTATTATTATTCTTGTTATTATTCTTATACTTGAATTTACATAAATGTAGAAAGTTTTTGGACCCGAATCGGGCAAGTGTTCTTTAGTTTTATGGGTCGCGGAAATTATAGAACAACTCATCAACTCAACACCAAGTTCAACGACCTCAATAAAAGAATAAATTCTTTTGGCGGCATCTACAACAACTTGGTCACTAATAGATCAAGCGAAATGAGTGAGGCCGACATTTCACGAACGGCACACGAACAGTACCGAACACAACTTGGGTTTGCTTTCACTCACGAACAAGCTTGGGAAGTCCTCAAAAAATGTCCAAAATGTGGAGTCGTTCCAACGATGACGACAACTTCATCGCGGGGTTCAAAACGTACCAAACCTTCCGATGATGACGATGAAGACGTCAACGAGGTCGAGCAACTTCAACGGCCCATCGGGAGAAACAAGGCAAAAAAAACATCAACGAGTAATACGAGCGGGTCGAATACGAACGAAAGTGTTACTCAGTTGTTGACGAAGTTCAACGACAAGATTGATGATACAATGGAGTACAAAATGAAAAAACTCGAACTCGAACGAGATAAGTTGGAACTCGAACGAGAAATCGAACGAGAAAAACAATTTGATAAAGACTTCGAGTTTTTCATAACCCCGCATGATCACCTTACGGGAGATATTTTGAGGGCTACTTTGGCGAAAAAAGAGAGAATTAGAAAATTACATAATTTTTAATATTAGTTTTTAGTGTTTTGTATTTTGTAATTTTTAAATTTTTAATGAATGTTATGAATTTTTATTTTTATTATTTATCTTATTTTTATTTATTAAAAAATATATAAATATTTTTATTTTGTTAAATAATTAAATCTATACATATAATAAATAAGTAACTAGCATGCCACATGTCGTCTTCTGGTAAGCCGACTTCAGTATTTTCCCGCCTAAACATGTATCTGGACGCAGTTTACATTATAAGTTCAATTAGCACACGCACATTCACTCCTCGTTAAATCTCTCCTTAATTCAATTTTTTTTTAATTTATACGTTACATTTACTACCCTTATAATTATGTATGTACTTTACTTTTAATCCCTTACTTTTCTATTTTTCATTTTAGACTCTTATCATATAAACATAAATAATTTATATGAACTAAAATGCATTAAAAAAACATTTCTATTTTTTACAAGTTATACCATTGTAATCGCTTCGTCAATACCTTCGAAATGAGCCCAATATTGAATATTTTTGGATTTAATTATATTATTAAATATCATAAATATATACGAATTAATGTGTCGTGATTAGTATGAGATTTGTTGAAATTAGTATGGGATTTGATACAAATAATCACTAAATTGTCGTGATTTTCATTTTGCAATTTCATATCAATTTTTACTTCAAAGTCGAATTCTTTCGACGAATTAAAATTCTATCAAATTCCATTCTGTCAACGAAACACCCTTAGAATGATCATAATAGATTTAATTACTTGAAAAAAAAAGATATCACTTATCAACTGACTTTTGGATTATGAGTTCGAACATTTTTCAAAAATGTAAATATGCAAATATTTTAGTATAATATATTTAAGAGTTAACTACACTTTTGGTCCCTATGGTTTAGTGTTTATAACACATTTGGTCCCTACAATTTAAAAATTACACTTTAGCCACTGCAGTTTGCTATTTGGTCCGGATTTGGTCCCTCGTCGTTAAGTCCATTAAAAAATTCAGTTAAGTGAGGGGTACTTTAGTCTTTTTACACTTTTTTGTCTTTTTCCGTTAAAAATAAAATAAATAAAAATTAAATTAAATTTTATATTTTATATTTTATATATTATATATTATATATTATATATTATATTAATATATATATATATATATATATATATATATATATATATATATATATATATATATATATATATATATATATACAACCTGAACCGTGGTCTTCTCCATCATCGACCAACACATACAACCTCTTTTATGGAAGACCCATTTGCTAAGCTCGGTAACAAACTGTTAATTGTCACACGTAACCGTTGCTAAGGTGTTGGCACAACTAGAGAAAACTACCGAATGAGGGCGATGTGGGTGCTGGTGAGGATCGCAGGAGTTTTCTGGTTAGTTATCAACAGATGGTTAGTTAATGATATTTTCAAAGTCAAATTGTTATGTTTCCCGTCAATTCACTTTAAATTAATCTTTCATAATAGTTGATAAGTTTTCTGCATGATTTAATTTTTTTAAATTACCCCGTGTAATACACGATTCGAACCTAGTGTATAAATAAAAGAATTAAAAAAAATGAGGTGGCAAGAGGGCTTGAGGGTTCCCGCTACGCCACTTTAGGGCTTGAGGGTTTGAGGAGAGGGTTAGGAGAAAAGCTGATGTGGCGCTGCTGATGTGGCACTTGAGGGCTTGAGGGCAGCGCTACGGATGGCCTTAGTAGTTAATAGACAATGATATAATATATCTCTTTCTCTTCACTCTGCATCACCAGCATTGATACATCAAGTTCTTGTTTGGATTTCCACCACCTTCTTTATTTTAGTAAAACCACCATAAAAAATAAGCAATTCATAAGAATCCTTTTTTTTATTCCCTTCTATAGTAATACATAGAAAGATCCTTATATGTAAAATGTAAAAAAAAAATCATGGATGGTTGTCTTTTTGCATAATTTTTTTGATTATCAGTGTGATGACTGAAAGCTCCAACCAACAAAATCACCTTATAGAACAATAAAGTAGGTATTGCCATATAAAGCCAAGGAACCTACTTAACCCTACAATGTATCTATCATTCGCAAACGAACAACACTATGCTACTTAGTATTTCATCACAAAGAGAATAAACAACACCTTCCTTACACTTTGCATCACATGGTTCATATATATATATATATATATATATATATATATATATATATATATTCACAAAGAAACAATGGAACTGTTGGTGCAAGTGTACCACATCTCTATATATTTATATATATTTATTTTGATGATTACAAACACACCGTATTATTGTTTATCTAACAATCTAATCCAAGTGTACAGTTCTTGAAGAACACGAAGATTTTATCTGAAGAGTTCAAGACGGAAGATTTACGTTGTCATTAGTGTTTATAATTTATAATGATAAACACCCTAAAATAATATACCACTTGGATAATTTCTAAAAACCAAATAAATGATTTTAATTAAATATTTTTTTTGAGAAGATCCTACAAGATTTGGTTGCGTCATGAAGAAGTTGCTTTTTCTGACGCAGGTATACCGCGAGGTACAGGCGGTATACCGCGGCAGAGTTTGCTGTGCTTTTGTGATTGGTTGAAGCTACTTTTACAGGCGGTATACCGCGGTGTTTAGCAGGTATACCGCGGGTACGCATTCCAGAAGTCAACTTTGCATGAGAGCCGTTGAAGTGTCAGCGTACTTTGTACTGCACGGTATACCGCGTGCATTTGGCGGTATACCGCGGATTGCTTGTTACCGTTGGAAGAGCTGATATATATACATGCATGCTGGTGAAGAAAAACAGACCACACAAAACAACAACAAGCAGCAACCAAACTCTCAGCTCTCTCATCTAATTAATATATATATTTTATAAAACCTTTTTTTATAAAATATCCAAGTGATTATTATACAAGAGTGATTACCCATTGTGAGTTATACTCCTCTTGTAAGTATTTGAATAACGGGTGTGTGATCCTGTTTATCTCATAGCAGAGGCTTGAGAAACTATTACAAATTCCTTTGTATTTGGTTTGTGTTCTACCGTAAAGAATACATTTATTGGATCGTGTCGAGAAGTGTCTCGGCTGCTGGTTTATCACAGTTGGTGGTAAATCAGTAAATCTCCGTGTCAAGTATCTCTATCCTTTATCTCTTTATTTATTCCGCTGTGCATTTTAATTATATCTGTTTATATAATTGTTGTATATTTATTATTTGTATACTCTGATTTATTTATACTGTTTCTGTACTGTATTTATTTATAAAAGAATTTTTGAAAGTAAAAGATTTAAATACAACCTTACCCCCCCTAGGTTGTCTAACATTTGGTATCAGAGCGGGGCTTTCAAAAATTATCTGTTTAATTTTTTAAAGTTATATCTTTTATTTAATGGCTCAACAAAATGCTTGGTTTTCTAAATCTCTTCTTATTGATTTCGAAAATTTTGATCTTTGGGCAAATTCTTTTGAACGTTATGTTCGTGGGATAAATCAAAAAATTTGGGATATTATTATTAAAGGAAATTTCAAACCCACAAAATTTCAAAACAACAAAGTTGTTGAAAAACCTAGCTCGGAATGGTCCGACGAAGATGAGGCTAATTATTGTTTAAATTATGAAGCCAAAAATTTTCTCTTTTCGGTTCTTACTAACGATGATATTGAGCGTGTTTATCTCTTTGAAACTGCTCGTGATATTTGGGAGAACTTGAACATCACCTATGGTGGAAACTCAAAAGAAAAGAGAGACGAAACCCGAGATCAAAGAAATGAAGAAACGTGTCTCATCGTCGACTGCAAGAAAGAGGTATGTACTTCATACTCAAGTTATTCTAGTTGTAGTGATAACGATGATGATATTGATATGTTAAATGTCTCTTTTCAAAAATTGATTGTTCTCGTAAATAGTTATAAAAATGAGAATGCTAAATTAAAAGAAGAACTATTATTATGTCAAAATGAGTTGAATAATTGTAAACAAACCATTGCATGTGATAATAAAATCAAAAATGAGTTAATTGATAAAGTTATCACTTTAGAAAAGAAAGCATGCGAAAATATTGTTTGCAAATCATGTGATGTTTTAAATAAGAAACTTGCATGTTTAAATAAAAAGTCACATGAAAATATTATTTGTGCAAAATGTGATATTCTTAAAAATGAAAATGCATGTTTAAAAGCTAAATGCGATTCATATGAAAAGGACAATATGTTAGCTAATGCATTTCAAAATAGCAATGATAAAGTGCTTAAAATGCTAAATATGCCTAATCGTATAAATTGTCGTAAAGGCATTGGTTCCGATACATGTGTTGATAAATGTTCGTGTAAACCCATTAAAAGATTTTTTGCATCTCCTAAAGTTGATACGAGAAAACCTCCATATATGTCAAAAATAAAAAATGTGAATTATGGAAGGAAACCGCATGCTCGTATGTATATTGGTAATTTTTCTAGATCTAAAAATAATGCGAATATAAATGCTTCATTTTATATGTATGATAAATACAATCGCAAAATTAGAATGGTTAGAAAATGGATTCCGAAAGGAATGTTTAATGTTGATAATCCCGGTGGGATGCGTTTGTGGTTTTAAACCATTTATATGGTTTTATATGTTGTCGTATTTTATTTTATGTCGACAACATGTTCTTTATTTATTTTTGCAGTTTATGTTTTATACTAACTGTTAAAAGGACCCATATGAAAAGGGTACCACGAAAAATTTTCTTTGCCTTTTGTAGGTGTTTCCTGACGAGGATATAATACGTGTTTCCTGACGAGGATATAATACGTGTTTCCTGACGAGGATACAATACGTGTTTCCTGGCGAGGTTATAATACGTGGTTACCTGCCGAGGTTATAATACGTGGTTACCTGCCGAGGTTATAATACGTGGTTACCTGCCGAGGTTATAATACGTGGTTACCTGCCGAGGTTATAATACGTGGTTACCTGCCGAGGTTATAATACGTGGTTACCTGCCGAGGTTATAATACGTGGTTACCTGACGAGGTCATAATACGTGGTGATTTTTTTTATCACATAAAATTAACCGAAAATCGAAGCCTTAAGATCCTTTTTGGTGCAAGTGTTTCTTTTTGGTTATTTTGTTTCATGTCATTTATTATGCTTATTTTATCCCTCAAATTTTATAAAATCTTCAATTTAATATCTTTATTAATTTGAGGGGGAGCTTTTTATCTTTACCCATGAGTTTATGCTACCTCAATTATATGCATATTTTGAGGGGGAGCATCTCTCGAGGGGAAGCATACCGTCTTTCTTGACCCTTTTTGTTTCGACAAACGGGGGAGAGAAACCGCACATGCTCTTGCTTAGCGGTTGTGTTTGTCATCATCAAAAAGGGGGAGATTGTTGGTGCAAGTGTACCACATCTCTATATATTTATATATATTTATTTTGATGATTACAAACACACCGTATTATTGTTTATCTAACAATCTAATCCAAGTGTACAGTTCTTGAAGAACACGAAGATTTTATCTGAAGAGTTCAAGACGGAAGATTTACGTTGTCATTAGTGTTTATAATTTATAATGATAAACACCCTAAAATAATATACCACTTGGATAATTTCTAAAAACCAAATAAATGATTTTAATTAAATATTTTTTTTGAGAAGATCCTACAAGATTTGGTTGCGTCATGAAGAAGTTGCTTTTTCTGACGCAGGTATACCGCGAGGTACAGGCGGTATACCGCGGCAGAGTTTGCTGTGCTTTTGTGATTGGTTGAAGCTACTTTTACAGGCGGTATACCGCGGTGTTTAGCAGGTATACCGCGGGTACGCATTCCAGAAGTCAACTTTGCATGAGAGCCGTTGAAGTGTCAGCGTACTTTGTACTGCACGGTATACCACGTGCATTTGGCGGTATACCGCGGATTGCTTGTTACCGTTGGAAGAGCTGATATATATACATGCATGCTGGTGAAGAAAAACAGACCACACAAAACAACAACAAGCAGCAACCAAACTCTCAGCTCTCTCATCTAATTAATATATATATTTTATAAAACCTTTTTTTATAAAATATCCAAGTGATTATTATACAAGAGTGATTACCCATTGTGAGTTATACTCCTCTTGTAAGTATTTGAATAACGGGTGTGTGATCCTGTTTATCTCATAGCAGAGGCTTGAGAAACTATTACAAATTCCTTTGTATTTGGTTTGTGTTCTACCGTAAAGAATACATTTATTGGATCGTGTCGAGAAGTGTCTCGGCTGCTGGTTTATCACAGTTGGTGGTAAATCAGTAAATCTCCGTGTCAAGTATCTCTATCCTTTATCTCTTTATTTATTCCGCTGTGCATTTTAATTATATCTGTTTATATAATTGTTGTATATTTATTATTTGTATACTCTGATTTATTTATACTGTTTCTGTACTGTATTTATTTATAAAAGAATTTTTGAAAGTAAAAGATTTAAATACAACCTTACCCCCCCTAGGTTGTCTAACAGGAACTATGAAAGCAATATGAGCAGGATAGAGAATGTCGCACCCATGGTGGGAAAAGACCGGTGTTCGAGCCGTAGGCTGGGCTGAAATGGTGACTGCTGCAGAGAAAGGGAGAACGGTGAGAAAGCCTTCTACAATCAATCACAACTCCAGAAACCGAGATAGAGATTGTTGCACCCATGTCGGGAGAACTAAAGGTGCATGTCTGAGGCATAGATTGGGATGAAATGTTTCTAGTTTGTGTCATTTCAAAAAATCGAAAGTGTGTTGTGTGATTGTTGAAAAAATATATGGATATGAGATTTCAATTATTTGTCTGGTGATTGAAGAATGGTGAGTACAATTTATGATGCGGAGGAGGAAGTCTTACCAAAGCAAATGAAAAGTTTTCAGTTAAACTTAAAACATAAATGACGATAGAATGTGAAGAGGTAGAGGAAGTTATGAATTTCAAGAGATGACTTGTGAGGCTTGTGGAGAGTTTGTAAAAAGGAATTACATAAATGGAGGAAAAAAGAAATGAGCATCCTGATGCAAAGAAACCGCCACGTCATGTTAGATGGTTTCTTATTTAATATATATAAGATATAGAAAAGAAAGGAAAATAAAAAGTTAATTTACATAAATTGCAATAAATTGAATGATTAGTTAAAATAAATAATGGAAAACAATATTTAATAACATAAAAGGAGAAACAAATGGTTAATAGCATAAATTGCAATGGATATGTAAAATTACTATTAAAGACCCTCATTTATAAATGAAATGTTCATTCACTTAACGCTATATTTTATTTTGATATAACTCACAAATTGAAATAAAATAACAGCTACTGCTTCAGGCTCTCTCACGATGCCATATAATCTTTTGATTATTCTCCTTTATATAGATATATAGATAGATTAAAATCCTATACGTTTAATTAAAAGATGATAAATTCATTTAATAAAATATTTGATTAAATTAAAAAATGTAAGGTAAATAGAAATTATATTTGTTGATGTTTTTATGTAGTTCAAATATAAATAATCTATAAAAATAAAAATGTAAGGCAAATAGAACTTATATTTGTTGATGTTTTAATGTAGTGCAAATAAAAATAATTATAAAATAATAAAGAAAATTAGATATTAATTAAAAGTTGTAAGGTAAATAAAAGTTATATTTGTTGATGTCTTTGTGTATAATAGAAATAAGTATAGAATAATAAAGAAAAGTAGATATTAAATGAAAAGTTAAAGTCATTTAATGAGAGCTAGTTTTTTATTTAAAAAATTCAAAATTAGGAGAAAATAGATAAAGGTGAATGGTGGGTTCTCATTAGGCCATCTAAGCAACTCCCCATCTTGCTTTTATATATATATATAGAAGATTCCATTAACAAACCCGTTAGTTAGAAGGATATTTTAGTCTTTTTACTCTTTTGTTTGTACATATGGTTAAAGCATGTATAACCCATTGATGCACCACAACTGTTACGCCTTCGCGACACCTTTTTAACTTTTTCCGAGCATATTCTCCGGCAGAAGGCATATCAAGTATCCACCTCGTTCCTCATCTTCTCCTTCCCTCTCTAAATAAAAACCCTAAATGACTCCTTAACTAGTTGCTCGAAAACAAAACATCAAACACATTAAACCAAGATGTTCCTTCTCGAATCAATCCCTGAAAACGAAGAAATATTTTAGATTCGAGATTGGATTTTGGTTAACCCGTCAAAGCATATGCAAACCAGACAAATATGGGCCTCATGAGTTTGTCTTGTCGAGTGGGGGCGACCATTGGAGGGGTTGGGGAAGAGGATGGGGTTCTTCATGCCAATGAGGTTTTTTTTTGAAGGCGCGACAAATAAGAATCTTGGAAAGGCACCAAAGATGATGGAGTTTGTGAGATGTATCATGAAGAAGAATGGAAGTCGGAACTGAGAATGGGGAATGGTCGTCGAAGCATTGTCATTGGGGCAGGGGTTGATGATGCATAGAGATGACCAAAAACCGTCTCCGAGCCAGGCCGGACCCAAATCGGTCCGAGATTTTCATTTCGTAATCGGCCTCCGTCTCGACCAAAAACCCATGGCCCGGTCTCTATGTATTCTAACAGGTCGGGCCCAAAACGTCAAAAGTAACTATAAAAAACCTTAAAAAAGGAATTAAAAAATCTTGTAGAGATATTGTAAAACTATATACAAAAATAATAAAAACTTAATCTTTAATGAAAACGGACGTATGTATAACCGATCTCGAGCTAAGCCATGAAATTTTCATAATAGTGTAACCGGATTGGAACTGTTGGTATAAAACCAGTCTCAATGGTTATTAGTCCTAGGTCGGGCTGGACGTGACCCATTTTGGCCCTCTCTTATGATGAGAACGTGTAAAAGGGTATAGATAAGGGAGGTTCATGGGAAAACCTCAAAAAAACGGAAAACTAAGGAACACCCTGGTGGTCCTTCATCTGGACGGTATGCACTTGTGAATACAAGTAAAAAGTAAGTTGGTTTTTATGCATTTGTGCATATGTACACGTGCATGTTACAAATTGCTTGTATGCACAAGTGCATACCGTCTAGATGAAGGGCTACCAGGGTGTTCCTCAGTTTTCCGTTTTTTTGAGGTTTTCCCTTGAACTATATTAGGGTCAGGTTCAGGGGAAAACCTCAAATAAACGGAAAACTAAGGAACACTCTGTTGGTGCAAGTGTACCCAGCCTTAAATATTGTGATATATTTTTTTGGTACACATAAAATCACATCTCCATATTTATTTTGATGATTACAAAACACACCGCATTATTTGTTATCTAATATTTTTATCTGAGTGTGCAGTTATTAAATGATCTCGATAAATTTTTTATCTGAAGAATCCAAGTCTGAAGATTTGCGTCATTTTATTTTAAAATGATAAATCACCCTAAAATAATATACCACTTGGATTTTTCTAATACTGTGTTTTTAAAATAAACCAAGTCAGACATCTTATCATCTTGCTGTCTTTGAGAAGGATTTGTTTCTAGAAGAAATCTGCGATGCGTACTTCTTCCTGCACCTTTTATCTGGGCGGTATACCGCGATGGAAAGCCGGTATACCGCGGCGGCATGCTGATTGATTGGACCACCCTTTTTGTACGACTGTCAGGCGGTATACCGCCGTGTGCAACGCGGTATACCGCGGGTACCATTACCGTTTTTTTTTGCAGGGTTGACCTTCTCCTCTGCAGTGTACTTTCTTCTGCACGGTATACCGCGATGGATTGCCGGTATACCGCGAATGCTTCAGGACTGTTGCTCATCCAGTATAAATACATGCAACCACCAGCTTTCAATACTACCAATTCACATTAACTCCTCTGCATTTGATAAAGACTCTGCAGCATCTTCTCTTGATATTTAAACTGTTAAAATTATAAAACTCGTTTTTGAGTAAGAAATCTTGAGTTGATAGCAGATTAAAATCTCTCGATTAGTTGAATCAGCAACACAACTCAAGTGATCAAACTCTCTAAAAATATCCAAGTGATAAACCTTATTCAAGAGTGATTATTCATATTAAAATTATACCCTCTTGTAAGTGTTTGAATAAGAGTGAGTGATCCACATTAATCTCTCAAAGTAGAGTGATTCGCGTTTATTGTATTAAGGTTTGTGTTTCTACCGTAAAGAACACGTTTCGTATTGGATCTCCGAGAAGTGTTATTTTCTCGAGGTGGACTAGCCAACTTTGTGTTTGGTGAACCACTTTAAAAATACCGTTGTCAAGTATTCTCTTTCCCTTATCTATTTACATTTCCGCTGTGCATTTAAATTATATCTGTTTATATAATTGTTGTATATTTATTTGTTTATACTCTGCTTTATTTTTACTGTATTGTTTGTACTGTATTTTTTTAAAAAGAATTTTTTTGAAAGTAAAAGATTTAAAATACAACCTTACCCCCCCCCTTAGGTTGTCCAACATTTGGTATCAGAGCAGGTCTTTCAAAAATATTCTGCATAAATTTCTCTTATTCTTCTAAATGGCTCAACAAACTAATATCGTGTTTTCAAAACCTCCTTTGATAGATACTGAAAAGTTTGGCATTTGGGCCGAGCTATTTGAATGTCACGTGCGTGGCAAAAATCAAAATATTTGGAATATTATAGAAAAAGGGAATTTTAAACCCACCATTGTGAAAGATGATGTTTATATTGATAAACCTATAGATGAATGGACTACTTCTGATGAAACTCATTTTTGTTTAAACTTTGAAGCTAAGAATATATTATATGCTGCTTTAACAACTGATGAAATTGAAAGAGTATATACATATAAAACTGCAAATCAAATATGGGAAAGTTTAAATAATACTCATCGTGGAAACACGGAGGTTAAATCTAGTAAAGTGAATATTTTAGTTCACGATTATGAACTATTCGAAATGAAACAAGATGAGTCAATTGACTCAATGTTTAAAAGATTTAACCTTATTGTGACTACTTTGAAAGGTTTGGATCGCACTTATCCTAACGAGGACTATATAAGGAAAATCCTACGAGCCCTTCCTTCGGAGTGGATGCAAAAGATAACATCTTTAGAAGACTCCCGTGACCTTTCCATAATGAAGATAGATGACTTGATCGGTAATCTTAAAGTGCATGAAATTGCACTTAAAAGAAACAAAGATCGGGAGCAAGTTAAAAAGAAGTCAATCGCTCTCAATGCCTCAACACCAAAAGTCGAGAAGAAAAAGGAGAAAGCTAGCTCCTCGAAAGATCCATCCGAAACTCTCGATGAAGTCGCCATGTTGGTAAGAAACTTTTCCAAATTTCTTAATAATAATAATAAATTTTCTAACAATGGCAGATTTCAAAGAAACGGTAACTACCGTCGTGGTGGTGAAAATCGAAGTCGTAAGTTCCATAAACGAGACGAAAAAGTTAAGAAAAATGGCGACTCGAGTGAAGACGATAAAGCTAAGCCAAAGAGAGGCTTTTGCTACTCATGTGGTGACAAAGACCACTACGCCAATGAATGTCCGAAAAAGAACAAGTTCCAAAAGAAGAAGGAGAAAGCCTTCATTGGAGGCGCGTGGAGCGAGAGTGAAGAAGAAGATGACTATCAAGCCATTTGTCTTATGGCCGAAAGCGACGACGAGGTAAAATCTTCTTACTCGGATTACGATAGTGATTATGAAAGTGATAATGAAAATAATCTTGAAGAATTATATGAATCTTTTCATAAAATGGCCGCTCTTGCAAATCGTTACCAAGATGAGAATGCTATGTTAAAAGAAACTGTAAATGCATGTAAAAAGGAAATAAATAATGTTAAACAAAAATCTGAAAATGATATGGATATAATTGCTAAATTAGAAACTAAATTAGGAGAAAAAGATTTTTGTAAATCTTGTGATGCTTTAAATAAAGAAATTGCATGCTTAAATAAAAAATCACATGAAAATATTATTTGTACAAAATGTGATATTCTTGAGAATGAGATTACATGTTTAAAAGCTAAATGTGCTTCATATGAAAAAGATAACATGCTAGCTAAAGCCTTTGAAAGTAGTAATAAAAAGGTTCTTAACATGCTTAATATGCCTAACCGTATAAAATGTAGAAAAGGTATTGGTTCCGATACATGCAAAGATAAATGTTCTTGTAAACCCATCAAAAGACTTTATGAATCACCTAAAGTTAATACAAGAAATCAATATGTGCAAAAACATCCGTATGTGCGTAAAATAAATAATGTAAATACGAGAAAACCGTATGCTCGCATGTACCATGATAAATATTCTAAACCTAATAATAATGCGAATGTAAATGCTTGTTTTTATGTGTATGATAAATATAATCGCAAAATTAAAATGGTAAATAAATGGATTCCAAAAGGAATGTTTAGTAATGATAATCCCGGTGGTATGCGTTTATGGTTTTAAATGTGTTATGTATATATGTTATATATATATATAGTTTAAATATAATTTGTTGTATATATTATATATATAAGTAATATATATTACTATGTACTGTTTGTTTATATATATATACGTATTACTTATATATATATATATGGTGTTTGTTTAATATGTTATATATATATATTTGTGTTTGATGTATTATATATTAAAGTTGTTTAATATATTATATATATTCTGTCTTACTTGATATGTGTTATATATATATATTAATATGGTTTGATGTATTATATATATATATTAATATTGTGTAATGTATTATATATATATATATTCTGTTTGACTTTATATATATGCATGTTGGTTGACATTGAAACTAATTGTCAAGGACCCACGAGAAATGGGGACCATAAAAATTACATCTTCATTATTGTAGATTGACCTTGATATGGACTGGATACTCGATAGTGGTTGCACACGTCACATGACCGGAAACAATAATCTCTTTTCATCATATAAGTCATGTGATGGTGGACAGGTAATTTTTGGAGGAAACTCCAAAGGAAATATAATTGGGAGAGGTACAGTCTCTTGCAATAATGTTAAATTTCTTGATGTGAATCATGTTGATAATTTACATTTTAATTTGTTAAGTGTTCGCCAATTGTGTAAAAATGGTATAACTGTTGTCTTCGAAGAAGACTCGTGCAAAATCTTGAAAAATGGCCAAGTTCTTTTGACTGGTTCTGTGAAAGGAAATTTATATATTTGCAAAACTGTTGTATCTGAAAATGTATGCTTATCTTCTATTAATGATGTTTCTACTTTATGGCATAGGCGTTTAGGTCACGCTAATCTAAGATTAATGCAAAACTTAAAAAATAAGGAGCTTGTGAGTGACCTGCCAAAATTAAAGTTTGATAATCATTTTTGTGATGCTTGTCGTGTCGGCAAACAACATCACGTTTCTCATAAATCAAAAAATGTTATTTCTACTCAAAGAGTTTTAGAACTTTTACATATGGATCTTTTTGGCCCGATGGCTATTCAAAGTTTTGGAAGAAATTTTTATACTTTGGTTATTGTGGATGATTATTCCCGTTATACTTGGACTTTATTTTTGAGACATAAAAATGAGGCTTTCGAAAAGTTTAAAATTTTGGGAAAACGAATTCAAAACCAACAAGGTTGTACGATTGTTTCCATACGTACGGACCATGGACGAGAATTCGATAATGATGTACAATTTGGTGCCTTTTGTGATAAACATGGTATAACTCATAACTTTTCGGCTCCTCGAACTCCTCAGTCAAACGGGGTTGTTGAAAGGAAAAATCGAACGTTGCAAGAAATGAGTAGAACTATGCTAAACGAACATCAAGTTCCCCAAAAGTTTTGGTGTGATGCCGTTGCTACCGCGACCTATGTGCTTAACCGTGTCCTAATTAGAGGTATCCTAAATAAGACACCCTATGAACTTTACCGAGGTAGAAAACCTTCCCTAGCTCACCTAAAAGTTTTTGGTTGTAAATGTTTCATTTTAAACACCAAATCCTACTTAACCAAATTTGACCCTAAAGCCTATGAAGGAGTGTTCCTAGGTTACTCTTGGAATAGCAAAGCCTATAGAATCCTAAATAAGGAGACCATGGTAGTAGAAGAATCCTTAAATGTTAGCTTTGACGAGAGTCCTCCCAAACCGAGTGCACCCTTAGCAAATGACAATGTTTGTGAAGGAAATGTCTTAGCCCAACAACTTAGTACCTTGGATTTAGGTACCCAACCTTCCACAAATAATATTGAATCTAGTGATGCCCCTCCTTGTTTTATTCCACAAGGTGTAGATGATCCTAATCTTAGAACCGCTCGAGGCCATCCCGTAGATCAAATTATAGGTGACCTAAACCAAAGGACAACTAGATCACAAATCCATACCCATTGTGCTTTCCATGCCTTTATCTCAACCATAGAACCTAAAACCATAGATGAAGCTTTAGGTGATGAGGATTGGATATTGGCCATGCAAGAAGAGTTAAACCAATTTACTAGGAATGATGTGTGGGACTTAGTGCCTAGCCCTAGTAGTCAAACCATTATTGGCACAAGATGGGTCTTCCGAAATAAGGTAGACGAGAACGGTGGAGTCACATGAAACAAGGCACGTTTAGTTGCCAAGGGGTACAGTCAACAAGAAGGTATAGATTATGACGAAACCTTTGCACCGGTTGCAAGGTTGGAGTCTATTCGAATGCTTCTCGCTTTTGCAAATGCTAAAGATTTTAAATTATTTCAAATGGATGTTAAAAGTGCTTTCTTAAATGGTATTATAAATGAGGAGGTATACGTTTCTCAACCTCCCGGTTTTGAAAGTTTTGAAAACCCGACACATGTTTATAAATTGAAAAAGGCGCTTTATGGTTTAAAGCAAGCTCCGCGTGCGTGGTATGATAGATTAAAAACCTTTTTAATTGTTAGTGGTTATATTATGGGTAAAATAGATAATACTTTATTTGTGAAATATGTTCAAAATGATATTGTGGTTGTGCAAGTATATGTTGATGATATTATTTTTGGTTCCACTAATGAAAAACTGTGTAATGAATTTTCTGCGAAAATGACAAGCGAGTTTGAAATGAGCATGATGGGAGAGTTAAAATACTTCTTAGGATTACAAATCAAACAATGTGAAACTGGTATTTTCATTAGTCAATCTAAATATTGTAAAGATATGTTGAAAAAGTTTAACTTTGAAAATGTCAAACCCGTTGAAACTCCAATGACCACAAACTTACAATTATCTCGTGACGAGGAGGGAAACGATTTTAATGAAAAGATTTATCGTGGTATGATTGGTAGTTTATTATATTTAACTGCTAGTAGACCTGATATTATGTTTAGTGTATGTTTATGTGCTCGCTTTCAATCTTCACCTAAACAATCTCACTATGAAGCTGTCAAGCGTATTTTTCGATATTTACGAGGTACTACTAATCTTGGCTTATGGTACGCAAAGAAACCCGAGTTAGAAGTAACGTGTTTCGCCGATTCCGATCTTGGTGGATCTATTGTTGACCGAAAAAGTACTAGTGGGGTATGTGCCTTTATAGGTCTCTCACTTGTGTCTTGGTTCTCTAAGAAACAACAATCCGTAGCGTTATCTACTACCGAAGCGGAATATGTAGCCGCCGCAAGAGCATGTGCTCAAGTCCTATGGATGAAACACACACTTACCGATTTTGAGGTACATCTAACCAAAATTCCAATTATGTGTGATAACTCAAGTGCCATAAACTTAAGTAAAAATCCCGTTTTACACTCTCGTACCAAACATATTGAATTGAGACATCACTTTTTACGAGATAATGTTCAAAAAGGCAAAATCGTGCTTGAAAAGGTTGATTCGGAAGATAATTTGGCCGATATTTTTACAAAAGCTCTTAACAAAAAAGCCTTCTTTAAATTAAGACTTGGTTTAGGCATGCTTGAGTATAACCCTTGATAAATACTAACTCTCAAATATTTCATATTTTGAGGGGGAGCATCTTTTGAGGGGGAGCATAAGCGACTTTCTTAAACCCTTTTTGCTTCGACAAAAGGGGGAGAGAAACCGAGTATGCTCTCGTGTTTAGCGTTGTGTTTGTCATCATCAAAAAGGGGGAGATTGTTGGTGCAAGTGTACCCAGCCTTAAATATTGTGATATATTTTTTTGGTACACATAAAATCACATCTCCATATTTATTTTGATGATTACAAAACACACCGCATTATTTGTTATCTAATATTTTTATCTGAGTGTGCAGTTATTAAATGATCTCGATAAATTTTTTATCTGAAGAATCCAAGTCTGAAGATTTGCGTCATTTTATTTTAAAATGATAAATCACCCTAAAATAATATACCACTTGGATTTTTCTAATACTGTGTTTTTAAAATAAACCAAGTCAGACATCTTATCATCTTGCTGTCTTTGAGAAGGATTTGTTTCTAGAAGAAATCTGCGATGCGTACTTCTTCCTGCACCTTTTATCTGGGCGGTATACCGCGATGGAAAGCCGGTATACCGCGGCGGCATGCTGATTGATTGGACCACCCTTTTTGTACGACTGTCAGGCGGTATACCGCCGTGTGCAACGCGGTATACCGCGGGTACCATTACCGTTTTTTTTTGCAGGGTTGACCTTCTCCTCTGCAGTGTACTTTCTTCTGCACGGTATACCGCGATGGATTGCCGGTATACCGCGAATGCTTCAGGACTGTTGCTCATCCAGTATAAATACATGCAACCACCAGCTTTCAATACTACCAATTCACATTAACTCCTCTGCATTTGATAAAGACTCTGCAGCATCTTCTCTTGATATTTAAACTGTTAAAATTATAAAACTCGTTTTTGAGTAAGAAATCTTGAGTTGATAGCAGATTAAAATCTCTCGATTAGTTGAATCAGCAACACAACTCAAGTGATCAAACTCTCTAAAAATATCCAAGTGATAAACCTTATTCAAGAGTGATTATTCATATTAAAATTATACCCTCTTGTAAGTGTTTGAATAAGAGTGAGTGATCCACATTAATCTCTCAAAGTAGAGTGATTCGCGTTTATTGTATTAAGGTTTGTGTTTCTACCGTAAAGAACACGTTTCGTATTGGATCTCCGAGAAGTGTTATTTTCTCGAGGTGGACTAGCCAACTTTGTGTTTGGTGAACCACTTTAAAAATACCGTTGTCAAGTATTCTCTTTCCCTTATCTATTTACATTTCCGCTGTGCATTTAAATTATATCTGTTTATATAATTGTTGTATATTTATTTGTTTATACTCTGCTTTATTTTTACTGTATTGTTTGTACTGTATTTTTTTAAAAAGAATTTTTTTGAAAGTAAAAGATTTAAAATACAACCTTACCCCCCCCCCCTTAGGTTGTCCAACATTTGGTATCAGAGCAGGTCTTTCAAAAATATTCTGCATAAATTTCTCTTATTCTTCTAAATGGCTCAACAAACTAATATCGTGTTTTCAAAACCTCCTTTGATAGATACTGAAAAGTTTGGCATTTGGGCCGAGCTATTTGAATGTCACGTGCGTGGCAAAAATCAAAATATTTGGAATATTATAGAAAAAGGGAATTTTAAACCCACCATTGTGAAAGATGATGTTTATATTGATAAACCTATAGATGAATGGACTACTTCTGATGAAACTCATTTTTGTTTAAACTTTGAAGCTAAGAATATATTATATGCTGCTTTAACAACTGATGAAATTGAAAGAGTATATACATATAAAACTGCAAATCAAATATGGGAAAGTTTAAATAATACTCATCGTGGAAACACGGAGGTTAAATCTAGTAAAGTGAATATTTTAGTTCACGATTATGAACTATTCGAAATGAAACAAGATGAGTCAATTGACTCAATGTTTAAAAGATTTAACCTTATTGTGACTACTTTGAAAGGTTTGGATCGCACTTATCCTAACGAGGACTATATAAGGAAAATCCTACGAGCCCTTCCTTCGGAGTGGATGCAAAAGATAACATCTTTAGAAGACTCCCGTGACCTTTCCATAATGAAGATAGATGACTTGATCGGTAATCTTAAAGTGCATGAAATTGCACTTAAAAGAAACAAAGATCGGGAGCAAGTTAAAAAGAAGTCAATCGCTCTCAATGCCTCAACACCAAAAGTCGAGAAGAAAAAGGAGAAAGCTAGCTCCTCGAAAGATCCATCCGAAACTCTCGATGAAGTCGCCATGTTGGTAAGAAACTTTTCCAAATTTCTTAATAATAATAATAAATTTTCTAACAATGGCAGATTTCAAAGAAACGGTAACTACCGTCGTGGTGGTGAAAATCGAAGTCGTAAGTTCCATAAACGAGACGAAAAAGTTAAGAAAAATGGCGACTCGAGTGAAGACGATAAAGCTAAGCCAAAGAGAGGCTTTTGCTACTCATGTGGTGACAAAGACCACTACGCCAATGAATGTCCGAAAAAGAACAAGTTCCAAAAGAAGAAGGAGAAAGCCTTCATTGGAGGCGCGTGGAGCGAGAGTGAAGAAGAAGATGACTATCAAGCCATTTGTCTTATGGCCGAAAGCGACGACGAGGTAAAATCTTCTTACTCGGATTACGATAGTGATTATGAAAGTGATAATGAAAATAATCTTGAAGAATTATATGAATCTTTTCATAAAATGGCCGCTCTTGCAAATCGTTACCAAGATGAGAATGCTATGTTAAAAGAAACTGTAAATGCATGTAAAAAGGAAATAAATAATGTTAAACAAAAATCTGAAAATGATATGGATATAATTGCTAAATTAGAAACTAAATTAGGAGAAAAAGATTTTTGTAAATCTTGTGATGCTTTAAATAAAGAAATTGCATGCTTAAATAAAAAATCACATGAAAATATTATTTGTACAAAATGTGATATTCTTGAGAATGAGATTACATGTTTAAAAGCTAAATGTGCTTCATATGAAAAAGATAACATGCTAGCTAAAGCCTTTGAAAGTAGTAATAAAAAGGTTCTTAACATGCTTAATATGCCTAACCGTATAAAATGTAGAAAAGGTATTGGTTCCGATACATGCAAAGATAAATGTTCTTGTAAACCCATCAAAAGACTTTATGAATCACCTAAAGTTAATACAAGAAATCAATATGTGCAAAAACATCCGTATGTGCGTAAAATAAATAATGTAAATACGAGAAAACCGTATGCTCGCATGTACCATGATAAATATTCTAAACCTAATAATAATGCGAATGTAAATGCTTGTTTTTATGTGTATGATAAATATAATCGCAAAATTAAAATGGTAAATAAATGGATTCCAAAAGGAATGTTTAGTAATGATAATCCCGGTGGTATGCGTTTATGGTTTTAAATGTGTTATGTATATATGTTATATATATATATAGTTTAAATATAATTTGTTGTATATATTATATATATAAGTAATATATATTACTATGTACTGTTTGTTTATATATATATACGTATTACTTATATATATATATATGGTGTTTGTTTAATATGTTATATATATATATTTGTGTTTGATGTATTATATATTAAAGTTGTTTAATATATTATATATATTCTGTCTTACTTGATATGTGTTATATATATATATTAATATGGTTTGATGTATTATATATATATATTAATATTGTGTAATGTATTATATATATATATATTCTGTTTGACTTTATATATATGCATGTTGGTTGACATTGAAACTAATTGTCAAGGACCCACGAGAAATGGGGACCATAAAAATTACATCTTCATTATTGTAGATTGACCTTGATATGGACTGGATACTCGATAGTGGTTGCACACGTCACATGACCGGAAACAATAATCTCTTTTCATCATATAAGTCATGTGATGGTGGACAGGTAATTTTTGGAGGAAACTCCAAAGGAAATATAATTGGGAGAGGTACAGTCTCTTGCAATAATGTTAAATTTCTTGATGTGAATCATGTTGATAATTTACATTTTAATTTGTTAAGTGTTCGCCAATTGTGTAAAAATGGTATAACTGTTGTCTTCGAAGAAGACTCGTGCAAAATCTTGAAAAATGGCCAAGTTCTTTTGACTGGTTCTGTGAAAGGAAATTTATATATTTGCAAAACTGTTGTATCTGAAAATGTATGCTTATCTTCTATTAATGATGTTTCTACTTTATGGCATAGGCGTTTAGGTCACGCTAATCTAAGATTAATGCAAAACTTAAAAAATAAGGAGCTTGTGAGTGACCTGCCAAAATTAAAGTTTGATAATCATTTTTGTGATGCTTGTCGTGTCGGCAAACAACATCACGTTTCTCATAAATCAAAAAATGTTATTTCTACTCAAAGAGTTTTAGAACTTTTACATATGGATCTTTTTGGCCCGATGGCTATTCAAAGTTTTGGAAGAAATTTTTATACTTTGGTTATTGTGGATGATTATTCCCGTTATACTTGGACTTTATTTTTGAGACATAAAAATGAGGCTTTCGAAAAGTTTAAAATTTTGGGAAAACGAATTCAAAACCAACAAGGTTGTACGATTGTTTCCATACGTACGGACCATGGACGAGAATTCGATAATGATGTACAATTTGGTGCCTTTTGTGATAAACATGGTATAACTCATAACTTTTCGGCTCCTCGAACTCCTCAGTCAAACGGGGTTGTTGAAAGGAAAAATCGAACGTTGCAAGAAATGAGTAGAACTATGCTAAACGAACATCAAGTTCCCCAAAAGTTTTGGTGTGATGCCGTTGCTACCGCGACCTATGTGCTTAACCGTGTCCTAATTAGAGGTATCCTAAATAAGACACCCTATGAACTTTACCGAGGTAGAAAACCTTCCCTAGCTCACCTAAAAGTTTTTGGTTGTAAATGTTTCATTTTAAACACCAAATCCTACTTAACCAAATTTGACCCTAAAGCCTATGAAGGAGTGTTCCTAGGTTACTCTTGGAATAGCAAAGCCTATAGAATCCTAAATAAGGAGACCATGGTAGTAGAAGAATCCTTAAATGTTAGCTTTGACGAGAGTCCTCCCAAACCGAGTGCACCCTTAGCAAATGACAATGTTTGTGAAGGAAATGTCTTAGCCCAACAACTTAGTACCTTGGATTTAGGTACCCAACCTTCCACAAATAATATTGAATCTAGTGATGCCCCTCCTTGTTTTATTCCACAAGGTGTAGATGATCCTAATCTTAGAACCGCTCGAGGCCATCCCGTAGATCAAATTATAGGTGACCTAAACCAAAGGACAACTAGATCACAAATCCATACCCATTGTGCTTTCCATGCCTTTATCTCAACCATAGAACCTAAAACCATAGATGAAGCTTTAGGTGATGAGGATTGGATATTGGCCATGCAAGAAGAGTTAAACCAATTTACTAGGAATGATGTGTGGGACTTAGTGCCTAGCCCTAGTAGTCAAACCATTATTGGCACAAGATGGGTCTTCCGAAATAAGGTAGACGAGAACGGTGGAGTCACATGAAACAAGGCACGTTTAGTTGCCAAGGGGTACAGTCAACAAGAAGGTATAGATTATGACGAAACCTTTGCACCGGTTGCAAGGTTGGAGTCTATTCGAATGCTTCTCGCTTTTGCAAATGCTAAAGATTTTAAATTATTTCAAATGGATGTTAAAAGTGCTTTCTTAAATGGTATTATAAATGAGGAGGTATACGTTTCTCAACCTCCCGGTTTTGAAAGTTTTGAAAACCCGACACATGTTTATAAATTGAAAAAGGCGCTTTATGGTTTAAAGCAAGCTCCGCGTGCGTGGTATGATAGATTAAAAACCTTTTTAATTGTTAGTGGTTATATTATGGGTAAAATAGATAATACTTTATTTGTGAAATATGTTCAAAATGATATTGTGGTTGTGCAAGTATATGTTGATGATATTATTTTTGGTTCCACTAATGAAAAACTGTGTAATGAATTTTCTGCGAAAATGACAAGCGAGTTTGAAATGAGCATGATGGGAGAGTTAAAATACTTCTTAGGATTACAAATCAAACAATGTGAAACTGGTATTTTCATTAGTCAATCTAAATATTGTAAAGATATGTTGAAAAAGTTTAACTTTGAAAATGTCAAACCCGTTGAAACTCCAATGACCACAAACTTACAATTATCTCGTGACGAGGAGGGAAACGATTTTAATGAAAAGATTTATCGTGGTATGATTGGTAGTTTATTATATTTAACTGCTAGTAGACCTGATATTATGTTTAGTGTATGTTTATGTGCTCGCTTTCAATCTTCACCTAAACAATCTCACTATGAAGCTGTCAAGCGTATTTTTCGATATTTACGAGGTACTACTAATCTTGGCTTATGGTACGCAAAGAAACCCGAGTTAGAAGTAACGTGTTTCGCCGATTCCGATCTTGGTGGATCTATTGTTGACCGAAAAAGTACTAGTGGGGTATGTGCCTTTATAGGTCTCTCACTTGTGTCTTGGTTCTCTAAGAAACAACAATCCGTAGCGTTATCTACTACCGAAGCGGAATATGTAGCCGCCGCAAGAGCATGTGCTCAAGTCCTATGGATGAAACACACACTTACCGATTTTGAGGTACATCTAACCAAAATTCCAATTATGTGTGATAACTCAAGTGCCATAAACTTAAGTAAAAATCCCGTTTTACACTCTCGTACCAAACATATTGAATTGAGACATCACTTTTTACGAGATAATGTTCAAAAAGGCAAAATCGTGCTTGAAAAGGTTGATTCGGAAGATAATTTGGCCGATATTTTTACAAAAGCTCTTAACAAAAAAGCCTTCTTTAAATTAAGACTTGGTTTAGGCATGCTTGAGTATAACCCTTGATAAATACTAACTCTCAAATATTTCATATTTTGAGGGGGAGCATCTTTTGAGGGGGAGCATAAGCGACTTTCTTAAACCCTTTTTGCTTCGACAAAAGGGGGAGAGAAACCGAGTATGCTCTCGTGTTTAGCGTTGTGTTTGTCATCATCAAAAAGGGGGAGATTGTTGGTGCAAGTGTACCCAGCCTTAAATATTGTGATATATTTTTTTGGTACACATAAAATCACATCTCCATATTTATTTTGATGATTACAAAACACACCGCATTATTTGTTATCTAATATTTTTATCTGAGTGTGCAGTTATTAAATGATCTCGATAAATTTTTTATCTGAAGAATCCAAGTCTGAAGATTTGCGTCATTTTATTTTAAAATGATAAATCACCCTAAAATAATATACCACTTGGATTTTTCTAATACTGTGTTTTTAAAATAAACCAAGTCAGACATCTTATCATCTTGCTGTCTTTGAGAAGGATTTGTTTCTAGAAGAAATCTGCGATGCGTACTTCTTCCTGCACCTTTTATCTGGGCGGTATACCGCGATGGAAAGCCGGTATACCGCGGCGGCATGCTGATTGATTGGACCACCCTTTTTGTACGACTGTCAGGCGGTATACCGCCGTGTGCAACGCGGTATACCGCGGGTACCATTACCGTTTTTTTTTGCAGGGTTGACCTTCTCCTCTGCAGTGTACTTTCTTCTGCACGGTATACCGCGATGGATTGCCGGTATACCGCGAATGCTTCAGGACTGTTGCTCATCCAGTATAAATACATGCAACCACCAGCTTTCAATACTACCAATTCACATTAACTCCTCTGCATTTGATAAAGACTCTGCAGCATCTTCTCTTGATATTTAAACTGTTAAAATTATAAAACTCGTTTTTGAGTAAGAAATCTTGAGTTGATAGCAGATTAAAATCTCTCGATTAGTTGAATCAGCAACACAACTCAAGTGATCAAACTCTCTAAAAATATCCAAGTGATAAACCTTATTCAAGAGTGATTATTCATATTAAAATTATACCCTCTTGTAAGTGTTTGAATAAGAGTGAGTGATCCACATTAATCTCTCAAAGTAGAGTGATTCGCGTTTATTGTATTAAGGTTTGTGTTTCTACCGTAAAGAACACGTTTCGTATTGGATCTCCGAGAAGTGTTATTTTCTCGAGGTGGACTAGCCAACTTTGTGTTTGGTGAACCACTTTAAAAATACCGTTGTCAAGTATTCTCTTTCCCTTATCTATTTACATTTCCGCTGTGCATTTAAATTATATCTGTTTATATAATTGTTGTATATTTATTTGTTTATACTCTGCTTTATTTTTACTGTATTGTTTGTACTGTATTTTTTTAAGAAGAATTTTTTTGAAAGTAAAAGATTTAAAATACAACCTTACCCCCCCCCCCCCCCCCTTAGGTTGTCCAACACACTCTGGTAGTCCTTCATCTGGACGGTATGCACTTGTGCATACAAGTATTTTGTAACATGCATTTGTGCATATGCACAAATGAATAATGCAGTTGTGCATAAAAACAAAAAAAACTACATAATTTACCTATATGCACAAGTGCATACCGTCTAGATGAAGGGTCACCAAGGTGTTCTTTAGTTTTTCGTTTTTTGAGGTTTTCCCTTGAACCTCCCTCTATATGTATATATATAGTTCAAGGGAAATCCTCAAAAAAATGAAAAACTGAAGAACACCCTAGCCCTTCATCTACACAAAATATGCACTTGTGCATACAAGTAAGTTAAGCTGTTTTTTTTGGTTTTATGCACAAGTGCATCATGCATTTGTGCATGTTACAAATTACCTGTATGCACAGGTGCATACCGTCCAGATGGAAGACTACCAAAGTGTTCATTAGTTTTCCGTCTTTTTGAGGTTTCCCCTGAACCTGACCCTAGATAACGTATCTATATATATAAAATAATATATATATATATATATAGGGGTGGGTTCAAATGAAAACTCAAATTCAATTTTAAACATGAGGACAAGTCACAACCATTGATCAAGATTTGGAAAACTAATCAATGGTTAAAACTTAATTAAACCAATTGAGAAGTGATTAGGGGCAAATCTGGAAATTTGAATCAACGCCTACCATCTTTGACCTTTTATTTTCTTTTTTAATTAAAAAACTTTTACCCCCTTAAAGTTTAAAATAAATTATCTTAAAAATTACTAATATTTTAATCAAACAAATTACATCAAAAAACGAGAATTTCGTGCTCTTCGATATGACATCCATCTCGATATAGTTTTTTCTTCATTTTAACCGTTTCTACGTGAAATGCTATGTATGTGTTATATTCAGTCTGAATATGTATGCACGTTTCCTGCTGTCCATATTCAATATGAATAACAAAGGAGAACGTTCATTCACTATTAATGACGAATAACACAGTATTCAAAATGAATAATACAACATTCAGGATGAATAATACACGAATTCCTGATTCATGTATTATTAAACATGAATCGCGTATTATTCATTCTGAATAACACATTATTCACCCTGAATAACACATTATTCACCCTGAATAACAAATTATTCAACCTGAATAACACATTATTTATGTTGAATAATATATGAATGACCCGTGAAAGTTGAACACATGACGCACTCTCTTTGTTTTCCGATTCACAACCGAAACTTGGTTTTATTCGTTATGAATATGTATGCACATCTTCAGGTGTCCACATTCAGTATGAATAACAAAGGTGAACGTTCATTCACTATTCATGACGAATAATACAATATTCAGGATGAATAATACAGTATTCAGGATGAATAATACAGTATTCAGGATGAATAATACACGAATTCATGAATCGTGCATTATTCACCCTGAATGATGCATTATTCATACTGAATGATACATTATTCATGAAGAATAATACATGAGTGACTCGTGAAGGTGTGGAGACGTGACACACTCTCTTTTGTTCATCGGTTCACAATCGAAACTCGATAGGTTCCCGATTCATCTCGATAGGTGTTGGGTTATGGTAATGAAGAACACGATACCTTAGGACGCTGAAGAAAGTGTTGTAGAAGGTGATGTCGAGTTACGAACTTACGGTGTCGAGATGTTGTACGCACTTGAACATACATAAATATTCATACCGAATATAACACGTATATGACATTTCACGTAAAAACGGTTAAAACAACAAAAAAACTATACCGAGATGGATGTCATATCGAAGAACACAAAATTCTCGTTTTTTTGATGTAATTTGTTTGATTAAAATGTTAGTAATTTTTCAGTTAATTTATTTTAAACTTTAAGGGGGGTAAAAAAAATTAATTAAAAAATAAAATAAAAAGTCAAACATGGTAGGCGTGAGTTTTAATTATCTTCCATTTTTACCTCTAATCACCTTAATTAATAATTTCAATTAAAAATCTATTTAATATAAGTCATTGGATCAATATAGATGGAAGTGCCAAGATTCGTCCCCATGTTTACAATTGAATTTGAGTTTTCATTTAAACTTTCCTCTCTCTCTCTCTATATATATATATATAATATGATATATTGTTATTAATTTTTTCGTATCAAATAAATTTTAAATTATAACAATGACTAAATTATCTTCGAATTAACCGGTGAAATTATTTAAAGGGGTAGACATAAATACCAATTTCCAACAACCAAATGAGACGTGGTTTAGTGTTTTAAAAGTTAGAGCATCTTCAATGGAGGTTTTTATAAGAACTTTTTTTGTGCTTTTTGGTGTCATCTTATTTACACTTTATTAATTTAAAAATTCATATAAAAGTCCACAATGGTAGTTCTTATAAGAACCTTATTTTTGTGGGTCCCATGTATTTATCTACATCAATAATTATTTTATATTTATAAATAAATATCAAATATTAAATTTAACTGCCAATAAGAATGATGACATTGACATTTTACACAAACTTCATGGTAATAACCAAGATTCTTAAATAAGAGCATCTCCAATTCAATGTTCTTACAAGCAAAAAGTGTAGTGGTTTGTAAGAACTATCATTGTGGAGAGTTCTTATAAGAACCCAACTTCCTCTAGGTTCTTAAACAAGAACCTTGGTTCTTACCTTGATTTTTGGTGTGAAGTGACATATTCCTCATTTCTATTGGTATTTAATTTAAATACTTGATATTTATTTATAAATATATAATAGTTTTTTATGTTGATAAATATATGGGACCCACAAAAATGAGGTTCTTATAAAAAATACCATTGTGGATTTTTATATAAAATTTCAATTTAATGAGTTGGAAATGAAGTGACACTAAAAAGTACAAAAATGAGGTTCTTGTTAAAACCTCCATTGGAGATGCTCTAAGAACCCAAAGTTAGATGAGGTTCTTATAAAATCTCTCTACAATGATAGTTTCTACAAGCAACGTCACTTTTTGGACAACCTTCCATTAGAGATGCTTTTAGAGAAAGTGAGAGTAGCATTTGTCTGATGGCTCCCCTCTATCCTGCAAATGGTCAGAGGAATGTAGGGCTTAGCATGGGCAGTGATCAGCCATAGGGTTAGGGTGTGGCTAACTCTCCTCTTTCAACTTATACTCTACTACACCACAAAGGTCCTTAATAATTTCATTTTTCTCTTTTTCTTTTTTAAATTTAAAAGCATAATATAATTGATAAATTCTTATGTTTTAAGAAATAATTAATAAGAAGACACTTTTATTTTTCTTTAAAAAAAAAAAGTAACTTTTATTTAATTTATGTTTCAAAAAAAAAGTCAAGTAGTAATGGATGGACTATGGAGGGTGTGAAGGGGCAAAATGGGATTACACTTATAGGGATGGAAAGTCAAAGTCAAATGATGGTTGGAATGGGACTAAGGTTAGGGTTTGAAGTGGAACCAATCACTTTCTTAAGATATTGAATGCCATGGGAGTGTACCCATCTTCCAATTTTCTGTATGATAAAATTGTGTATAGTAAAATTTAGGGAATTTATTTAAAATACCCAAAGTTTGACTTTATTCTATCAAAATACCTATTTTCTTTCTGATTTTACCGAAATACCCATTTTTTTCGCGAAGAGGGTCCGTGATCGCGGACAAGGACCATTTTTGCCATTTTTGAAAATTGTCATCCCGCGAACGCGGGGGAGTGTCCCGCGATGTATCAATTTTGGTGTTTTTTGAATGTTTTGATTTGAAATTTACACTTTCAACCCCTATACTTATTTACTTACTTTACTTTATACCATTTACTTTCATAATTTTAATTTTACATTTAACACATATAATCGTTTATTAACTAAAATACGTTAAAAAATACGTTTTAATTTTAACAAGTTACACCATTATAATCGTCTATTCGATACGTTCGAAATGAGTCCAATATTGAATTTTTTTGATTTATATATTTTAATATATATCATATACACTACATAAAATATATTTTTTTTATTTAAAATTCATTTTTTTAACGTATTTTTAATTTTGTTTTACACTCCTATCGCATTAACATAATAATCATATATTAACTAATTCATTAAATCGTTTTAAATTATTATTATTTGTATGTGTTTATAGATATCGTGAATGGCAATAGGACAAGGTTTCACGAGAAGAATATGAAATGAGGTTTTGACAAGTTGGTATCACTGGACTGATTTAAGAATTGTGAAAATGGGTATTTGGCGAGTGATGATTCATGTGTGTTTGGAGCTGAAGTATATGCAGTTACAGAGTATGCACAAAAGGATCGATGTTTGTCCATCACAAAGCCTCCACCAATTTTTAATACTTACACTTGGACCATCGATAATAAAATAAATAAAACGTATTTTAACTATAAGAGTACCATAAATTAAATAATTAACTATAAGAATATGAATTTTAAATATAAAAATATTTTTATATAGTGTATATGATATATATTAAAATATATAAAAAAAAATCAATATTGAGCTCATTTCGAACGTATCGAAGAGACGATTATAATGGTGTAACTAGTTAAAATTAAAACATATTTTTTTTTTTACCTTTTTTAGTTAATAAACGATTATATGTGTTAAATGTAAAATTAAAATTATGAAAGTAAAAGTTATAAAGTAAAGTAAGTAAATAAGTATAGGGGTTGAAAGACTATTCGCCGTACATAGGTTCTAAAGTGTAAATTTCAATTGATATTTACACTTTCAACCCCTATACTTATTTATTTACTTTACTTTATACCTTTTACTTCATAATTTTAATTTTACATTTAACACATATAATCGTTTATTAACTAAAATACGTTAAAAAAATACGTTACAATTTTAACAATTTACACCATTATAATCGTCTATTCGATACGTTCGAAACGAGCCTAATATTGAATTTTTTTAATTTATATATTTTAATATATATCATATACACTACATAAAAATATTTTTTAGGGAAATTAATTAAAATACCCTAAGTCAAACATTGAGTTACCAAAATACCCTAAATTTTTTCAATTTTGCAAAAATACCCAAAATACCCGCGATGGATCCCGCGATCGCGGGCTAGGGCTGACGTGGCACGTATTTTGGCCCCAAATGCCCCGCGAAGCCCCTCAACTTTGGCCGCGGTGCACTTTTGGTCCCTGCCCGCGATTGCCCGAAATTTTACACTTTTGGTCCCTGAAATTTACACTTTCAGCCCCTGAAAATTTACATTTTCAGCCCCTAAACTTAGACGAATTTTGCATGTTTTTACTGTTTTTTTCCACAATTATTGCACTTTAAAGACCGATTTGTGATTGAAATTCATTTGCATGTTTGAATCAATGTTAAATCAATGTTTTTGGAATACCAGTTTGTGGATGAAATGAGAGATTGGTTTTCTGATATGTTGGTTGTTTCATTGATAAATAGACGTAAAATGCAAGCCATAATCCACACACAACGATTTCATTGTTGCAATATTTCTTTCTGCAATATTTTGTGTTTGAGATACTACTGAAAAAATGAGTTCATATGTTGCAAAAGCTAAGCTATATTTCTGTTTTGATGGTGAATGGGTGCAAGATAACAATGAGTGGAATTTTGCTTATAAATCTAAGCATGATGTAAAAGTGTCAGTAAACTATACTTATCAAAAGTTTGTTGCATACGCCATGCAAAAATGTGGAATCAACTCTTCTGATGTTTGCAAGTTAGTGTTTAAAAATGGCGATGGGTCATTTGTGGATTTATCCAACGATGGGGATATCTCTACTTTTCTGCACCTTGCAGTCGATTCAGAAAGACCCCCATTACTCTTTGTGTATCCCGGCGTATCCGACGGTGACGACGACGGTGACGAGGAGGGTGACGACGACGAAGACCTCCAAATAGAGCAACCTGATTCTCAACAACAACAACCACCACAACCACACGAATGGCGTACTGCTGGAGTTGCTGATGACGAAACCCACGTTTTCAGAACGGGTAATTCTGAAATAGACAGATCAGACACCGATAATGATGATCACGAAGAATATACCCCTAGTAGAAAATCATGTAGTCAGATAAATGACTTTTTTGATATGCCCCCTATTCTTCCAGACTCCCATACCCAGACACAAAGCTACGAACCTACACCTTATATTCGCAGTGAAAGTTTAACAGCAGGTCGGATATTCGATTCGAAGGATCTCTTAGCAAGTCAGATCGGACTCAAGTTCTTGGAAGAGGGTTTCCAAAGTCGCGTGCGGGCATCTGACAAAAGCAAATACGTAGTTGAATGTGCTAGAGAAAAGTGTGAGTGGAGGTTGTACGCGATTCACACGGGTCCCAAAGGAGGGGCGATAATGATTAGAAAGTTGCACGACGTACACACTTGTACGAGGACGCAACTTAATCCCCACCACAAACAAGCCGGCAAAAAGACTTTGGGTGCGATCCTGAAAAACAAATTTCTTGATGTTAGCAGGTCATTGCGTCTAAAGGACATCGTCCACGACGTTCACCGGCAGTTCAGCGTCACGATTGATTACCACCAAATGTGGCGTGCGCGCTGCCATGCACTGTTTATGGTGAGAGGCACGTTCGAGGAGTCGTATGAACGACTCCCGACATATTTATATAATTTGCAGCTGCAGAACCCTGGTACTGTCACGCAGCTACGGACCGATTCACGTGGACGGTTTGAGATGTGCTTCGTGGCCCTTGGACCCGCGGTACGTATTTTAACACGTCATATGTTTACACATTATAAACTATAACATTTTAACCTATGTTTTTGCAGATCCGCACATTTGTGGCAAATCTACGTCGTGTCCTGATAATAGACGCAGCCCATTTAAAGGGCCGTTACTTGGGTATGAGGTTCCTGGCGGTTGTCATGGACGGGGATAACTCCATCGTTCCAGTAGCTTTCGGCGTAGGCAAGTCTGAAACCGGGGACGAGTGGACTTGGTTTATGTCCATGTTGAGACAAGCTATCGGAGACCCGCAAGGGTTGGTGTTTATGTCTGACAGGGCTCCTTCCATAAGCGCCGCAATCTCTGCCATGTACCCAAACGCCCCTCACGCCATATGCTGTCGACATTTGGAGATGAACGCCAAATCCAAGGACAAACGTATTACCACCTACAAGGATGTCTATTGGGCGGCATGCAGAGCATATACGGATCGGGAGTTTAACAAGTACATGAATATGCTACGATACAGTGTCAAGGAAGCAGCCAAAGTCTTTGACGATGCTGGATCGGAGAGGTGGTCCGCGGCCCATTTTCCTAGACAACGGTATGACATTCTGACCTCGAATAGTGCAGAGTCTGTGAATGCACTCTCCCGTTTTGCGCGTAGATGTCCGATTGTTAATCTTATGGACTACTTTCGGGCCTTTCAACAAGAGTGGTACCAAATTCGACGCCTAAAAGGAGCTGAGATGCAAAATGCACTCACACCAACGACGGAGAATATCGTTCAGTACAGGGCGCGTCGTGCGGCGACATGGCCGGTAAGAGCAATCGGCTATGGGAAGTACGAGGTGCATGATGACTATATTCACGCAATTGTGAATATGGAAGACCACCTTTGTTCGTGTCGCGAATGGGATAAATCTGGGTTACCGTGCGGCCATGCCATCGCTGCAGCAACATATATGGGTCGTACAGATTGCAGCGACTTGGCTGTACCTTTCTTCACGTCCGAATATTACCGGAAAACATACGTGGAGGTAATAAACCCAGCTGGACCCCCTGCAGCATGGGTGTATCCACCCGACCCGCTTCCACCATGCTATCCACCTTTAATGGATAAGAACAGGGCCGGGAGACCGAGAAAGAACGACCGACGTCCATCACGTGGTGAAAGTTCGATACAACGAAGATGTACTCGGTGCCAATGCGTAGGACACACTCGTGGAGAGTGTCCAAATCCCGCCCCTTCAACCGTGCCAAGGAGACATTCTGTCAGTCACACCCCGAGCCCGTCACAGCTTGAACCATATGGAACAAACCCATATGATACTGTTGATCTAAACACTAATTTGTAAATGATATATATACACACATACATATGCTTCTAAATGAACATTGATAACACAGCTAGTTTGTAAATGATATATATATTCGTATTATATATTTACACACATAAAGAAAATAGGAGTTTGATATGATAAGCGAAAGAAAGAAGAAATGTTGATTGTTACCATGGTAGTGAATGTTAACTCTGAGTACACATGTCTGTTTATATAGCAAGAAAGATTAGTAGCAAGAATGGAAGCAGGTTTCTAGCTTTTTAGATATATATATATATATATATATATATATATATATATATATTATATGTATATATGAAGAAGAAGAAGACTTAAAAAAGGAGACCTTTATCTGTAAGATCTGGAAATGATCATTTCTTGACATTTTTGTTGGAACAAACACATATGATACTGTTGATCTAAACACTGATTTGTAAATGATATATATACACACATACATATGCTTCTAAATGAACATTGATAACACAACTAGTTTGTAAATGATAAATATATTCATATTAGATATATACACACATACATATGCTTTTAAATAAACATTGATAACACAGCTAGTTTGTATTTCATCCAACATGCTCTTCATCTTCAATCTTTCTGACCCTTCTTCAACGGCTTCTGCTTTTGCAACCACGTATGGCCATTGTGTACCACAACCCGCACACACTTTAGCAAATGAGTTGAGGGTTGTCATACATACAAGAGGAGTAGGCCCACGAATGAGGTAACCTCTGACTTGACCTTGCATGATGTATCCAACCTAACCGTGGTTCAGCGGCTTAAAAACTACTTTTCAGAGAAATTAACAACAACAAAAAATACAAAACAACAACACAGTAAAAATTACAAAACAAGAAAAAAAATACAAAACAACTAAAACAACCACCACCTACTTAAAAATTGATTTAGTTTCATCAATCCAAGCTTGCTTCTCGTTTACCTTCGCTTGAATAATTGCAAAGTCTTGCAGAATATGGTGAATTGCTTCTTGTTCTCGACGAACACGAGCCTCCCTAGCTTTTATATCCCCTTTCATCCTTTTGATCTCCCTGTCTTCCTCTTCGATCTTTCTTAAATGGACTGCCTTCCTGTCCATCATTTTTTTCCACTCTTCTGTTAGTTCATCTATCTCCTTTTCCTTTTTTGCTATGGCGACCTCGATTTGAGGTGGCATTTTTTCAGGAGTAGACTTAGGGTTTGATGACGATGCCATTTGTGGATGAAATGAGAGAAGAGAAATCAAGAGAGAAAGCAATTCAAAGAAAGAAAGCAAGAGAGAAATCAAGAAAGAAAGCAAGAACAAGTGTGAATTGCATATTACTGATATTTATGGATGAAATCTCAAACATGCAAATGAATTTCAACCAAAAATCGGTCTTCAAAGTACAATAATTGTGGAAAAAACAGTAAAAGCATGCAAGATTCGTCTAAGTACAGGGACCAAAAGTGTAAATTTTCAGGGACCAAAACTGTAAATTTTCAGGGACCAAAACTGTAAATTTTGGTCCATCGCGGGCTGCGATCGCGGGCAGGGACCAAAAGTGCACCGCGGCCAAAGTTGAGGGGCTTCGCAGGGCATTTGTACCCAAAGTACGTGGCACGTCAGCCCTAGCCCGCGATCGCGGGATCCATCGCGGGTATTTAGGGCATTTTTGCAAAATGGAAAAATTTTAGGGTATTTCGGTAACAGTTGGTCAAACTTGGGGTATTTTAATTAATTTCCCAATTTTTTATATTTAAAATTCATATTCTTATAGTTAATTATTTAATTTATGGTACTCTTATAGTTAAAATACGTTTTATTTATTTTATTATCGATGGTCCAAGTGTAAGTATTAAAAATTGGTGGAGACTTTGTGATGGACAGACATCGATCCTTTTGTGCATACTCTGTAACTGCAAATACTTCAGCTCCAAACACACATGAATCACCATTCACCAAATACCCATTTTCACAATTCTTAAATCAGTCCAGTGATACCAACATGTCAAAACCCCATTTCATATTATTCTCGTGAAACCTTGTCCTATTGTCGTTCACGATATCGATAAACACATACAAATAATAATAATCTAAAACGATTTAATGAATTAGTTAATATATGATTATTATGTTAATGCGATAGGAGTGTAAAACAAAATTGAAAAAAATAAGAGACGTACCATAAATTAAATAATTAACTATAAGGGTATGAATTGTAAATATTAAAAATATTTTTATGTAGTATATATGATATATATTAAAATATATAAATCAAAAAAATTCAATATTAGGCTCATTTCGAACGTATCGAAGAGACGATTATAATGGTGTAACTTGTTAAAATTAAAACGTATTTTATTAACGTATTTTAGTTGATAAACGATTATATGTGTTAAATGTAAAATTAAAACTATGAAAGTAAAAGGTATAAAGTAAAGTAAGTAAATAAGTATAGGGGTTGAAAGTGTAAATTTCAAATCAAAACATTCAAAAATCACTAAAATTGATACATCGCGGGACACTCCCCGGCGTTCGCGGGATGACAATTTTCAAAAATGGTAAAAATGGTCTCTGCCCGCGATCGCGGACCCTTTTCGCGGAAAAAATGGGTATTTTGGTAAAATCAGAGAGAAAATGGATATTTTGGTAAAACAAAGTCAAACTTTGGGTATTTTAATTAAATTCCCTAAAATTTAAACACAATTTTTATTTGAGGAAAAACTAAAAGACCCAATGAACTTTAGTGTTTGTAGTGATTATGTCCTTGGACAATTTTTTGAAACAAATAAGTCCTTAGACATTCCAAAATTTGTTAAATAAATTATTGGACTTTTGGAAACCTGTTAAATACATCCTTATTACAACTTTAAGGATGTATTTAATAGGTTTTCAAAAGTCCAATGATTTATTTAACAAAATTTGGAATAAGAACTTATTTGTTTCAAAAAAAAGTGTTCAAATATTTTTTTTGTATGTAAAAATTGTTTTTGGCAATAAAAAGAATTAAATTAGAAAACATTTTTTTAGAAAAAAAAAATTACACTTTGCATTCTTATACATAAAACAAAAATATGTTTTTAAAGTTACACTATTATAATTGTCTCGTCAACACGTTCAAAATGAGCTCAATATTGAATATTTTGTTGGTCCCGTAAGGGTTATACAAGTTTGTAGAAAGGGGGGGGGGGGTTGAATACAAACACACGATTTTTACTTTTCTAATATGTTTATTGATATGTATCAAACAATTTACAACTTGTTGCGGAACAAGATTAAGGAATAAACCTAATCTAAACAAGTTAAGAGAATCACTAAGATTTCTTGCACTAGAATTAAGAAAGAGAGGAGATAAGTATACTAAGGATAATATTCTAACACACAGAATAGTAAGAAGAAGGAGATGGCCGAGCACTTCATTTCTGAAGTAGGGTTTCCTTTATATACTGCATTGCATTTAATGCACAACAGTATCACTTTACACGTGGCAGCAGCTGGTTGGTTGCATGGTTTGACTTTAGTAGACAACCTAGTGGACGCATGATGAACAATGTAGAATCGGAGTTAGTTGTACGATTTTGGACAAACGGGATGTCCGTTATGACATTTCGTACGGAGGCGTGCAAGGGGATAAGACAAAAGTAACTTGTAGAAGAGGCTTCATGATCAGCGTTCACTGAATGAATCTTTATCAGCGAATGATAAAGTTCAGCGTTCGCTGAAGTCTTCTACTTGAAACTTCACGTTGAGTGGACAGGTCTTGGCTTCGCTAATATCCGCATCAGTTCATTAGTAGACTTGTCGTTGGTTCTTTGGCTTGATATTCGACTTCAGTGTAGAACATAGTTGACGTGAAACTTGTCTTCAGGGATCATAAGTAAAATAACATATTTTATCAGCGATCATCAGTGAGGCTGAACAGACTCAGGGCTCACTGATGTACAGTTTCACTGAATGTATGAAATAAATAACTTGAGTTTCCTATCAGCGGTACTGAAACAGACTTAGTACTTATCAGCGATAGTGAAACACTTATACATAATGTTTACTTTCAATTTTCACTAAGATTCTCAAGAGTCATTATCAAATCACTGAGGGTTTGGATCAACAATCCCTCCCTATTTGATTATGGCATAGCAATAAAAGAAAATTGCTAAGTAAGAAAACATAAGGATAAAAAGGACTCATAAAATATTTGTCCCATTTACTGTTTTCGGGGATCTTTTAAGTACTGATGGAGTAAAGTACATTCGCTGAAATTTTTCTTTAAACTCCGTATAAGTTACAGAGGGAAGTGGAAAAATTACAAGTACAACAAATAAAAATTACAAATACAAAAGATATAAACTGATAAAGATAGAAGAATTACAGGGAATCTTATCAGCTATACAGGTTCATCCTTAATGAGAAGTTCATCAAGGGAGTTTGTGGTAGGGATCATGCAATCAGGGACTTTCTCTCCAAGCTCCCGTCTTCGCTTTGCTTCTTTAAAGATCAGGGGCTTCATGAAGTGTCCGAGAAGATCATCTCTGAAACCGCACCAATAGACGAGATCCCTGAAATGTTCGATAGGAGTGATGGGTAGCTCAGAGATGCGTTGAAAGCATTCTCGTCCATCGTAGTCTCTGAAGAAGATACCATAAGGTTCGCTCAAAACTTCTCCAGGGATGAAGCGTTCACCAGGGGAAGGGAGATGTCGAGAGCTGAGAGATCAGGGTCAGGACCAAGAACTTTTTCGCGTGAAAAGCCAATTCCGGTTTCATTTCGAATAGGAGGACCTGAATCTGAAGATGTTATCTTTTTCTTTGCAGAGGCCTTTCTTCGTTGAACTGGAGCAGGAGGAGGAGGAGGAATATCCACAGCAGATGTAACCAAGTCGATCTGTTTATTCAAAACTTTCTCGACATGGTCTTTAAAGCTTGAGCGTGATCGCTGAATGGATATTCGCATCTCCAACCACTTAGAGAGACCGTACTTGCTGATCGATGAAGCGTAGATGGTTTCCTTACTACCCTTTTCTCTGTATATGTCGACGTCAACAACTGGAACGTTTATTGACATCCTTCCTCTGATGCTCACTTTGTTGATTCTGGAGACCCGATATCGATAGTGCAATCTTTCTTTGCACCATTCCAAAGTAGAGTCAATTACCTTGGTCTTCTTCTCGACGATCTTTTTGGCGTCCTTCCACAATTGACGTTTAACAGCGATGGGAGTCTTCTTCAGTGCATGATCTTCCACTGATCGTTGGGCGAGCTCAATAGCATAAGCTTTATCTCTTTCTTCAGCTCTTTTTCGATCGGCGAGTTGTTTTTCAGCTTTGAGGTGTTCAACGACTTCCCTTTTGGTTATTTTATATCGAGGGGCAAGGACAATTCGCTGATCCTCAAGCTGTTGGATGATTGCTTCTCTCCTTTTCAGTTCTTCTTCACTTAGCGTTTGAGGAGCCAAGGAAGGTCGTTTGTTATGAGAGAGCAGTTCTTCTTCTGGTTCATCAGTCTCAACGAAGTTTAAGACTGGGATTATTTCTTCAGCACTCGGGGCTGGATTTATTGTTGAAGTAGCTGGAGGGACTTCAGCTGGATCCTCAAGCAGGGGAGAGGACTAGCTGAAACATAACGATCATTTAAGTAAGATCATTTGGGAGAAGAGATAGAGAAAATAATGAGGTTTAAGTGTATAGAGGTTTTATGGAGAGGAGAACTAAGGTTGAGAAGGGATAGAGGAGGGATGCAGTGTAAGGGAAGAAAATATATTGTACCTGGCAAACTGGCTTTCGAAGCAAGATAGTCAGATTGCCTTCAGTAGCGACGCCTTTATTTTTGCCCTTGTCGTCTTCAGTCGCTGCAGGCTTTTTAGCGGTCCCCTCCCCTGAAGTATCTTTGAAGACTACCCCTTTTTGAGCAGGGGCCCTTATGGGTTGGAAGGAGAAGTCGACACCATCATCATCGTCATCATCATCATCATCATTTTTAGGTGATGCTGATGGTTCGTCGTCATGAAGATCGAGGTCTTCTTCGTCTTCTTCTTCTTCTTCTTCTTCGTCGTCATCAGCAGACAGTTCTAGGACTTCAACATCAGCGTCCACATCGAGTTGCTCCCCCTCAGAATCAGAAGGAGGTTTCTCGGTTCCCTCGGGGTTTTCAACTCCGTGAGGTTTGTCAGCAGTTGTCTCCCCCTCAACAATATGGGGAAGATCTTCTTGATTCTTCTCCCCCTCTTCCACATGATGGATGGGGGAGAAAATAACATCAACAGCATCAGCATCATCTTCCTTTGGGTCACTGTCTTCCAGGCCAGTGATCCCAACAACGGTTTCGACCACTGCCATTCTGTCTTCTAGGCCAGAAATAGCAGGGCGAAGTGTTTGCAGAGTTTCCCGATCGACCTGAGTGAAATGTGAGGGAGTACAAGTTGGTGCATTCAGGCGATCGAGGATTTGCTGCAGAAGATTCGTCGCAGTGCTCACCTCTGATTTTAATGTAGAAACCTCTCCCTGAAGATTTCCAACCACTGTCGGCAACGATGTGACTTCGTTTGACAGGGTGGTGAAGTTGTTGGAGAGGGTGCTGTTTGTAGAGTTCAAGGTGTTGATGGAGGTGGAGTTGTCAACGAGAGCCTGAGCAACGTTGGAAAGACTTCCTTCCCCCTTTCCAAATCAGCACTGGATGCTTTGCCTTTCACCTCAGTGGTGAGTGTCTTGAGAGCCTCTCCAACGTTTGTAACCACTAAAGAGTTTGCAGAGAGTGTGGTGGTGAGAGATTCCACATTTGTAGTCAAATCCTTTAGGGAGTTGTCGATATCTCCCAAATTAGGACATGTAGAGGATAAAAACTTATGAACAAAGGAAAGCTCAGAAGTTGGGGATTTTGAGAGAGGAGTGTTTAAGGTGTTGTGTATACCTGCGGGGTGGTTGACGAAATCATCGAAGCTTCGAAAACCTGAATATTTTTCCATGTCGTCTTCCAGAGAGCCTTGACGCATAGAGGTGCCTGCAGGTCCTGTGTTTTGATCCATCATTCGCTGTAGAGCTTCAGCAGATGTATCACTCAGGATGATGTTTGTTGTAGAGAGTGGGGGGAAAAGAGGTGGAGTGACCAAATAAGTTGTGGGAGGAATGAGGGTAGAGAAGATGGATGTGGTGCCAGATTTAGCGTTGGATCCGCTGAGGAATACGGCCGCAGTACTTAGAGGTACTGAGGGAGGGAGGTTCTGTTCCAAGACAACCTCAACGTTTAGAGACGCTGAAGCGGGTATAGAATGGATAGGTTCAGCAGCTGTGGCGGAGCGCACCACAGAACTTTCCAACGGCTCTTGTGGAGAGAGAGTCGTGGAGTCTTCAGCCTGGGAAGGCTTGGGGGGTTGCTCCTTGGAGGACTTCTTGGGCTTAGGGGGGTTGCTCCTTGCTGTTTGTAGAGTTCAAGGTGTTGATGGAAGTGGAGTTGTCAGCGAGAGCCTGAGCAACGTTGGAAAGACTTCCTTCCACCTTTTCCAAATCAGCACTGGATGCTTTGCCTTTCACCTCAGTGGTGAGTGTCTTGAGAGCCTCTCCAACGTTTGTAACCACTAAAGAGTTTGCAGAGAGTGTGGTGGTGAGAGATTCCACATTTGTAGTCAAATCCTTTAGGGAGTTGTCGATATCTCCCAAATTAGGACATGTAGAGGATAAAAACTTATGAACAAAGGAAAGCTCAGAAGTTGGGGATTTTGAGAGAGGAGTGTTTAAGGTGTTGTGTATACCTGCGGGGTGGTTGACGAAATCATCGAAGCTTCGAAAACCTGAATATTTTTCCATGTCGTCTTCCAGAGAGCCTTGACGCATAGAGGTGCCCGCAGGTCCTGTGTTTTGATCCATCATTCGCTGTAGAGCTTCAGCAGATGTATCACTCAGGATGATGTTTGTTGTAGAGAGTGGGGGGAAAAGAGGTGGAGTGACCAAAGAAGTTGTGGGAGGAATGAGGGTAGAGAAGATGGATGTGGTGCCAGATTTAGCGTTGGATCCGCTGAGGAATACGGCCGCAATACTTAGAGGTACTGAGGGAGGGAGGTTCTGTTCCAAGACAACCTCAACGTTTAGAGACGCTGAAGCGGGTATAGAATGGATAGGTTCAGCAGCTGTGGCGGAGCGCACCACAGAACTTTCCAACGGCTCTTGTGGAGAGAGAGTCGTGGAGTATTCAGCCTGGGAAGGCTTGGGGGGTTGCTCCTTGGAGGACTTCTTGGGTGTCAGAGTGTTTTCTCTTTCGAGAAGGAGTGGAGGTTACAGCCGGGGTATCAGCGGTTGGGATTACCGCTGCCGATGTGGTAGCTGCAGAAGTAGAAGAAGTAGGAGGTTTGAGAAGAGATAAGAGTGTAGAGAGACGTACCTCGTTTGGTATAGGCGTGTAGTCGAGAACCTTAGGGCCAACCTGTGATAACTTCAGGTCGCCCACCTGTTGGGGAATGTTGGGGAATTGCAGAAAATCGAGAGACAAAAGAGTGATTAGAACTTGGATAAAGAACAGAGATCGTGTGATAGCTCATTTTCCTTAAGTGATATTTCGACCCTATTCTGCCCGGGTATCACGAAATTCACTCGAGGATAATCTCAGTTCTCGGTTATCGATTTAGGCAGAAATCGATTCCTATTTAAACACATTTGAGAATCGTAACCGACCCATATTGATACTGATAATAATATCTCATTAAATGAGATTGATTGTGGACTTAATGCTGGCAGTTACAAATGAGACGGAAACATTCCAGACGCTGGCGCCAGTCTCCGCGCCAGTCAACTGGTGCCAGCATCAGCGCTGGAAAACATTCCAGAGGCTGGCGCCAATCTCTGCGCCAGCCAACTGGCGCCATCATCAGCGCCGGAAAACATTCCAGAGCCTGGCGCCAGTCACGGTGCCAGTCAACTGGCGCCAGCACTGGCACCGACGTCCAGATCATAAAACCTCTTTGTAACTTTCCACTCTTAACCGTCCAACAATCCCGGGTTCTAGTTAGCTTACACGAGTGTGCACTCCACACCTCCTAACTCATGTTATAGCTTAGCTACCAACCCCATTATTATCTTTGTGAATCCAATTACATAAAATGAACCGATGATTTCACTAAAATCACCAACATTCCTCCCCCATTTTAGTGCAATCCTTGATTCACAAAAGAAATATTCAATATAGGAAAACAAACTCATGCATAAATGAAAATATCTAGAAGATTGAATTTCCATCTTAGTACATTACACATTTCAAATACTCGAGAATCCGGGTGTCCTATGGATTGAACCCTTCAACCCATTTGAGTACTAGAAGATAACATACACATGAATTTAAATGATTCTCTAAAGTTTAAACTCGACACTATACATGCCATGTGTCCTTATCCATTCGTGAGTGCATCAAAGCCAAGTCCAAGCTTCTTGAAGCGGCCACACTTCACACTCATATAGGTAGTTCCTTTCATCATGCACCTGCACATGCATTTTTACAAAAGAACAATTACCTCCTTCACTTGCAGTACCGAGCACATACCGTGGGATGATCATCTTGTGCTCCAATCCCTTAGAGTGAGCTTTCTCATTGAATTCAACTTTTAACGTTGTATTAGAAGGGAACTGGGTATCCCAGTTTTAGAGATTTAGATGGACTTTAATCCCATCCCTATCACTGGCTTCTGAACCAAGTCCCTAGCTAACCCCTTCGTCAAGTGGTCCGCTAAATTTTGTTGCGACCGAACAAATTCAACCGAAATCACCCCATTCGTGATTAACTCGCGAATCATGCTATGTTTAACACCTAAGTGTCTAGACTTGCCATTATATACTTGACTATACGCTTTAGCCAAAGTAGCCGCACTATCACAACGGATAGAAATGGGTGATATTGGTTTCGGCCATAACGGAATTTCATGGACCAAATTCCTTAGCTACTCCGCCTCTTTACCAGTAGCGGCTAATGCCACAAATTCCGACTCCATAGTCGAACTCGTGATGCAAGTTTTCTTCTTGGAAGCCCATGAGATGGCACCTCCCCCAAGCAAGTACACCCAACCACTCGTAGAAGAGTGATCTTCCAAATTGGTAATCCAACTTGCATCCGAATATCCCTCCAATATCGAAGGAAACCCGACATATGACAAACCATAATCAATGGTTTTCTTCAAGTATTTGAATACTCGTCTTATCGCTTGCCAATGATGAATACTAGGATTTCTAGTAAACCTACTCAACTTTCCTATGGCAAAAGTAATATCCGGCCTAGTGCTTGTCATGGCATACATCAAGCATCCAATGGCCTTTGAGTACTCGAGTTGAGACACCGCTTCACCCGAGTTGGGCATAAGCTTCACACTCGGATCGCATGGAGTACTCACCGGAGAACAATCAAAGCAATTAAATTTCTTTAATACTTTCTCAATGTAATGAGATTGCGTAATTGCAATCCCTTTGTTTTCATGCTTGATCCTTATTCCAAGGATCACCTCCGCCTCTCCCATATCTTTCATGGAGAAACTCGACGACAAAAACTCTTTGGTTATTCCAACTTGATTTTGGTCGGTGCCAAAGATCAACATGTCGTCAACGTATAAGCAAATGATTACACCGTTACCGGATGTGTCGAATTTGCTATATACACACTTGTCCGCTTGGTTTATCATAAAACCGTTGGACAAGATAACCTCATCAAATTTCTGATGCCATTGTTTGGGTGCTTGTTTCAGTCCATACAATGATTTTCAAGTTTACACACCTTATGCTCCATCCCGGGCATAACAAAACCTTCCGGTTGTTTCATGTAAACTTCCTCCTCCAAGTCACCATTCAAGAATGCCGTTTTGACATCCATTTGGTGAATCACTAAATTGTGGATAACACCTAAGGCTATCAACAATCTAATCGTGGAGATCCTTGCTACCGGGGCATAAATATCAAAATAATCGATGCCTTCCCGTTGCCTAAAGCCTTGGATTACTAATCGAGCTTTGAACTTGTCGATTGATCCATTCGCTTTCATCTTCCTTTTGAAGATCCACTTGCATCCCAAAGGTTTACAACCCGGTGGCAAGTCCGATAATACCCAAGTATTATTCCCCATGATGGAGTCCATCTCATCATTTATTGCTTCTTTCCAGAAAGCAACATCTTGAGACTTCATAGCCTCATCAAATGATTTTGGATCCTCCTCAATACTATAACAGTAAAGGAATTGAGATCCAATCTCATCTCTTGATCCCTCTACCAAGTATACTTGGAAATCGGGACCAAAGGATTTTTCAATCCTTCGTCTTTTGCTCCTTCGAAGCATCGGAGATTCGGTTGGAACAATTGCTTGTTCTTCAACCTCACTAGTTCCACTAGTACTTGGAACTATGTCCTTCGGCCTAGGTATTGAAGAGAATCTAGTCTCATCAAATAATGCATCTCTCGATTCTATAACGGTGTGAACCGCTATAGAATCATTAGGTTCAATAACATAGAACCTATAGGCTTTGGAATGCTCGGCATATCCAACAAAGATGCAGTCAATACCTTTCTCACCCAAAGTTTTCCTTTTGTGTTCGGGTAGTCGAACAACCGCCCGACAACCCCAAACTCGAATATAATTCAAGTTAGGCCTTTTCTTGAACCAAAGTTCATACGGGGTAATCTTGTTCCTTTTATTAGGAACTCGATTCAAGAGATAACAAGCTGTTAGCATGGCTTCACCCTAAAATCCATCACTTAATCCCGAGTAGGATAACATAGAGTTCACCATTTTTTTGAGAACTCTATTTTTCCGTTCCGCCACACCATTTTGTTGTGGTGTATAAGGCGCCGTAGTCTCATGAATGATTCCTACGGATTGGAAAAACATGGGGTCGTAATACTCCCCACCATGATCGGTGCGTAAACACTTTATAAAGCAATTCATTTGCAATTCAACCTCCGTTTTATAAATTCTAAATTTGACCAACGCTTCATCTTTTGAATGTAACAAAAATACATAGCAAACCATGAAGCGTCGTCAATAAAAGTGACAACATACTTTTTATTACCAAAGGACGGAGTTGAATGCAAATCACAAAGATCACTATGAATTAATTCAAGCACCGACGAGTCCCTTTTCACGTTAGGAAAAGGTTGCCTAGTGACCTTTGTTAACATGCAAGTTTTACATTTTTCGGTTTTAATATCAAAAGCCGGAATACGACCGTCTTTTGACATTTCAACCATACGTTTAAAATTCACATGACCAAGCCTTGCATGCCATAAATTAGAATCAACACAATTGCCATTTGCAACAAAAACAGAATTTGAAACAAAATTCTTTTTATTCAAATTTAACATAAACATATTATTCAACATATAACCGAATCCTATAAAAGAGCCACCTTTTGACAAGATAAACTTGTCGGACTCATAAACTTGCCTATGTCCTAACTTATTCAAGATACTACCGGAAACCAAATTCTTTTGAATTTGTGGTACAAACAAAACGTCTAAAAGATCAATTATTTTGCCAGAACTAAACTCTAGCCTAACTAAGCCACGTCCAAGAATGAGAGCACTCGACTCGTTCCCCATGTGTAGCATGGATCCGTCTTCAACCGGTTCCAAAGAGGTGAACCAACGGCGATCTTTGCACACATGACTCGTAGCACCCGAGTCGATCCACCAAGCTACATCATCATCCTGCACGTAAAATGATTCAGATATTAGTGGAACATAATTCAAATTCGAATTAAAACCAAAGTCAAGAAACTGACCTTGCCGTGGGTTTTGATCCTTGGATCCTTGCCCACGACCACTTGTGCTTGCTCCATTCTTATTCTTGACAACCCGACAATCCCGCTTGAGATGGCCGGTCATACCACAGGTCCAACATGTTAATTTAACCTTTTTATTGGGCCCTTTCTTGGCTTCATTGAACTTACGTTTTCCCTTGAAGTTGTTGGATTTTCCCTCTTCCACCATGTTCACCGAAGGTGCAAAAACCTCTTTCATTTTAGGTTTCTCAGCCTCGTGCGCCCGAAGAGATTCCTCTATGCGCAAGTGACTACTGAGTTGCACAAGGGACAACTCTTCCTTCTTGTGTTTCAACATATGTTTGAAGTCTTTCCAAGAGGGGGCAATTTATCAATAATGCTCGATACAGAGATGGATTCGTCCATCTTCATATTATGTTGAGCATATTGGCCGAGAATGCCAAGTAGCTCATTATATTGCTCCATCACAGGCCTTGAGTCCACCATCTTGTAATTGTTAAAATTACTAACGAGGAACTTCTTACTAGAAGCATCCTCCGCCATGTATTTGGACTCAAGAGAGTCCCATAGCTCTTTGGCAGATTCAACATTTTGATAAACGTCAAAGAGCGAGTCACACATACCGTTTAAAACGTGGCCACGACAGATGTAGTCGTTGTTCTCCCATTTTCCGTGACACCGGGTCATCTCCAACGTCTCATTTTCCATCACCTCCGGTATCGGGGTGCCTAGCACGTACACAACCTTCAACGTTGTCAACAAGAAGTGCATCTTCTTCTGCCATCTTCGGAAATCAACGCCTTCGAACTTCTCAAGTTTGGTGAACTTGGTCGTCATATCTCTCACGGACTGATCACTCGCCATCTCTCTCACGATGAACAAATATCACTTAAGAATGTTGGGGAATTGCAGAAAATCGAGAGAGAAAAGAGTGATTAGAACTTGGATAAAGAACAGAGATCGTGTGAGAGATCGCTTTCTTTAAGTGATATTTCGACCCTATTCTGCCCGGGTATCACGAAATTCACTCGAGGATAATCTCAGTTCTCGGTTATCGATTTAGGCAGAAATTGATTCCTATTTAAACACCTTTGAGAATCGTAACCGACCCATATTGATACTGATATTAATATCTCATTAAATGAGATTGATTGTGGATTTAATGCTGGCAGTTACAAATGAGAAGGAAACATTCCAGACGCTAGACGTTGGCGCCAGTCTCCACGCTAGACGCTGGCGCCAGTCTCCGCGCCAGTCAACTGGCGCCAGCATCAGCACCAGAAAACATTCCAGAGGCTGGCGCCAGCCTCCGATCCAGCCAACCGGCGCCAACATCAGCGCCGACAAACATTCCAGAGCCTGGCGCCAGTCACGGTGCCAGTCAACTGGCGCCAGCACTGGCCCCAACGACCAGATCATAAAACCTCTTTGTAACTTGCCACTCTTAATCGTCCAACAATCCCGGGTTCTAGTTATCTTACACGAGTGTGCACTCCACACCTCCTAACTCATGTTATAGCTTAGCTACCAACCCCATTATTATCTTTGTGAATCCAATTACATAAAATGAATCGATGATTTCACTAAAATCACCAACACCACCTTCGGGTATTTGTCCCCGAGCCCTTGTTTGAAGAGAGCGCTGAGAAACCGGGGATATGGAACAGTCTGTGGCCTCTTTGTTTCGTCGACTCTTAGCATCATGTCGTCGAAGATGATTTTGGCCCAATCAATGTGAAGGCCCTTCAGTAGTGCATACCCCCTAGCCTGCTGGAGTTTGGAGGCTTGGTCAGTTGAACCAACCTTAGCTGTCATGCAGCTTATCAGATGAGGGAAGATGAAGTTCATCTCGCTGGGCATTTTAGATTTCTGGATGGAGGTCAGCTTCTTCTTAGGGAGTTTGTCTCTCCATGTTCCCCATACGTACTGCATTGCATCAAAGAATGCAATGAGTGCTTCTCTATCAGCGGGGTTCTTGGGATTTGGTAGAGGAACGAAGCGTTTTTCCTTTGAACTACCAGGGAGGTTTAGGGCACACCTGATAGCGCCATGAGTGATCTTTGAAGTACCATGTTCGGTGTCGAAGAGGATGACATCGATCTTTTTGTTGGGGTCTTTAGTGGAGGTGATCTGAGCTCTTCTGGCAGTATACCAGAACTGAGCTAGTAGGTTCCTGTGAGCAGGAGGTCTGATGGTCAGGGCTGTCGATAGAGGACAGGTTTGGAGAAAGTTTACAGCGTCGTTCAGGTGTGTGATCTTCTTCCTTGGAGGAAAGTTGAAGAGGGCATAAGGATTGTTTCCTTGGAATATGACTTGCTCGATTTCAAAGTTGACATGAGAGGCTTTGACGAGCTCGGTGCTTGTAACACCCCGAAAATCCTAACTCCAATTGTAAATGATTCCGTCTAGAAGTATTAAAAGGACAAGGTTTTGCATTGGAAGGTAGGACGCGTAATGCCTAATGGATCGCATGAGAAATCGGGCAAGATTGGGCTCGGTACAAAGCCAGCGAGTATGACACTCGCGAGAGTGACATGGTCACTTTCTCCGTGTCACTTTCGCCGAAATTGTACCGAGAGGTGGGGAGAGGCCGCGAGAATGACACTCGCGAGAGTGACATGGTCACTTTCGCTGAAAGTGTACCGAAGGTTTTTAAGTATCGGGCGAGAGTGCCCCGCGAGAGTGACAGTGGCAATCTCGCCTGTCACTCTCGCCGTCGGGCTCCAGAGGGTTTTAAACCCACGACTTCAGTCTCCTTTCATTTTCTATTCCATCTCTCTCTCTCTCTAAATACGATTTTCTCTCATGAAACCCTAATTCTTCCCTCTCCTCTCCATCTTCTTCCTCAAATCAAACACCACCATTGTTGAAGATGTAGGAGCATGAAGCTTGGTGAGAGTCTAGGAACTATCTTTGGAGGACTCAAGTGGAATAAGGTAATCTCTCCCTACCCAAGAGTGTTATTGTTGTTGATTTCATATTCCTTCCATCTTGTGATGTTGTGGATCGATTTTGGTAATGATTGGGTAAGGAAATCTTGTTTCTTCATCTTCAAAACTAGGGTTTGGTGTAAGTTGGGTATTTTGGGTATATGTTGAATGGATGATGATTCCTTATGGTTAGACTTGAGTATTGATGGTTGGAAATTCATAAACCTAGGTTTTGGAAGTTTTGGCTTGAGGATGCAAACTTCATCAAAGGAGCATACGTTTGGAAAAATCTAGATTTAGCTTAATCTAGCAAGGTGAGTTCAAGTTACTTTGCGAAAACTTTGTACATGCCAAAATGTTATTTTTCCAACTAATTGTGTGTTTTACCTGAAAATTATCAATATTGGGTTATTTGGTGGATTTTACCTTTTAAGGTGTTAATTGTGGTAAATATTGTAAAACACTACTTTTGGATATTTTGGAAAAACGTGATAATAAATCATACATGAAATGAGTTGTTGGTTTATGTGATAAATGGAGTCTATTTATTATGAAAATGCTTTTTGTGGATATTTGGAAATATGCATATAGTACATCATGAGATGTTTTGAAAATGTAAAGGTTGAGTCCTTTTGGAAATGAGGGTTATCCCGATCCAAGGTGTTATTTCGGGTTTCACGGATTTGAAGTATTTACTGACAACCGGTGTGTGTTGTTATACTTAATGTCATTTTATGACTTTCATGAACTATCTTTTGAGTTAGTTGAGCTTGTGGCTCGGTATTAGATTTATTTAAGTTTTGGGGACATTTGTCCGGTTGGATAGCTCAAAGTTGAGTTTTGATTATGATTTATGTTAATTAGGGAATTACATGTTTTGAATGCATTTGTTTATTTATTTGGGGTCGTGTAATATTTTAGACCTTGCTAGCCATGGATCCATAGGCATTTGAGTTTCCCCTAGTCTCACGGACAAGAGGTCGGAATTGATTGAGCTCAGTTTACGAGATGTTAGGTTATTTTGTAGCACGGAATAGGCATCGGGTTCCATGATAAGTAAGGCGTGGACTTAGATGGTCTGGCGTCGTCTCATGGGCAGTAAGGTGTAATTCCATATATGTGCTTAGCACGGGATAGGCATCGGGATCCATGATAAGTAAAGCGTGGACCTATATGGTCGGGCGTCGTCTCATAGGCAGTAAGGTGTAATCCCTAATGTGCTGTTGTGGATTTGGAGTGACCGAATGTATAGATCTGGAGTGGTTGAAGTTGGGGGCTCCCTAGTCTCGCGGTCAATAGATCTGGAGTGATTGAGCTCAGTTTACGAGAGTAATCCACGTGGGTGTTTTTATTGCATAATAAGTGACCCACTTTAGTGTTCCGTCACGTGCAATGTATACGGGTCTCCCCCGTCACCGAAAGGTGTTGTTTTGGGTATTTGTTGCTACTCATGTTTTTGGTGGCGTGTTATATTTATATGGATTGTTTGTCCATGGTATGTAAATGGTGGTTTATATCTCATCCGTGTGTGTTGTTTTGGGTAATTGTGTTTATCCATGTTTTCGGTAACGTATCATATTTATGAGATTTGCATTTCCATGTTATATGAGTTGTGGATTATGTTTCATCCACGTTTTGAGATGCTTTGGGATAATGGCAAATAATTATAAGTGTAATCGTTTTGAGTGTCAAATGCTATTCCACCTTTCGTTGACTTTGTGAATAAGTCTATTTTTGGGAAATCATGTTATAATAAAGATTTTAACACGGGAATTGTGTGAGTTGGAAAAATGGGTGATTTGTATTTGAAGTAAACTCTTTTGAAGTCGTGACTAAAAACTACACTCCTCTTGATTTATGAATTTATATAGTCATGATAAAATGCTTGAACTCACTAGGCGTAAGCCTAACCCTTTTTATTTGTCGGCATGTGCAACAGGCTCAGGTTGGGGGTAGCTCTAGCTACATTGTGAAGTGGCGGGTGCTAGTAGAGTGCACGAGAGGTGACATGATTAGTGAAGTCTTCCGCAATAGGTTGGACTAGCAATTTGTGTGGGGTTAAGTAACACCCGATTAAGTCATGTTATTGTGGGAATTATAATGTTTTAATTTCCGAGGTATTTTAAGGAATGAATTGTAGATGTGATTTCATTTATTTGGCTATTTTATTCAATTTTGAAGTTAGTTGCTCGTTCCAAATTTAAGGGTGTTACAAGTTGGTATCAGAGCATAAGTTTGAGAGATTTAGGTGTTGATTTTTGGATACCTAGACTCAAACTAGCGTTTGTTTAAGTAAATGAGAGTGAAATTCACCATTAGTCACTTTAAGATAGGATGTTTCGAGGGCAATGTATGTTGTTAGAAACGAGAATCACGTCGAGAGTAACAAGGATAATCATGTATGGTGTGTTCATAGTGACACCTGGCCAGTATCATGGTGAACCTACCAGTACATGTGCGTACTTGAATTACTTTAGTATGATGATCGTTGGGTAGTGAAGGAGGTCCTAAACTAGTAGTCGTTGGAATAGATGGACGATTCTAGTATTAGTCACTTGAAGTGACGATAAGCATGATATTTGCTTTAAGTAGACCGTTTCGGGTCGAGATTGACGGTTGGATTAGAACCATAGGCCTAATGAGCCGATTTTGATTTGAGGAAAAACCGTAAAAGTTAATTGATGTAATTCTCAACTTGCCTTTAGGTTAAAGCATCCGGATGACAATAGTGGACCGGGGGGATTTGGAAGGGTATGAGTTGAGACGTTGAATGCCGACTAAGTCATGCACAAGTTTATCTTGATAATAAATTTCATCAACTACTTCCTGTGTTTCCAATCCTTATATGGATTGTGTTATGAATTTTCGGGAAATGTTTGGCACACGCACAAGATTTTGAATCATAGTTTTAACGTGCATGAAACCATTTTACTGCGAGAGTCGCAAACTCCTCCGGAATTTATTTTGCCTTATTTCATTGTTGTTCGACATTTGTTTTGGATATAATGATAATCATATTTTATGATGTTTAAGATGTTGGGCAATAACTACGGCTTGTGACTTTAAATTGGATCTCCTCCACATATGTTAGAGTTTGGACGGAAAGTTATTTTCCATTATGTCTATGTAAAGTTATTTTGGGAATTTGTTTAATGTGAGTTGTTAAACAATGTTGTTTATATGATATTACCCTAGAAGGGGATTTTGGGATTTTGGCGTCGCATTCATGGTTTTGCTTATAGCGATTTGGCTTTGGAAGCATGATGTTTAGTGCCGTTTTATTGACTTGAGGTCATTGAGTCCATTGAAGTTTTATTGTACGACGTCTTGTGTCGTGTGGGTAGAATTTTACTATATGCAAACTCTATTTGCTTATGTGAAAAGTTTATGAGTTATGTTGGGCATTTGGTCCCACTCGGGTTTTGTTGAGAAAAGTTAATTCTATGTCATAAGGCGACCAAGAAGAGATGAGTTGGAACTCTAGTGTCGTGTAACTTTTCTCTCAAAAGGTTTATGTTACTAAATATTTCGTTGCACATAGTTCAGTGTATGGATTGATTGATACGTGGCTTAAGTGATGCATAAAAGAATATTTTGGTGACATTTCATGATGACTTGTTTGGTGCGCTTTTGGTCAGTTAAATGTTTTAGTACTATTTCATGTAAAGACGTTATATCGACTTAGGGGTATGCATAGCTTGGTAACCATTGTTTTTCGACACTTTGTTAAAACGAATCGTGAGTGAAATTATTTTATTAACTCATTGTTTAAATCAAGGACCGTTGGGTCAAAGCATGTTTTAGTGGGGTGGGGATCACGAATGGTTTACGATGCATGATATTTGAAAAACACGAAAGTATGAGTCATTGACATTGGTCAATTTTCGATTTGTTGAATATTTTGGAAAATTGAAAACCTTTTTGGTTTTGGAGGAAATGTGTGTTTTGAGTATTTTAACAAATACATTTTTGCATTGATGTTTGACGTTTTAGATTCCCAATACGTAACTTTGAGGAAAATGCTTTGTGATGAAGATTTTAGAAATTTTGCATAAAACTACGGGGCGTGGAATTTCTCATGTTTTAAACATAGGCGCACACTATTGGTGAAATTCAAGACTTGAAGTCGGTCGGAATTCTTTTTGGGTGTTTATTTTATTAACACTTATTGCCTCATATATTTTTAGAAAATATATGGTTGTGTGCAGTTTTGTCGGAAACGTTTTGCTCGTGTGTCGTTATGTGACCATTTGAGGAAATTTTGGAAATCAATTTAAAGAATCCCATCTTTGAAATTTTGGGGTGAGTTAATTGGTACATGAGTGTGTCATTACAAGAAATTTCTAAGAAAGCGTTACGAGCTTGCATGCCTACCCCGATTTGAGGTTTTATGTTGTTTTAGTCGATATTTTCAAGTGATGGAAATGTATTGGTTTTGTCTTAAATATAGAACTTGCACAAGTCATTTTGTGTTTTGGCTAAGGCGTATTTGTAAACCGTTTCATCGTTTTGTATAATAAACTGACGCGCACAAATTTTATTGGTAAACCGTGTTCCATGCCATCTTATGGTTAAAAGGGAAATTTTGGAGTCAAATGTCGTTTGGGACTTCTTTTGAAATACGTGCACACCTTTTGTTGCACCATGTTTAAAGTGGGCAGTTACTTTACGTGCATGTCATGAGTCAACCCATACTAGAACCGTGGCGGTTCATTTTAAAGAATTGTTTATTACGCTTTTGCATTTTGTGGGTAAACTGAACTGCAATGAAATAATTTTCAACATGATTTTCATATGTGGGACGAGCGTGTCCGTTTTTGCGTAACTACCGAATGGATGATAGTAGTTTTCTATACGTGCAATTTATTTGATATGAACATCTTTGGGTTGAAAATTTTGTGAACGATTTTTGATTGGCATATTTATGGAATAATCGCACTTGGAAATCTTGAACTCGCTAGGACCTTGGAAAGGGTAAGTAACCCAGTTAGGAATAAGTGCGTGTAGCACTTCGACGGTGGAAGGTTGGATATTCCACGCGTGATAGTACGGTAAGCCGAATGGTATCGGTTGGGGGAATGATGCCCTTTTGTAATTAAGAGGATAATTCGCAATAACCTATATTGAGGTTAGTGGTAACCATTTTTGTTGGAAATCTTATTTTGGAGTCTTGGTCAACTTTTGTATGTGGGACCCTTTAGACACCATAGCGATAATTTTGGTTTTGATGAGAATACTCGATGAGTAAAGCTCGTGTGTAGAGTCTGTGGTGATTCGACTTGGTGGTACGTAGGTGTCAACTTTTGGGCTTGAGGCCAAGCACCGTTAGCGTAATCGGGGAATTGTAGTCCGATTTTAAAGAAATGATGGTAATGGTTGTAATATCCTTAAGATGCTCAATTGTGATAAGAGGTTTTAGTGAAATGACTTTCCTTGTGTGGTACGAAAACCTGTCGATTGTATGATTGATGATTAGACACACCTTTGGACTGGGTAATTGACGAGTCAATGAAGACCTTTGGTGTTGAATCGATGGAATCCACTGAGAGAGAATGTCAATTCAGTAGCGGGATTTTGGGGATTATGAAGTTTTGGGTGATGTTGGTAGTAGTTAAACGTTGAGTTGGTATAGAGGGAAAATCTGAGGCCATGTGAATGTGGCATGTTTGGGGAGTTCGAATCCGCCGTTGGAATAGTATGGATCACTTAAGGTTGGGAGACAACTTAAGTCTTGTGGTCGGAAGCCATTCTAGTAAATTAGGCCTTCAAGTGGAATGTGTTGGGCGTGGTGGCCATTGGTTGCGTGAGAACTGGATTTCGAGGACAAAATCTCTTTAAGGTTGGGAGGATTGTAACACCCCGAAAATCCTAACTCTAATTGTAAATGATTCCGTCTAGAAGTATTAAAAGGACAAGGTTTTGCATTGGAAGGTAGGACGCGTAATGCCTAATGGATCACATGAGAAATCGGGCAAGATTGGGCTCGGTACAAAGCCAGCGAGTATGACACTCGCGAGAGTGACATGGTCACTTTCTCCGTGTCACTTTCGCCGAAATTGTACCGAGAGGTGGGGAGAGGCCGCGATAATGACACTCGCGAGAGTGACATAGTCACTTTCGCTGAAAGTGTACCGAAGGTTTTTAAGTAGCGGGCGAGAGTGCCCCGCGAGAGTGACAGTGGCAATCTCGCCTGTCACTCTCGCCGTCGGGCTCCAGAGGGTTTTAAACCCACGACTTCAGTCTTCTTTCACTTTATATTCCATCTCTCTCTCTCTAAATACGATTTTCTCTCATGAAACCCTAATTCTTCCCTCTCCTCTCCATCTTCTTCCTAAAATCAAACACCACCATTGTTGAAGATGTAGGAGCATGAAGCTTGGTGAGAGTCTAGGAACTATCTTTGGAGGACTCAAGTGGAATAAGGTAATCTCTCCCTACCCAAGAGTGTTATTGTTGTTGATTTCATATTCCTTCCATCTTGTGATGTTGTGGATCGATTTTGGTAATGATTGGGTAAGGAAATCTTGTTTTCTTCATCTTCAAAACTAGGGTTTGGTGTAAGTTGGGTATTTTGGGTATATGTTGAATGGATGATGATTCCTTATGGTTAGACTGGAGTATTGATGGTTGGAATTTCATAAACCTAGGTTTTGGAAGTTTTGGCTTGGGGATGCAAACTTCATCAAAGGAGCATACGTTTGGAAAAATCTAGATTTAGCTTAATCTAGCAAGGTGAGTTCAAGTTACTTTGTGAAAACTTTGTACATGCCAAAATGTTATTTTTCCAACTAATTGTGTGTTTTACCTGAAAATTATCAATATTGGGTTATTTGGTGGATTTTACCTTTTAAGGTGTTAATTGTGGTAAATATCGTAAAACACTACTTTTGGATATTTTGGAAAAACGTGATAATAAATCATACATGAAATGAGTTGTTGGTTTATGTGATAAATGGAGTCTATTTATTATGAAAATGCTTTTTGTGGATATTTGGAAATATGCATATAGTACATCATGAGATGTTTTGAAAATGTAAAGGTTGAGTCCTTTTGGAAATGAGGGTTATCCCGATCCAAGGTGTTATTTCGGGTTTCACGGATTTGAAGTATTTACTGATAACCGGTGTGTGTTGTTATACTTAATGTCATTTTATGACTTTCATGAACTATCTTTTGAGTTAGTTGAGCTTGTGGCTCGGTATTAGATTTATTTAAGTTTTGGGGACATTTGTCTGGTTGGATAGCTCAAAGTTGAGTTTTGATCATGATTTATGTTAATTAGGGAATTGCATGTTTTGAATGCATTTGTTTATTTATTTGGGTCGTGTAATATTTTAGACCTTGCTAGCCATGGATCCATAGGCATTTGAGTTTCCCCTAGTCTCACGGGCAAGAGGTCGGAATTGATTGAGCTCAGTTTACGAGACGTTAGGTTATTTTGTAGCACAGAATAGGCATCGGGTTCCATGATAAGTAAGGCGTGGACTTAGATGGTATGGCGTCGTCTCATGGGCAGTAAGGTGTAATTCCATATATGTGCTTAGCACGGGATAGGCATCGGGATCCATGATAAGTAAGGTGTGGACCTATATGGTCGGGCGTCGTCTCATGGGCAGTAAGGTGTAATCCCTAATGTGCTGTTGTGGATTTGGAGTGACCGAATGTATAGATCTGGAGTGGTTGAAGTTGGGGGCTCCCTAGTCTTGTGGGCAATAGATCTGGAGTGATTGAGCTCAGTTTACGAGAGTAATCCACGTGGGTGTTTTTATTGCATAATAAGTGACCCACTTTAGTGTTCCATCACGTGCAATGTATACGGGTCTCCCCCGTCACCGAAAGGTGTTGTTTTGGGTATTTGTTGCTACTCATGTTTTCGGTGGCGTGTTATATTTATATGGATTGTTTGTCCATGGTATGTGAATGGTGGTTTATATCTCATCCGTGTGTGTTGTTTTGGGTAATTGTGTTTATCCATGTTTTCGGTAACGTATCATATTTATGAGATTTGCATTTCCACGTTATATGAGTTGTGGATTATGTTTCATCCACGTTTTGAGATGCTTTGGGATAATGGCAAATAATTATAAGTGTAATCGTTTTGAGTGTCAAATGCTATTCCACCTTTCGTTGACTTTGTGAATAAGTCTATTTTTGGGAAATCATGTTATAATAAAGATTTTAACACGGGAATTGTGTGAGTTGGAAAAATGGGTGATTTGTATTTGAAGTAAACTCTTTTGAAGTCATGACTAAAAACTACACTCCTCTTGATTTATGAATTTATATAGTCATGATAAAATGCTTGAACTCACTAGGCGTAAGCCTAACCCTTTTTATTTGTCGGCATGTGCAACGGGCTCAGGTTGGGGGTAGCTCTAGCTACATTGTGAAGTGGCGGGTGCTAGTAGAGTGCACGAGAGGTGACATGATTAGTGAAGCCTTCCGCAATAGGTTGGACTAGCAATTTGTGTGGGGTTAAGTAACACCCGATTAAGTCATGTTATTGTGGGAATTATAATGTTTTAATTTCCGAGGTATTTTAAGGAATGAATTGTAGATGTGATTTCATTTATTTGGCTATTTTATTCAATTTTGAAGTTAGTTGCTCGTTCCAAATTTAAGGGTGTTACAGTGCTTTCCGAAGCAGTAGGAGATTGAGCCATGGGAGCTTCAGAGGATGCCATTTCTGTTCATAAAGTATAAGTATGAAGAATATGAAAAGAAGTTCTTAAAATGGATAGAATTCCAAAATAAGGGGTTTTAGGGTTTTGTAATTACCATTTAGAGAAAGAAATGGAAATTAGGGGTTTTCTAGTTTTGAACAAAAATACAAAACCTGGTGAATTTTCTTGTTTTCCAATTTCCTTTTAAAGAAGAGATTCTGGAAAAACGTATGAAATGGTCAAGTTTAAGATTTTTAGTTTAAACTTGAAGAACAATTTGAGAAACATATTGCATTCATAAAATCATGAAGAGAGATGATTTCATTTTGAAAAAGTTCTTTTGTTTGATCTTTTGAAACCAAGAATAAGATCAAAAACAAGTTTATTTAAAGGAAAATAACAAGAATATTAACCTTTTGCGTTGAAGATGAAGATGAACAGTTTCTGGAGAAATTAGTTCAAATGCAACAGTGTTCTTGCTTGAGAGAGATGATGTTTACGTAAAAGGTAAAAATATAAACACAATGGGTTTATATAGTGAGAGTAGAGGGAGAAAAACTATGAGCGGGAAAGTTTTTCATGATGACACGGACACGTCCCATGAATTTGATTGGACAAGGTAAACGAAACGAGCGAACGTGTCAGAGAAAATTCGTGCCATGGTCTATCCGTTGTGATGACGTCACAAACGTCCTTTCACATCTTAAGGTGTCTCTGAGGATTTTGAAAACTCAGGGACATTTTTAAAACATGAAGCACTGACTAGAAATATCAGTGATTAGTTTTAGAATTACAAAATATCACTGAAAGGAAGAGATATTCAGCGATGCAATTTGTTTTGAAATCTTGCATTCTTAGGCGAACGTCAGCGAGTGAGAGAGAACATACCTTGATATCAGCGAATCAATTTTGTTCAGAGAGAAGTGGATTAATAGGGTTATACAAGTTCATTTTTATCACTGATCACATGTGAACCACTGAAGATTTTACTCTTCTAAGTTCAGCATTCTAAGCTCGCTGATGAGAAAGTTGAATCTTGTCTCATCAAGAGGTTTGGTGAACAGATCAGCTAACTGAAAATCAGTTGGGATAAAATGAAGTTCTATATCACCATTCATCACATGATCTCTGATAAAATGATACCTGATTTCGATGTGTTTGGTCATTGAGTGTAACACTGGATTGTTTGCTATCGCGATGGCACTAGTGCTGTCGCAATAGATTGGAATTTTCGAGAGCTGAAGATCATAGTCCAGTAGTTGATTTCTCATCCACAAGACCTGAGAACAACAGCTTCCAGCGGCTACGTACTCAGCTTCAGCGGTTGAGGTGGACACTGAGTTTTGCTTTTTACTTGTCAAACTCACCAGCTTTCCACCCAGGAGCTGACATCCTCCTGTGGTGATTTTCCTATCCAATTTGCATCCTGCAAAATCACTATCTGAATAGGCGATTAGATCAAACCCTGAGTCTTTGGGATACCAAAGACCTAGGTTAGGAGTACTCTTAAGGTATCTAAAAATTCGATTCACAGCGATCAAATGTGATTCCTTAGGTTCAGCTTGATATCGTGCACATAAACAGGTTGCATACATAATATCAGGGCGGCTAGCTGTAAGATACAGAAGAGAGCCGATCATCCCATGGTACGTCGTGACATTAACAGGTTTCCCTGAAGGATCCTTGTTTAGTGTCAGCGGCGGTGCCATAGGGGTTTTCATAGTTGAGCTCTGAGTTAAATCAAACTTTTTCATCATATCATTAACATATTTTCCTTGGTGAATGAAAGTTCCTTTTTCATTTTGTTTGATTTGGAGACCAAGGAAATAGGTTGGCTCACCCATCATACTCATTTTATATTCAACTTTCATTCTATCAGCGAAACGAGTACAAAGGTCAGGGTTAGTGGAACCAAATATAATATCATCGACATATATTTGAACAAGAATAATATGACCTTTTACTTTCCTGAAAAATAGAGTTTTATCGATTTTACCTCGCTCAAATTTTTCAATGTGGAGATAAGAAGAAAGAGTGTCATACCATGCACGAGGAGCTTGATTTAAGCCATAAAGTGCCTTATCCAGTTTATAAACATAACCTGGATGCTTAGGATCTGAGAATCCTGGAGGTTGTTCCACGCAGACTTCTTCATTCAACTTTCCATTGAGGAACGTTGATTTAACATCCATCTGTAAACCTTGAAGTCTTTGTGTACAACGTAAGCTAAGAATAGACGAATGGCTTCTAGTCTTGCAACTGGGGCGAATGTTTCGTCGTAATCTATACCTTCCTCTTGTCTGTATCCCTGAGTAACAAGACGAGCCTTGTTGCGGGTTATAGTTCCATGTTCATCCAACTTGTTTCGATAGACCCATTTTGTGCATATCACTGACTTGTCGGATGGTCGTGGAACGAGCTTCCAAACTTTGTTTCTTTCGAATTATGTCAGCTCTTCTTGCATAGCGCTGACCCAGTTTGGATCTCTAAGGGCATCATTTGTTTTCTTTGGTTCAATCAGAGAAATAAAGTTAACAAATAAACAAATGTTACCTGCACTTCGTCGAGTCTGAATACCAGCTTTTGGATCACCAAGAATTTGATCAATAGGGTGATTAATAGTCTATCATTGAGCCGGAGCATAAGTAGCTGACTCAATCTGAACTTCTGGAGGAGCTGAAGATGAGGCTTCAGCAACTTCTGGTATATTAGCCAAGAGAGGAAGAGATTCAGATGTCATTTCATTCACTGATTGCTGAGGAGTAGATGGCATGTCTGAGATAGAAGGTTCAGAAGCAGGCATAGTGTTAAGAGGAACAGCTGAGACCCATGAGGATTCAGCTTCACTTGTCTGCATGCTTGGGATGATGGTAGGATCAGCATCTTCAGCGGTATGAGTATGAGGTGGAGGAGTGGGAACTTCTTCTGAATCACCAAGATGAGAAAACATCCATTGATTCAGTTCTTCAGTATCAGCAGAAGGTCTAGAGTTCGCTGAACGGGATTCGTTAAAAGTGACGTGGATTGTTTCTTCTACAGTTTGTCTTCTTCGATTGAAGACTCTGAAGGCTTTAGAGATTGAAGAATATCCAAGAAAGATTCCATCATCAGCCTTATGATCAAACTTTCCAAGGGCATCTCTGTTGTTCAGTATGAAACATTGACAACCAAAGATGTGAAGAAAGTTAATTGAAGGCTTTCTGCCATGAAAAAGTTCATAGACTGTCTTCTTGAATCTTTTGACAATCGGCGACCTGTTTTGAGTAAAACAAGCAGTGTTGACAGCTTCTGCCCAAAACTGAGTAGGTAGATGAGAATCGCTGAGCATTAAACGTGCAACTTCAATGATAGTTCGATTTCTTCTTTCAGCGACTCTATTTTGTTGAGGTGTTCTCACTGAGGAAAATTTGTGAGAAATACCCTTGCTTTCAAAGAAGGAATCAAGGGAAGTTTTTTTGAATTCAGTCCCATGATCACTCCTTATTGAGCGAACGGTCATGTTGTTCAGAACTTCCATTTTCCTGACAAAAGTGATGAGTTCTTCAGGGGTGTCACTCTTAGAACGGAGAAACATTACCCAGGTATAGCGAGAGAATTCATCAACTATGACCAATGTATATTTCTTTCCAGCGAGGGATTGTTTGTTAACAGGTCCAAACAAATCCATATGGAGAAGTTGTAGAGGATATGACACTGAGGAAACTTGTTTAGATTTGAAGCTTACCTTGGTTTGTTTCCCTTTCTCACATGCTGAACATAGAGACTCCTTAGCGTATGAGTGTTGAGGTAGACCAGTAACCAACTCTTTAGAAGAAAGAGTATTCAGTGTCTTGAAGTTGAGATGAGAGAGCCTCTTATGCCATAGCCAGTTGACATCAGATGAGGCTTTTGAGAAGAAACATGAGTTCTCAATGGTTGTAGAGTCCATGTTTATAACATAAACATTTTACATACGGTATCCGCTGAGAGCTATCTTCTCCTTTTTGTCAGTGACAAAGCAGGATTCCTTAGTGAAAATCACTTTGTTATCCTTGTCACATAGCTGACTGATGCTTAGAAGATTATGCTTCAGTCCTTCAACATATGCGACTCTTTTGAAGGTTGTTGTACCATTAGAGAGTACACCAAACCCTCAGGTATAGCCTTTTTCGTTTCCACCGAAGGTCACTGAGGGACCCTTCTCTTCCTTGTATTCAGTGAGCAGGTTTTTCTTTCCAGTCATATGTCTAGAGCATGCGCTATCAAGATACCAGATACCCTTCTGAACCTGCAAACAAAGGAAGATTTGTTTGACTTGGGCACCCATTTCAGCATGGGCCCACACTTGTCAGTGGTGGTAGAGGAAGTGGAAGGTTCAGCAATCTTCGCAGCGTTTGAAGATTCAGCTTCATAACTAGTCTTCAGTTTGGTTAATTTCTTAACCTCAGTGGTAGGTTTCACCTTAACCTGATTTGCACCAGGATTGGTCTTCTTTGCCTTGGAGGCATTGATCTTCACCTTAGCTTACTTTTCAGATTTGGTGGCTGTGGGGCACTTACTAGCAATGTGATCGGTAAGTCCACAGTGATAACATTTCCTATAGCTAAAAGTAGCTTTAGGACCATTTGCATGCTTAGCCGAGATTTTTAAATGAGTAGGGCCAGCACCAAGTATACCTCTGGCATTGGAAATAGGAGGAACAATCAGTTCTTCAGATTTCTTACCAATTACATCCACTCTGAGTCTAGGAGTAGATCGTTGAATAAATCCAGGGATCTTGTTCTTAGAAGTAGAGGGATAAGTCACTGAAGCTTTAGAAGCATTCAAATTAGGTACAAAGGTACCCTTCTGAGGTTTTTGGTTGAAAACTTTTTCTTTTCCTTTACCTTTGGAGATTAAGGTAGGTTTTTCCTCAGGGATAGGATTTTTAGAAGAAGAACACTGAGATGAGGAGGTGTCAGGGACTGAGGATACGAACGTTCCAAATTTGAGCATGGAACGATCGGTGGTTGGTTCTAGAGTATCAGCTTTATAACCAAGTCCACTCTTATCACTCAGGGGAATCTGAGATCTTATAATCTCAGTGATCGTTGTTGAGGATTTACACCATCCTTCAACAGTAGCCTTTTCAGCTTTTAATGCAGCGATAGCTTCTTCACGTTCGATTTGACTATCTGATTTATATAGACCTGATCTTTTAAATCTTCTTCAATTTTAGAAAGCTTTTCTATTTGAAGGTGACAGTTTTTAAGCTGTTAAGCTAGATCAAGGTTTTGATTTTCAACTATGGTCTTGCCATTCATGGCATCATATAAATTTATAGTCAGAAGATCGATCTTCCAAATACTATCAGCTTCATTAATTTCTGAAATGTTAGTAAAGAAGGAAGTTGATACCTTAGAGGTAGAAGCAGAAGTAGAGGGAATGTCAGAATTTTCTTCCTCGTCTTCAATTTTTGCCATGAGGCAGAGATTGGCCTCATCATCATCTTCAGAGTCAGATGATTCTTCAATGTCAGAGGCAGCCCAGTCGATGTCAGCGGCCAAGCCTTTGCCTTTCTTCTTAAAGCTTTTCAGCTTTGAATATTTTTCTTTCAGCTTCTTATATTTGTCATCTCTAGCCCTGGGGTTAGAGGATTTCTTGTAGGAAGAAGATGAGGGTTTGAAGACTTTCTTGGACCTGCATTCACTAGCAAAGTGTCCTACTTTTTCACAATTAAAGCATGTAGCAGTAGCCTTATCAACAGGGGTTGATGATTTTGGCTTGTCAGTGAGTGCGAGAGGTTTGTTTCTTCTGAAGTTATTCTTTCTGGTGAGTCTCTTGAATGTATTAGTCAGGAGTGCTAGAGATTCATCAAGATCTGATGGATCAGTAGCATTCAGAGTTAGTTTCCAACTCAGTGATAGTGATAGTTGATCGCTGAGTGGAAGGAGACTTTCAGAGTAAAGCGACAGGTGTGCTTTTGGAATCTTTTACAAAATTCTTCTTAAGATGACACGACTGTTCATGATTGAGCATAGTGCCAAATAAGGTAGAGAGGGTCATAGAGTTTAGATCATTTGATAACTTGAGACACATTGAATAATTGTCCCAGCTTTCAGGTAAACATTCTAGAAACTTTGTCAGGATCTCAAAATTAGAATATTCCTTACCAACGGTTTTTAGGTCGATAATTAAACAGTTAAACCGCTGATGTACTTCAGAGAGAGATTCATTTTTACCACAAATGAAGCTTTCGTACTGTCTTACCAGGTTGATCTTTCTTGAGTCCTGGACTTCAGATGTACCTTCATATTGAACACAGATTGTGTCCCACATGGATTTGGAGGTTTTCAGGTTCATGACGGAATGGTAGATTTCGTCAGGAAAAGCCATAGAAAGGATGGATCTGGCTTTAGTGTCGATAGCCACCTTCTTCTTGTCTTCATCATTCCATGTATGAGGTTCCCTGGGAATGATTCTTTCAGGGATGGCAGCTCTAGTAGCAGTTCCTGGAACTTCAATATCAATTCTAACAGGGACATATGGACCATTTTCGATGTAATAAGGCATAGTAGGGTCTACACCTTCCAAGAAGAGCATCATCCTATTTTTCCACAGATTGAAGTTATCTCTGGAAAATCTAGGGTTTTTTTGCAAAAGAACCGTTGTCGATATAGTTTGTGTTTGTGGTGTTTGCCATTATAGGAAATAGCAAGGAAGAGAAAAGAGATTAGTATAGGCAAGATCTTGTTTATGAGATTAAACAAACTGCTCTGATACCACTTGTAGGTCCCGTAAGGGTTATACAAGTTTGTAGAGGGGGGGGGGTTTGAATACAAACACACGATTTTTACTTTTCTAAATTGTTTATTGATATGTATCAAACATGTAACACCCTCAAAATTGGAACGAGCAACTAACTTTAATTTCAATAAAATAACCAAAAGTAGATAAAATCATTCCTGGAAATACCTTGGAATTTAAACATCAAAATTTCCACAACTAATAACTTAAGACGGGCGTTACTTAACACCACACAAGTTGCTAGTCCCAAATATATGCGGAAGACTTCACTAATCAAAATCACCTCTCGTGCATCCTACTAACACTCGTCACTTCACAGTGTAGCTAAAGCTACTCCCAACCTGAGCCTGTTGCACATGCCGACAAATAAAAAGGGTTAGGCTAACGCCTAGTGAGTTCAAGAGTTTTATCATGACCATTTAAATTCATAAATCGAGAGGGATGTAGTTTTAGTTACGATTTCAAAAGAGTTTACTTTAAATGCAAATCACCCATTTTCCAACTCACACAATTCTCATGCAGAAATCTTTAATATAACATGATTTCCAAAATAGACTCAACTCCCAAAACCAACGTGAAAGGTGTGATAGCATTTGATTCTCAAAACGATTGAATTCATAAATAGTTCGCCATTATTCCAAAACATCCCAAAACATGGATGGAACATAACCCATAACTCATATAACGTGGAAAAGGCAATTCTCATAAATATGATACGTCACCGAAAACATGGATAAACACAAATACCCAAAACAACACCTTTCGGTGACGGGGGAGACCCGTATACATTGCACGTGACGGATCACGAAAGTGGGTCACCTACTATGCAATAAAACACCCACGTGGATTACTCTCGTAAACTGAGCTCAATCACTCCAGATCTATTGCCCGCGAGACTAGGGAGCCCCCGACTTCAACCACCCCAGGTCTATACATTGGGTCACTCCAAATCCACAACAACACATTAGGGATTACACCTTACTGCCCATGAGACGACGCCAGACCATCTAGGTCCATGCCTTACTTATCATGGAACCCGATGCCTATCCCGTGCCAAGCACATATGGAATTACACCTTACTGCCCATGAGACGACGCCCGACCATATAGGTCTACGCCTTACTTATCATGGAACCCGATGCCTATTCCGTGCTACAAAAGAAACTAACATCTCGTAAACTGAGCTCAATCAATCCCGATCTCTTGCCCGCGAGACTAAGGGAAACTCAAATGCCTATGGATCCATAGCTAACAAGGTCTAAAACATTACACGACCCCAAATAAATAAACAGATGCATTCAAAACATGCAATTCCCCAATAACATAAATCATGACCCAAAACTCAACTTGAGCCATCAAAACTGGACAAATGTCCCCAAGACTTAATAAAATCCAATACCGAGCCATAAGCTCAACTGACTCAAAAGATCGTTCATAAAAGTCATAAGATGACATTAAGCGTAGCAACACACACCTTTGCCAATAAATACTTTGAGTCCATGAGAACCCGAAATAAAATCTTGGGTTGGGAAAACCCTCTTTTCCAAAGAACTCACACCGTTACATTTTTAATCATCACATGATGTGCTAAATACATATTTCCAAAATATCTACAAAATGCGTTTTCATAACAGATAGACTCCATTTATCACATAAATCAATAACCCATTTTCATGTATGATTTATCTATCACATTTTTTCAAAAATTCCAAATGTAGTGTTTTACTATATTTATCACAATCAATACCTCAAAAGATAAAACCCACCAAATAACTCAACATTGATAATTTTCAGATAAAACACATAATTACTTGGAAAAATAACAATTTGGCATGTACAAAGTTTTCACAAAGCAACTTGAACTCACCTTGCTAGATTTAGGCTAAATCTAGATTTTCCCCCAAACGTAAGCTCCTTTGATGCACATAGATCCTCAAGCCAAATCTTCCAAAAACCTAGATCCATAATTTCCAACCATGAATGTTCATATTCAACCACTTTAAAACCAGTCCCCAAACATCTTATATAAAAATCTCCATTTTGACCAAAACCCCAATATTAACCTAACTTCCCCAAAATCATACAAACCAATATTTGATAAGCATACAAACTAGGAAGCCAACAATGGAGCATTTATAACTCATATGAAAGTATAGAAGCTGGGAGGATGAAGTCACCACTTAGGTTTTGATGAAAACCTAGAAAACCCCAAAAATCTCTAGTGTTGTGGATGAAACTTGCTCTTGCATCAATAAATGAAATCACTAGCATAAAGTGGATAAGGAACACATTAATCTCCAAGAAAAAGCCTCAAAATCAGTTAGGGATTGTGAGGGAAAGAGGTAATGATTTGGGAGAGAAGAGATGGAGTTTGGGAGTGAGAAATGGGAAGCTTACCACCACCAAATGCTCTTGAATCTTCCAATAAACTTCCAAACTCTTTCTAGATCCTTGAATAGATCTAAAAAACAGAACCATAGCAATTTGAATCACCAAAATCGGAATTGAAATGAGAGAGATATGAAGAAATAAAGTTTAGGGGGTGAAATTCATGTTTTATGCTCATCAGACGCGATGCGGACGTCCGCGAGCACCATGCGGACGTCCACGAGCACCCGACCAACTTTCTGCTGCTTCGGCGGAAGCACACGCGGACTTCCACACTTCACGGACGTCCACGAGCACCATGCGGACGTCCACGACCCTGGTTTCCCGATTTATTTTTCGATCACTGTTTTGGTCATAACTTCTTCGTTTTAGCTCCGTTTTCGCTCCGGAAAGGCTCGTTGGATTCGTATTTGAATTCTCCATCCAACAAGACCATAAAATTTAAGATTCAAGCCAAAATCCTATTTTCTTATATTTATCTTAAAAGGCTGATTCCTTCCAGAAATTGGGGTGTTACAATCCTCCCAACCTTAAAAGAGATTTCGTCCTCGAAATCTAGTCCCCATATACTCAAGTGAACGCTTAACTCACTAAAGTAGCTTCCAATCAACAGACTTTGATTGTCTCCCAACCTTAAGTGATTCATACTTTCCCAACGACAGATTTGAACTCCCCAATCACTCCACATCCACGTGTTCTTAAATTTTCTCTTCAAACTAGCCCAAAGTTTAATCACCACTGAAAGTCAACCAAAATCTCCGAATCCCAAATATTCCTGCTACTAGACTAGCATTTACTCCAAACGGATTCCATTAATGCCGACACCGACGGTCATCACTGACCCATCAATTACACAACTCCAAATATACGTCCAATTATCAATTTTTCAACCGACAAATTCTCTTACCACACAAGGAAAGTCATCTCACTAAATCCACTTATCACAATTGAACATCTTAAGATTACTACAACCATTACCATCTTTTCTTTAAAGTCGGACTACAATCCTCCGATTACACTAACGGTGCTTGACCTCAAGCCCAAAAGTTGACACCTAGTTATACCACCAAACTTTGAATCACAACAGACTCAACGCCCGAGTTTCACTCGTCGTGCATTCTTACAAAACCAAGGTTATCAATATGGTGTCCACAATGTCCTACACGTCCCTTTATGTGAAAATTGGCCAAGACCCAAAACAGGGTTGCCAACAAGACGGTTACCACCAACACTAATGGAAAATGCCACGAGTCTAACCTTCCAGTTACAAAATAGGTCGACTCTACAAACAACACTATTTGGCCTACAGTACTAACACGCGTTAAAATATCGAACCTTCTACTAACGAAGTTCTACTCACACTTACTTTTAACCGAGGTTACTTGACCTTTCCAGGGTCCTAATGAGTTCAAGGTTCTCAAGTGTATTATTTAACAAATATGCCAATCGAAAACTTTTTATAGAAATTTTCAACACAAAGCTTTTCATATCAAGTTAACCGTACGCATAAAAACTACTACTATCAGTTAGGTGGTTGCGTAAAAATGGACACACTCGTCCCACATATGACAATCATCTTGAAAACCATTTCGTCGAAATTTGTATCGTTAGTAAAGCGCAAAAGCACAACAAACAACTTCTCTGAAAGAAACCGATATGGTCCTAGCATGGATTGATCTATGTCATGCACGTAAGGTAATTTCCCACTTTAAATAAGGTGCAACCAAAATGGTTTATACGTACTTCAAAAGGAGTTTAAACGACAACCGACTCCAAAATTCCTTTTTAACCATGAAATGACAGTGAATCAAGATCCCCCTATAAAATTCGCACACGTCAGTTTATTTCGCAAAACGGTGAAATGATTCATAAATAACTTTAGTTAAAACATAAAATGACTGGTGCCAGTTCCAAGTTTAGGGACAAAATTTGATACGTTTCCATCATTCGAAGATACCGACTAAAACGTCAAGAAGGAATCTCAAATTGGAGTATGCACGCAAACTTGTACACTCTCTTAGTAGTTTTCTTGAAACGAAATTACATGTATCAAATCATTCATAACAAAATTTCAAAGGATGAAATTCTTTGAATCAATATTCAAAATTTTCTCATCTAGTCATATAATGACATAAGAATAAAACATTTTTGACCATACCCACACATTAATGTGTTTCCCCAAAACTTAGGAGAAAATAAACGTTTGTAATTGGTTGACACCAAAAAGGGTTTAAATCGACTTCGAATGTCGAATCATACAAACGGTGCGTATTAATGTTCCAAGATTTAAGCAATCCCACGCACTCTAGGTTAGGACAAATATTTTTTTTCCAAAATCCCCATCATGGAGCATTTACACCAAAATTTCACACTCGCAATATAAAACGTTGAAACGACAATGTTTCAAATTTACTCGTTAGGATACTCAAAATACCAATTTTCTCCAAAACCAAAAAGGTTTACAATTTCCCAAAATGTTCATCAAACCAATGTTGACCGAAGTTCAATGACTCACGCATTCGTGTTTTCAAAATGTACCGTATCGTAAACCGTACACAAACCCCACAATCTTAAAACGTATCTTTGACCAAATGACCCTCACTCGTGCAATGAATTAATAAAACATTTTCATTCACGATACATTTATCAAAGCTTTCGAGGGTGAGTGACTACCAAATTATGCACACCCTTAGATCAATACCATGCGTTTACAAGAAAGGACAATAAAATAGTCAACTAGTCGGAAACACATAAAGCAAATCGTTAAGAAATACAATCTGCATATTCTCTCATGCGTTACTCATGCCACGTTTAAATCAATTCATACAATTAAATAAATTGCAACAAAACGTGCTAACACAAATCTTTGAAAGAGAAATCACGCGACACCCAAAGTTCCAAAACTTTCCATTTGGTTGCCTTACGGCTTAAATAGCACTTCTCAACAAAACCCAAATGAGTCAAAATGCCCAATATAATCCCAAAACCAACACACGCAATAACTAAAGTATGCACCTTACAAAATTGCACCCACACGACCCAACACGTCGTAAAACGAAACTTCGTAAAACTCCATGGGCTTAATTGCCTTGACTCAACCAAATGGTGCCAAACCTTTCGCTTCCAACAATCAAATTGCATAACGTAAAACTATGGCTAAATTGCCAAAACTTCCAAAATTCCCCTTTTGTTGTAATGCGATCTAAACAACGCTTTTCGACAAAACTCTCATCAAATAAATTTTCCAATAAAACTCAACATAGACATAATGGAAGATAACTTTCCGTCCAAACCTTAACATATGTGGAGAAGATCCAATGTTAAAGTCATAAGTCGTAGTTACTTGTCCAACATCTTAAACAACATTAATAATATGGATAACACCGTATTTGAAAGTAACGTTGGGCAATCAACGAAATAAAACAAGTTCCGACGAAGTTTGCAGCTCTCACAATAAAACAATTTTCATGCGTGTTCAAAACCATGATTTAAAATCTTGTGTGTGTGTTAACCATTTTCTGAGATTTTGTAACCCAATCCACAGGAGGATTCGAAACACAAGAAATAACTGATACAATTTATTTCAAAATAAATTCCGTGCATGAATTTAGTCGGCACTCAACGTCTCAAACCATACTCCTCCGAATCCCTCTGGTCACACTACCGTCATCCGAATACTAAAATCTCTTAAGGCAAAGTTGGGAATTACATCGATTAACCTTACGATTCCTCTTCGACTCAAAGTCGTTTCAATAAGTCAATGGTCCTATTCCAACCATCAATTTTGACCTAAAACGGTCCACTTAAAGCAATTATCATGCTTATTGTCACCCTAAGTGACTAATACTAAAATCGTCAATCTTTTCCAACGACTATTCGCTTAGAAACCTCTTTACTACCCCCAACGGTCATCACATTAAATTAGTTCAAGTATGCACATGTACTAGTAGATTCACCATAACACTGGCCAGGTGTCATCATGAACGTACCATACATGATTATCCTTGCTACTCTTGACGCGATTCTCGTTTCTAACGAATCCATCGACCTCAAAACATCCTATCTTAATGTGCTTAACGGTGAAATTTCGCTCTCATTTTCCTAAAAGAACGCTTGCTTGAGTCTAGGTATCCAAAATCAACACCTAGTTCTCTCAAACTTATGCTCTGATACCAACTTGTAACACCCTCAAAATTGGAACGAGCAACTAACTTTAATTTCAATAAAATAACCAAAAGTAGATAAAATCATTTCTACAAATCATTCCTGGAAATACCTTGGAATTTAAACATCAAAATTTCCACAACTAATAACTTAAGACGGGCGTTACTTAACACCACACAAGTTGCTAGTCCCAAATATATGCGGAAGACTTCACTAATCAATATGAGCCCTCGTCACTTCACAGTGTAGCTAAAGCTACTCCCAACCTGAGCCTGTTGCACATGCCGACAAATAAAAAGGGTTAGGCTAACGCCTAGTGAGTTCAAGAGTTTTATCATGACCATTTAAATTCATAAATCGAGAGGGGTGTAGTTTTAGTTACGATTTCAAAAGAGTTTACTTTAAATGCAAATCACCCATTTTCCAACTCACAAAATTCTCATGCAGAAATCTTTAATATAACATGATTTCCAAAATAGACTCAACTCCCAAAACCAACGTGAAAGGTGCGATAGCATTTGATTCTCAAAACGATTGAATTCATAAATAGTTCGCCATTATTCCAAAACATCCCAAAACATGGATGAAACATAACCCATAACTCATATAACGTGGAAAAGGCAATTCTCATAAATATGATATGTCACCGAAAACATGGATAAACACAAATACCCAAAACAACACATTTCGGTGACGGGGGAGACCCGTATACATTGCACGTGATGGATCACGAAAGTGTGTCACCTACTATGCAATAAAACACCCACGTGGATTACTCTCGTAAACTGAGCTCAATCACTCCAGATCTATTGCCCGCGAGACTAGGGAGCCCCTGACTTCAACCACCCCAGGTCTATACATTGGGTCACTCCAAATCCACAACAGCAGATTAGGGATTACACCTTACTGCCCATGAGACGACGCCCGACCATCTAGGTCCACACCCTACTTATCATGGAACCCGATGCCTATCCCGTGCCAAGCACATATGGAATTACACCTTACTGCCCATGAGACGACGCCCGACCATATAGGTCCACGCCTTACTTATCATGGAACCCGATGCCTATTCCGTGCTACAAAAGGAACTAACGTCTCATAAAGTGAGCTCAATCAATCCCGATCTCTTGCCCGCGAGACTAAGGGAAACTCAAATGCCTATGGATCCATAGCTAACAAGGTCTAAAACATTACACGACCTCAAATAAATAAACAGATGCATTCAAAACATGTAATTCCCCAATAACATAAATCATGACCCAAAACTCAACTTGAGCCATCAAAACTGGACAAATGTCCCTAAGACTTAATAAAATCCAATACCGAGCCATAAGCTCAACTGACTCAAAAGATCGTTCATAAAAGTCATAAGATGACATTAAGCGTAGCAACACACACCTTTGCCAATAAATACTTTGAGTCCATGAGAACCCGAAATAAAACCTTGGGTTGGGAAAACCCTCTTTTCCAAAGAACTCATACCGTTACATTTTTAATCATCCCATGATGTGCTAAATACATATTTCCAAAATATCTACAAAATGCGTTTTCATAACAAATAGACTCCATTTATCACATAAATCAATAACCCATTTTCATATATGATTTATCTATCACATTTTCCAAAAATTCCAAATGTAGTGGTTTACTATATTTATCACAATCAATACCTTAAAAGGTAAAACCCACCAAATAACTCAACATTGATAATTTTCAGGTAAAACACATAATTACTTGGAAAAATAACAATTTGGCATGTACAAAGTTTTCACAAAGCAACTTGAACTCACCTTGCTAGATTTAGGCTACATTTAGATTTCCCCCCAAACGTAAGCTCCTTTGATGCACATGGATCCTCAAGCCAAATCTTCCAAAAACCTAGATCCGTAATTTCCAACCATGAATGTTCATATTCAACCACTTTAAAACCATTCCCCAAACATCTTATATAAAAATCTCCATTTTGACCAAAACCCCAATATTAACCTAACTTCCCCAAAATCATACAAACCAATATTTGATAAGCATACAAACTAGGAAGCCAACAATGGAGCATTTATAACTCATATGAAAGTATAGAAGCCGGGAGGACGAACTCACCACTTAGGTTTTGATGAAAACCTAGAAAACCCCAAAAATCTCTAGTGTTGTGGATGAAACTTGCTCTTGCATCAATAAATGAAATCACTAGCATAAACTGGATAAGGAACACATTAATCTCTAAGAAAAAGCCCCAAAATCTGTTAGGGTTTGTGAGGGAAAAAGGTAATGATTTGGGAGAGAAGAGATGGAGTTTGGGAGTGAGAAATGGGAAGCTTACCACCACCAAATGCTCTTGAATCTTCCAATAAACTTCCAAACTCTTTCTAGATCCTTGAAGATCTCTCAAAAACGGAACCATGGCAATTTGAATCACCAAAATCGGAGTTGAAATGAGAGAGATATGAAGAAATGAGGTTTAGGGGGTGAAATTCGTGTTTTATTCTCATCAGACGCGATTCTGGACAAACGGGATGTCCGTTCTGACATTTCGTACGAGGCATGCAAGGGGATAAGACAAAAGTAACACGTAAAGGAGTCTTCATGATCAACGTTCACTGAATGAATCTTTATCAGCGAATGATAAAGTTCAGCGTTCGCTGAAGTCTTCTACTTGAAACTTCACGTTGAGTGGACAGGTCTTGGATTCGCTGATATCCGCATCAGTTCATTAGTAGACTTGTCGCTGGTTCTTTGGCTTGATCTTCGACTTCAGCGTAGAACATAGTTGACGTGAAACTTGTCTTCAGGGATCATAAGTAAACAACATATTTTATCAGCGATCATTAGTGAGCCTGAACAGACTCAGGGCTCACTGATGTACAGTTTCACTGAATGTATGAAATAAATAACTTGAGTTTCCTATCAGCGGTACTGAAACAGACTTAGTACTTTTCAGCGATAGTGAAACACTTATACATAATGTTTCCTTACAATTTTCACTAAGATTCTCAAGAGTCATTATCAAATCACTGAGGGTTTGGATCAACATATTTTTTATTTAATCTTATATTATTAAATATCATAAATAGGTATGATTTATTTGTAATACTTACATTTTATGTCGTTTAAGGTCATTTATTTAATAATACAAGATTAATATGTAATTATAGGGTATAAAGTGTAAATATTAAACATAATTCATACGTATTTATAATATTTAATAATATCAGATTAAATACAAAAATATTCAATATTGAGCTCATTTTGAACATATGGACGAGACGATTATATATTTTAGTTAATATAATACATGTAAAATATAAAATGAATTAAATAACTATTTTAAGTAATAAGGATGTATTTAACAGGTTTTCAAAACTTCAATGATTTATTTAACAAGTTTTGTAATGTTCAAGGACTTATTTGTTCCAAAAAATTGTCAAATGACTTAATCATTTCAAACACTAAAGTCCATTGGAGTTTATTAGAGCATCTCCAACAGCTTTGCTAAAATAGAATAAATTAAGTTTTTGTTTTCTAAACCTCTCTAACAGTTTTGCTATCTTGTTTGCTATAATAGAAAATTTCCAAGTTTTTTCTAAGTTTAGATAATTCTCTAAAACTTGATGGTAGGAGAGAGAAATAATTATTTTATTCATTCCCACCAATGACATTAAACTTTTATCATTTTATATTAAGTTTTTTTTAAATGTATTAGGAAGATAAATTAACAATATTATATTAATATAACTTGAGTTAAAATTTCTAAAATAGAAAATCTGTTGGAGATGAATTTAACTCTTTTTAGAGATTTTAACTATTGATTCTCTAGTTTAGAAAAACTATAGCATAGCAAACCTGTTGGAGATGCTCTTAAACTTTCCCCTTTTTGTTATTGGTAAAATTTGGTTTGAAAGATTTTAGTTTACTAGTAATTTGACTATTGTGGTTAATAATCATTATGTTAACTATTTTAATGCAAATAAAGATTTAGTTATGAGACTTTTATATATGTTAGAACGTCGCTTTCTTTTTCAGTGAAAAGTAATTTAACAGAGTTTCACAATGATCTTTTCATTTTTTTCAACTTATCAAATATTCTTTTATAATTTAAGTTAGATTACTTAATAGATATTTTCGTCTTCTTATTGTTATTTTATATTTCTTTCCATTTTTATATAATTTACTTTTTATTTCTTACAAGCAGTCATGTAAATGTACACTCATAACTACAAGTTAATTTTTTCTAGCCCATAGGCTTTTCCAAACGGCCCAATACTCATGGGCCTTTAAATATTGGTTTACTTGCAGGGCTATTTTATTTCTTTTGCTTTTTATATGATTGGGCCAATAATATATTTTAAAAACTGGTGTAATTGGGCCTAATCTTAGGGGTCATTTGCCGAACATTTTCGGGTTAGGTGCTTACCGGTAACCGGTACGAGTATCATCCTTAATTTATTGGGCAACTTTCTCAATTATTAAAATGGATTGCTGGTAAACGTTATTTACCCGGTAAGTGCTTATCGGATAAGAAGAGTCTTTTCCGTTAATTACAAGATTTTCGGTTTTTGTCATGCTCCCCTTAAAAGGTAAGTGACAACCGGTAAGCATTTGATCAACGCCCCGTGTTTGTTTTAGTGTACCCGAGAGAAAATAAGTTGGTTTAGATTCAGCTTGGCCCTACTTGAAAGCTCGAGTCTTACTTTGGTTTGTATAAGCATCTTTTTTATGATCTTGTATAGTTTTATATCATGTTGGGTTATGACTTGTTTCATTGAATTCATCTAGAATTAAAGTACAAATTATCAAAGAAAGTTCTTTTTAGAAGCATTGGACATACAAGTTGTTATGGAGTGAAAACAAAATTATCGCAGATATTTTGGTGTATGCTAAAGTGGATATGTGTGTGTTAACTGAAAAAAGACTATTTGCTCTTCTTTTGTTTAGTAAAACTCGAACCTTTGGCTTTAGGTCATTAGGGTTCTAACGTTAAAATGATAAATATGTTAATGAAATTGGTGAAGAAGATTTTTATATGCTTTCCCTAAAAGGTTAACTAAGATTCAAGAAGTTTTTGAGGATAATATGTGTATATGATTGGAGTATGTGACTCTTCTCTTTGCCCGGTAAGAATCTCCCACATTAGTCTTTCTTGAGTGTTTCTGATATGCTAGAATGCCTCTCGTATTCATGGTTCTTAGAGCATCCCCAATGGTGGGTTCTTAAACCCCACCCGTGGACAAGGGACATGTTCTGATTTTTTTCACCATTGGAACAAACCACTTCTTTGCCACATAGGATGGATCGGTTCTTCTGCATGAACCGATTCCTCCTCTACAAATGGTGGGGTCCAGCATTAATTTAATAATAATAAAACTTGAATCTAGATTTTCTTTAATTTATTTTAATTATTAAACTAAGTTTGTATTTATCAAATTAATTAGTTTAAATCATTAAAAAATAAAGAAAGTATTATAATTTCAAATTTTATTTATATTTTAACTTACCGTAAATTTCAGTAATTGTAATTTTTGTTATTTTAGTTTTTTATTATAATGATTTTTATTAGTGGGTTTTAATTGTAATAAGTAATTCTTTATTATCATAATTTTTAGTTAATGTCTTGTAAAAACAATATGTAACTTTTAACTATAATTCTTTTTTTTTAGTTTTAATGGATTGTAACTTTCAATTATTGTAATTTTTAATTATTGTGACTTTTATTATTTTAATTATTAATTATTGTCTTTTAATTATAATTAAAGTTTAGTTATTGTTTTTTATTAAATTAACCATAAACCGGTTCATGATTGAAAATGAAAGGTTTATAAAATGAATAGAAAAGAGAAAACTGATGTGACAGAGAGAGAAAACTGATGTGGCAGAGTCATGAACCTCTGAAGAGGTTCATGACCGGGGATGCTCTTAGTTCCCTTACCCCCACAAAACTATGATATCTTCAACTCAGACATGTGTATTCCTCGCTTATGATGAGACTTGAACCACAGATATTCAAACGAGTTCGGGATATACAATTAATCTTGGTACCACTGATTCGTTGACCCAACGACAATTTAAAGCATCGTTACTTGTTAAACAATCCTACTAGGTTCAGTTCAGTGTTTTACTATATAGCAAAACGTCTCTCTATTCTTTTTCTTTCAAGTCATAACAATCCGTTTTGCAAACACCCGGTATACGTTTACACAAAGAATTACTCTATTGAAATTGCGTTCATGACTCAAACCATTTGTGAAATTTGTGGTTTACACGAAAAAAACAAATTTCGATAACCAACATATGTGTATGTTGAGTAAGGGTTGAAACTACTCCATAGTTTTTTTACATTCGCTTCAAATCATACATATCTTATTAGAGTCCATTTCTTTTACAAACCCTACACGTAGAAACTTAGAAACTAGTTTTCATCAAAACGTGTGAAAATACAGTATTTATAAATGTTAGTTTTATACATGAAACGTTCATGAATGTTCTTTTTTCACATACAAACGTTTCACATGTAATACAACACAAGAAAATTGGTTAGTTTCCAAATTAAAATGCCATTTTGCACTTCAGACATATACTAAAACCGAAAACCAGATTACATAAAAGTAAAAAACCATCACGAAACATTAAAAGCGTTCACAGCGAAGCCAACGTGTGTAATAGAGCTGTAAGCTTCAACAATACACATTGTTGCAATACATATTTACACATTGTGGGAATAATTTTCAAGCATTCGTGGAAACCACCGCGGAAACCATGGTATCCATTCCACATGAATTGTAACCACTGCAAATCTTGTAGTACCCATCTTCACCCCAGTTTGGTCCCCAAGAGTTCTTGATGATCCAATATGCCTTGTCCTTGAATCTGCTAGGTGAATACTCAGCTGCACCATACCCAACCAGAAGAACGCCATGATCCAACCGCTTTTTTGAACAAATATACGGGCACGAAACTTTACCAACATATGTTTGCATCCATGCTGCATTGATTGCAACTGCACAATTGGATAAGAATTTTGGTTAGACCGTATATTCATATATATATATATATATTATTCATGATGAATAACCCTGAATATCCTGCAACTTTATCATGAAAATAATTATATCCATCACAACATTCATTGTGAATAGAGCACGAATAATAATTGGTTTCAATGAACTCACATGGATCAATATCAAAAATGCCCTTTTTAGATTTCCAAAAGCTCAAATTAGACTCAAAGGGGGTTCAAATAGCAACAAAAGATGTTGTATGATAATGATCCATCACAACATTCATTGTGAATTGAGCATGAATAATAATTGGTTTCAAGGAACTCACATGGATCAACATTAAAATGCCCTTTTTAGATTTCCAAAAGCTCCAATTAGACTCAAAGGGGTTCAAATAGCAATAAAAGATGTTGTATGATAATGATTAGGAAAGGTATTTACTTGCAAGAGGGCCATTCTTGACCAAATTGGCAGCGATTTGGTCTTCGTCTGTGCCAACGACGCTAAAATTGGAGACAGATGCAGCGATTTTGGTTTTGTCAAAGTGACAAGTACCATCTTTTCCAGTATAAGGGTAATCTGCTTCCCTTTGAACTCCACCAGCCTTGAGTATATACTCGAATGCATTGTTCATCAACCCACCATTGCAACCAGCATCACATGAATCCTTTTCAGCTGGATCACACTGCAAAATCACAGAAATACACACTATTAGCATACTGTCTATTATTTGAAACAGTTCTCTTGTTTGCAAAATATCAATTTTCCCCTTCTGATCTTTACAAATTGCTCTATTTGCTGCAATCCCCAGGGGATTAGCAGAGCAGAAGTTCTACCTTTTTCCTAAAAAAATTGTTTATTTGATTGTCTTAAATAGAGCAAGATATAATCAACAAATAAGTGATCAAACAAGATAACAATATAATAAATCCAAGCAAAGAAGTCAAGAAGATGCTACAATTACAAACCTCATGATCACAATCCACAAGTTGTTGTTCACTGAGGCTAACCAACTCTCCTGTTTGAAGGAAGTGAGATCCTTCCAAAGCTCCGGTTGCACTAAATGACCAACATGATCCACATGAACCCTATTTTTAACAAAATTCCACAAATTAATTGATCAGAATATCATAATACGATGTAAATAAGGGGATTTAATTGATCCTCTATATAAACCAAGGTTAATTGAATGTTTTCCATGAACAAATTCAAACATTGCAACAGTAATTAGGCTTCTGATTTTGATATAAATACTTTATCTGGAGATAGTGATGCAACTTTAAAATATGTCCATATGAAATTACTAACCATCACTATTTGATCATAATTTACAACTAATTAGCCTACAAATTGGAATACAATATACTGCAAAACTAATGTTTATCATCAAACTTCAAATTAGAAACCTTATCACACAGATCTAAAAAGTCAATCCTACTTTACAAAAAAATAAGTCAAACGCTACATCAAAATAATATATATTCGTGAAGGTTCTCTAACAATTTCAAAGAGACTAAATAAAAACAAACCTGATCTTTAACGGCAGTAACAGCGCCATGTTCGCGCCAATCAAAGTCTTCAGGAAGATCCTTCGTCGGCAGAATAGGAGCCTTATTAGCATCGGAGGGGTATTTAAGAGGATTCTTCAAACCAAGGTAGGTTTTACGGAACTCCGATGGCGTTAAATCGGAAAACTTCGTAACGCCGTGCTCAGCAGTCGGATCCAGCAACTGGTGCCGTTTAGCACGGCGTAGGTTTGACTTGAATACCGAAAAACGGTAATCGTGTTCCTCTGCAGTCGCATACTTCTTTCCGAACTTGCTTTTGAAGAGAGTAAAGTGGTGTTCAGCGTTCAGTAGATGATCGGCGTTGGTTTCCTCCTCTGGGACGACTTGCCGGATCAACGGATCGGAAGTGGAGTCATCTCCGGCGACGGCGACGGAGGCGGAGATGAGGAGGAGGAGGGAGGAGATAAAGAGGATGGAGAATCGGTCCATGGTGGGGAGAGATATTTTGTTGTGGGGTTTCGGATCCTCCAATTATAGTGGTTTTCAAGATAATCAGAAGTTTAGATGAGCCATTGAGATCTTGACACGTGTAATTAAAATACAATATCTTTCCGAAATAATGGTCTAAAGTCGGAAGCAACAATATCAAGATGGTCCTCAAGAATAGGGTCATTTACACTTCACTTCCTTATCATTTTGACCATCAAACTTTGTATAAATTCTAAATAGGCCCCTTAACTCTAAAACAATTAAATAAGGATACCAAATTTTGTAATTGAATCATCTCTCTTAATAGAAATCACCTTCGAAAATGACAATTTTTGGAACTTCATCAACACTCAAACAAGGTAACGATGGGTGCCAATTTTGACTTATTTAAAATAGAGAAATTATAAAAGTTATACCTACACTATTTGTGAACTTACACTTTTTACTATGTTAGTTTGAAACTCTCAAAAACAGTCTTTGAAACTCTCAAATACACATAACCAGTTTTAAAAGGGTAAACATGACATCAAAAAGTTATTTCATTACATCAAGAAAGTTTATAAATAGTCATTTAACAAGGTAAGTTAGAGCATCTCCAACAGATTCTCTATAATTTTTTTAAATAGGGACTTAAAAGTCAAAATATTTAAAATGAATTATATTTAGCTCCAACAGATTATCTACTTTAGAGAACTCAACATTTATTATATTATTAAAGTATTATTTAAATTTATCATCTCAATATATTTTTTAAAAAGAATTTATATAAAATAATGATAACACAATCTTATTGGTGGGAATGAATAAAAAAATAATTTCTCTCTCCATCTATCAAATTTTAGAGAATTCTTTAAACTTGAAACTTTCTTTAGTTTTCGATATTTTAGATAACAATATAGATAAGCTGTTGGAGCAATATAGAGAACAAAAATGCAATTTTCTCTATTTTAGAGAAGCTGTTGGAGATGCTATTAAAAGGTAGTTTAAAAACAATCTTAGAATTGAGATTTATGTTTTACATTTTTAACATGTATACCTATAAATGTGAATATAAAGTTAATGTATACGTTAAAAATGTAAAAAGTAAATGTTGGCGTTGATATGTGTGGGAAGTAAAATAACAACACATATAACTACAAATGAACTATGCTAGGTATCATAGGTTACGGACATTATTTCTTTTTTCTTGGAGGATTCCATGTCATTCTGACATGGGATCCACATTTATATCAACTATATGTCTAAAACAGGTATACAGACATATCAAGAAAACAAATAATTCTCGACTTCCACGATGCAAGCCTTTTTTCACTTTCTCGGTTGCGATTTTCCAAAGGTCGATTCTCTTCATAGAAGCTCTAACCGGAAGACCTAAATAGGTAAACGGTAATACACCATAGCCACATCCGAGAAGGAACCAAAACCAGATAAGTCGAATGGGAGATATGTGAGGGCAGAACAACAAACCAGTAGCAAACCGACATACGCAACAGTTGTGAAAGGCTGGAAAGTGGCGGAGGAAGATGGCGATAAAAGAGAATCTCCTAAGGAGGAAATTATAGGAGAGTGGGTTGCAGATGAAATGGCGAGGAATTATCTTCAGAACTGTCTTGTATGGGAAGTAAGCTCACTGGATTACCTAGAAGCATTCAGTCGGATAATTAAAGAAACGGAAATTGGCATAACGGAGTTGAAACTGCTGGGAGGTAGACAGATATTACTGAAATGTGTAAGTGAGGAGGGCTTAACGGGAATCCAGGAAAATCAAAACCACGGGTTACGTCATTGGGTGAAGGATGTACGGAGGTGGTCGGAGGGATACAGAAACTCGAAAAGATCAGTTTGGTTAAAAATCGCAGGAGTACCCTTGCACGGGTGGACCGAGAAGGTGTTCACGGACATAGGAAAAAAATGGGGAACGGTCCAAAAAACTCTCAACTGTTCGATGGAAGAGAGCGATAATTTGGTATGGGGAAAAGTTCTAATTAGTACGTCGATCCAATCGTCAATCAGTGAATTAAAAAAGCATAAAGGTCGGGTGAAAGTTGAAGAAGAAGACAGCAGCCTGATGAGGTATTGGGAAAAGGACGGAGACGAATCCATGGCGGCAGGTTCCGATGAAGAGAAAGAAGAAGGATCGTCGGTCCCTTCGGTATGGTCGGAGGAAGATGAAAGACGTGACGAAGTGTGGGGAGACGAACATGAATGGGTAGAGGAGGGTGGAAGTGTGAACGAAGAGAACAGTAGAAAATCGGGCGATGACATCTCCGGTGAGGCGGCAGAAGACGGCGGCGGAGGTACACAAAGGGGGAGGAGATCGAAGGAAGTTGAAGAGACTAACTACATGGGAAACATGGAAACGGCTCATAATTTAAATCAGGAAAATGGCAAGCCCGAGGAAAACGGTATTCAAAATTGCTGGATCAAATTAATCAATTCTTCGGGCGGGTCGAAGGGAGAAGGTAACCCGCAAACTGGATCCGAAAAAGGAGAAAAGAAAAAAGATGGGCTGATCAATGGTGGGCCGGATGGAAATAAAAAAAACAAAGAGAAGGAGGATGGCTGGCCGGACACAACGGGTGGACTGGACCTAGCAGGTGTGCCCGGTAGCAACTTACAAAGAAATCTTAGTCCAACAAATGTAGAAGTCGCTGGTGACGGTGGAATTGTTCGAAAAATAGGAGCAGATCAACAGAAGCCAGGAAAAAGTAACCATACCAATATGTGCGCAAAATCAAAAGGAAAAAGAGGGGAGGGTCTGGATTTTGGTGCGGGCAAGGCTAGCTTCCACCTGATTAAAAAACTGGCGAGAAAGGGTGGAAAACGGAATAGCGTGGGCAGAGGAATGAGCAAATCAAATAGTGACAGGGGGAAAAAGAAATCGGAAGGCAAATCGAAAAGAAAGGCGTCTTCAAACTCAGTAAATCACATGGCTACATCAAACGAATTGGGCAGTAAGGAATCTACTGCTGGATTAGAAGAATTCAGAACAATGATTGGGCTGGAGTGAAACAAGAATAAGACAGAGGGGCAAAATGTATCCCTGGAATGTATGTCTCGAAATAATTTAGTTGATAAATGAATATCATTTCTATGAACATAAGAGGAATGGGGTCCTGGGAGAAAAGGAAATGGATCCGGGAAGTATGCGGGAAAGTAAGACCAGCGGTAGTCGGACTTCAAGAAACAAAATCAAAAAAGTTGTCACTCTCAAATTGTTAACTTGTGGGGTGGAGATGATGTAGATTACGCACAAGGAGAAGCAGTGGGAAATTCAGGGGGAATTTTGACTATGTGGAATAAAAAAAGCTTCGATAGTGAATTCGTGTTTGTAGATGTCTCATTCTTAGTGGTGGTCGGGAAATGGGAAGGTGTGGAAGGACATATCGGATTAATTAACGTATATGGCCCAAGAGAGGTGAAGGAGAGATGGGAGGTTTGGAAGAAATTAGAATCTTTTGTTGCCAAAGAGGACGTGAATTGGTGCTTATTTGGGGACTTTAACGAAGTAAGAAAGGAGGACGAAAGATTCAATTGCATAACAAACACAAGAGGAGCCGAGGAATTCAATGATTTCATTAATAGGAGCAAGCTTTTGGAGGTACCAATGTCCGGAAGAAAATATACAAGAATAAGTGATGACGGCCTCAAATTTAGCAAACTTGACCGTTTTTTAATGACGAACGATTTCGGTACAAAATGGAAAAATTTGGGAGTTAAGCCGTGTTGATCCAAACCCTCAGTGATTTGATAATGACTCTCTCTTTTATACTTAGTGAAAATTGTAAGTAAACAATATGTATCAGAGTTTCACTATCGCTGATAAGTACTAAGATCTTATAGTACCGCTGATAGGAACTCTCGCTCTTTAGATTAAACATTCAGCGAACACTGTTCACCATAATGCTCTGAGCCTGTTCAGTCCTTATGGTGATCGCTGATAAGTTAGTTGTTTACTTATGATCCCTGAAGACAAGTTTCACGTCAACATAGGTTCTACGCTGAAGTCGAAGATCAAGCTCAAGAACCAGCGACAAGTCTCCTAATGAACTGATGCGGATCAGCGAAGACTCAGATTTGTCCACTCAACGTGAAGTATCAAGTACAAGACTTCAGCTATCGCTGAACTCTATCATTCGCTGGTATAGAATGATAGATCGTTGAATCAACGAAAAGCTGATCATGAAGTCCTCCGTACAAAGTACTTTTGTCTTAACCACCCTTGCACGTCTCCGTATGATATGTCAGAAAAAGAACCTCCTTATTGTCTGAAATCGTACAACCACTCTGATACTACACTGTTCAAACATGCGGCTACTAAGGTTGTCAACAAAGGTCAATGACGTACAACCAATGAGCTGTTGCCACGTGTAAAGTGTAAACTGCCATGCATTAAATGCATGCAGTATATAAGAAGAAGAACTCACTTCATTTTGAAGTAACTTGCTAACTCTGGACAAGTTCATCCTTCTTATCTTGAGATAGGTTATTATTAGTAATTTCCTTCTCTTTCTTTGTGCAAGAAACTTAGTGTTCCAACTTGTTTAGATTTAGGTTTATCCTTAATCTTGTTTCCGCAACAAGCTGTAAATTGTTAATGATTTATCAATAAACAATTTAGAAAAGTAAAATCTTAGTGTTTGTATTCATCCCCCCCCTTCTACAAACTTGTATAGCCCTTCGGGACTAACAAGTAGCACTTATACGCCAAAGAGTCTTTATGTTCAGCGTGTGAGAAAGGGAAGCAGACCAAAGCAAGTCTCCTCAGTGTCGCCTCCTCTACAACTTCTCCATATGGATTTGTTTGGCCCTATTAACAAACAATCCATCGCTGGAAAGAAATATACACTGGTCATAGTTGATGAATTCTCTCGTTATACATGGATTATGTTTCCCCGTTCCAAGAGTGACACCCCTGAAGAACTCATCACCTATGTTCGGAAGATGGAAACCCTGAACAATTTGACCGTTCGCTCAATAAGGAGTGATCATGGGACTGAATTCAAAAACAGTTCTCTTGATTCCTTCTTTGAGAGTAAGGGTATTTCTCACAACTTTTCATCAGTGAGAACACCGCAACAAAATGGAGTCGCTGAAAGAAGAAATAGAACAATTATTGAAGCTGCACGTTTAATGCTCAGCGATTCTCACCTGCCTACTCAGTTTTGGGCAGAAGCTGTCAACACTGCTTGTTTTACGCAAAACATGTCGCTGATAGTCAAAAGATTCAATAAAACAGCCTATGAACTTTTTCATGGGAGAAAGCCTTCAATCAGCTTTCTTCACATCTTTGGATGTCAGTGTTTCATACTGAACAACAGAGATGCCCTTGGAAAGTTTGATCCTAAGGCTGATGATGGAATCTTTCTTGGATACTCCTCAGTCTCCAAAGCCTTTAGAGTCTTCAATCGAAGAAGACAAACTGTTGAAGAAACAATTCACGTCACGTTTGACGAATCCCGTTCAGCGAACTCTAAACCGTCCGCTGATACTGAAGAACTGAATCAATGGATGTTTTCTCATCTTGGTGATTCAGAAGATACTCCCACTCCTCATACTCATACAGTTGAAGATGATAGTCCTACTATCATTCCATATATGCAGAATAGTGAAGCTGAAACATCATGGGTCCCAGCTGTTCCTTTAAACACTATACCTGCTTCTGAACCCAATGTCTCAGACATTCCATCTACTTCTCAGCAATCAGTGAATATAATGACAACTGCACCCATTCCTCTCTTGGCTGATACTCCAGACGTCGCTGAAGCTTCATCTTCAGCTACTCCAGTTCAGGTTGAGTCAACGTCTCACGCTCCGGCTCAGCTGTGGACTGTAAATCACCCAATTGATCAAATTCTTTGTGATCCAAATGCTGGCATTCAGACTCGATGAAGTGCAGGTAATATTTGTTTATTTATTAACTTTATTTCTCTGACTGAACCAAAGAAAGTAGATGATGCCCTCAAAGATCCAAACTGGGTCAGCGCCATGCAAGAAGAGTTGACTGAATTCGAAAGAAACAAAGTTTGGAAACTTGTTCGAAGACCAACTGACAAAACAGTGATAGGCACTAAATGGGTCTATTGAAACAAGTTGGACGAACATGGAACTGTAACCCGCAACAAGGCTCGTCTTGTTGCTCAGGGATACAAACAAGAGGAAGGCATAGATTATGACGAAACATTTGCTCCAGTAGCAAGACTAGAATCTATTCGTCTATTCTTAGCATACGTTGTACACAAAGACTTCAAAGTATATCAGATGGATGTTAAGTCAGCGTTTCTAAATGGAAAGCTGAATGAAGAAGTCTATGTGGAACAACCTCCAGGATTCTCAGATCCTAAGCGTCCAGGTTATGTTTATAAACTGGATAAGGCACTTTATGGCTTGAAGCAAGCTCCACGTGCATGGTATGACACTTTATCTACATATCTCCATATTGAACAATTTGAGCGAGGTAAAATCGACAAAACTCTATTTTTCAGGAAAGTAAAAGGTCATATCGTTCTCGTTCAGATATATGTTGATGACATTATATTTGGCTCTACTAACCCTGATCTTTGTACTCGTTTCGCTGATAGAATGAAAGATGAGTATAAAATGAGCATGATGGGTTAACTAACATATTTCCTTGTTATTCAGATAAAGCAAAATGAAAAAGGAACTTTCATTAACCAGGGAAAGTATGTAAAAGATGTGCTGAAGAAATTCGACTTAACTCAAAGTTCAGCTATGAAAACCCCTATGGCACCACCGCTGAAACTAGACAAGGATACTAAGGGTATTCCTATTAATGTCACGCTGTACCGTGGGATGATCGGCTCTCTCTTGTATCTTACAGCTAGCCGACCCGATATTATGTACGCAACATGTTTGTGTGCACGATATCAAGCTGAACCTAAGATATCTCATATGACCGCTGTAAAGCGAATTTTTCGATACCTTAAGGGTACTGTGAATCTAGGTCTTTGGTATCCCAAAGACTCAGGATTCTGTAAAGCCCGTGTCCCGGTATGATTTTTCTTTCTTTACGTAATTAATTTATTTAATCTTCTCTCTTAACGTTTTTAATTACGGGTTGTCGGGAATGACCGTAAATGTTAATTACTTTGGCACTTAGGGGCTAAATGCTAAATCCTTGGTTAAGTTGGGATAAAGTTGGAAATACAGTAAAGCCTAGGGACTAAATGGGGTGTTTTGGCTTATGGTTTGCATGGGGTCGGCCCATGAAAGGGAACCGACCCCTCCCTTCTCGTTTCTATTCCTTGGCAAACACAAGAAGTAACCAAAACCCTATCTTCTTCTTTTCTTGCGACATACACAAACATCACCAAACCCTCCCTCTTGTTGCTATCTCTCGGCAATCACACACCATACAAAGAACCCTAAACAACTCTACTCCCTTCCCTTTTCTTCCCTTTTCTTGCGTCGCCACCAAACCAGCAACACGCCGGCGCCGCCTTGGTCCTGCCGACAAGTTTGGAGAGTAGAGAGAGAGGCGTCGACTGGTTAGAGGAAGGAGCGGGACTGCGTGAAGGTTATTGCTGTGATTCTCGAGAGGTAGAGTCCCTTTCTTTTCGTTTCTTGTTATGTTCGTTTGGTCGTTTTTTCGTCGCCGGCGATCTCGCACCCCGCCACCACAACCGCTTGCGGCCAGGGCTGCTGCCGGCGGTGGCAGCCACGGACCACCCCGGTGGTTGCGACGTAGGGCAGTAGAGTGGTGAGTGTGTGCGTGTGTGTGTGTGGATGCTTTCGGGGTGTTCGCGTTTACGGTTGTCGCCGGAGAATCGCCGCCGCCGCTGTGCCCCACCGCTGGGGGTGGCAGTGGGTGGTGGCCACGGCAAAACCCTAAAACCACCCCTGGCGAAACCCTAAACCTCTGTCGTTAAAACCTTAAACCGTAACCGATCGAACCGTTGTTTTTAGAGTCGTCATTTCTTGTGAGTAATTGTTCAGCCACTGTTTTTGCGATTGCCAAAACTTTTCTGTCGTAACTCCGATTGAGCCGAAACTGGCGCCCACGGTTCAAGCTCGGGGTCGGGCACGTTTTCCGTGTTTTAGCGGAAAACTGGTTCGACCTCTAGCTAGGTGGAAAAGTGGTCGTAAGTTCAGTGATTCGTCATTTCATGTGAAAAATTCTGGAATCTGCCATTGTCTTGGGAAAACCATAACTTTTTGCTCGTAACTCGTATCTGGGTGACCAGCGCCAAAAGTTCCCTTTTTGAGTCTATAAACTTTTCTGTGTTTTGTGCGAAGCCCAGTTCGGGACGTAGCATTGGTCAAAATGTCATTTTATACTGAAAGGTGCTGATTTTCGCTGTTCGGGGAACTGTTTTTGTAAAATCCATAATAAATGGTAGAAAAATCGTTAGGAGGCGTATAATATGTCCTTGGAACCCTAACTCATAGTACTTTCGGACCATGTAATAATATTGAGGATTTACTGGGTTTAAGGAGGTCGAAACAGGTCCCGAACAGACCTGTTTGGCGAGACCGGGAAGTAGTTTTAGTGACGGTTTAAGCGGGTGTCGTGTCGTAGGGTCCGGGTCTCGTATTGATACGTTTTAACGTGCGTTTAGGTGCTGGGAAGTGACCGTAATTGGGAAGCTTGAATTTGTATTGTTGAGCTAGGCGCGCATTCGAGGTGAGTTCTCTCACTATAACTAATGTCGGTTATTTTTACATTGCGTTGTGTATGTATGTGGTAGTTCTATTTGCTTTTGACGCGGGGTTAAATAGTGGGGTGTCTAGTCGGACCTTTATTGTTGTGACTACGCGGGTGGCGTAGGAGTTCGGCGGGGCCGAGGGTCACATACACGGGTGGCGTAGTAATTCGGTGGGACCGAAGGTTGTATACGCGGGTGGCGTAGTAATTCGGTAGGACCGAAGGTTGTATACGCGGGTGGCGTATGAACCCGTGGGTGCCGGGTTGCGTTTGCTCGATTGTCGTGTGGTCGGTGGGACCGACGTATGCCTACTAGGTGGGGTGGTGTGAGTATGCACGTCTATGATTTGTTCGTGGGCTTGTATGCTGTTTATGTGCAATTATCTGTTGATGGTGGTGTGGAAATAACTGTGTTACTTATGGTGTGGAATTCACTAAGCTTCGTGCTTACCCTTTCCCAATAAACTGTGGTTTCAGGTACGGGCGGCTCCAAGGCGTGACGAGTACACACTGGCGCGCGAGGAGAGCTGGTTGCTTTATGGTTTTTAATAATTAAACGTTTATTCCGCTGGTTGTTATTATGAAGATATTAATTATGAGTTTACAAACGAAACGTTGGGATCATTTAATGAGTTGTTATAAATGAAATGTTTATTTAAAAATTTAAATTTGCTTGTAATTTTTGGGACGTTACAACTTGGTATCAGAGCACAGCTTGAGTGAATCAAACGCACCTCGGTGTGTTTGGTCTCAAGTTGCGGCTGGGAAAATTTTCAAATTCTTTATTAAACCTGTTTGGGAATAAAAGAAAAGGGTAAAAACACGTTCGAGGAACGGTGATCGAGGGCGCAGTGTGTACAGTCAGCCGGAGCCGAAGGGAAAGGTACAATGCTTAGTGTTTTATTGCTTTCTAGATCATAGAGTATGCATGCTAGATTGCCTGTTGTTGACACTATGCGGTATGTTGGACTGCTTGCTATTAGGAATTTATGCTAATTATGATAGGTTACTAAGTGGATACCCTCTAGGTTGTATGCAGTAAGAGACTTATAGCCTTAGAATATTCGATTTAGTTCTATTGCGCAGCTCTTGTTTGAGTCCAACCGTTCTAGGATAGAATCTTGTATTCGAAGGTCTATTTGTTTTGCACTGCATGTAATCGGGTATTCGCGAGGCCACTCTTTATGATTAGTGGGGATTCGGTGGTAGCAAGGGTAGTGGTTGGGATGGAATTCCTAGGGAGCTAGGAAGAGTGAGTATATATGCCGGTGCGGGCATATGTGTGTAGTTGCGGCGGGAAACTACTTGGACCCCTCGGGATGGGACTCGGAACGAGCGATGATAGGTGTGGAAGGTAGTAGTAGAGCTCCTACTACCGGAAGCACAGGATCAGTGCTCGAGTCGGGAAAGTCGCGAGGAATCCAAGGAGTTGAGCGTGAGTGTTGTTGGTGTGAGTTATTAGGTACTAATAACTCGTTGTATTTTCTTCTCTCTAGAATGGCCGTCACAAGGAGGAACAACGATGTTGAACCGAATGCTAGTATTGAACTCACTATTGAGCAGATGCGTGAGTTGATCGCGGCTGAAGTAAAGCATGCTATTAGGGAGGCAATCCCCGAGATTATTACCGCCGTTCGTGATGAGGTAGTAATGATGTTGGAGACTGCTCGGGGACAAGGACTCGAGTTAGAGGGACATACTAAGAAGAGGAAAATGGTGCAGACCGTTGCATCAGAATCGGCGGTTCCAAAGAGAACGAGGTTCTCGGACTCGCTCTTGAACCAAAGGAGCGGTGGGTTTAAAACCAAGGAGGGTAGCGAAAGGAGAAATGACAAATGCTTCCAGTGTGGCCAGGTGGGGCACTACGGTCGCGACTGCAGGGAACCACAAAGGGTCTGTTTTAACTGCAACCAGATGGGTCACGTGAAGGCCAGCTGCCCGAATCCAAGGGCTACTGATGGGGATGAGGCACAGGCCACGCTCAAAACGGTGACAGGTACGTTCTTAGTTAACTCGGTGCCCACCGTGGCAATGTTTGATAGCGGGGCTACCCATCATTTCGTGCCTCACACTTTTAGTGAGCGTTTGGGCCGTAGTATGGGACGGTTAGGCTGTCCACTTGTGCGTGAGGTTGCTGATGTAATGTTTGTTTTAAGTAGACCGTTTCGGGTCAAGATGGAGGATTGTGCTAGAATCATAGGCTTTTGAGCCGACTTTGTTTTGAAAAAAAAAGCCGTAAGATGATTTGACGTGAATTCCAACTTGCCCTAAGAGGTTTAAATGTTCGGATGACGATAGTGGACCAGAGGAATTTGGAGTAGTACGAGTCGAGACGTAGAATACCGACTAAGTCATGCACAAAGTTGATTTTGAAAATAAAATTGCATTAACTAATTCTTGTGTTTTCAATCCTTATATGGATTGTGTTTTAGAATTTTGAGAAATGTTCAGCACACACGCAAGATTTTGAAATATGGTTTTGGAAGTGTATGAAATCGTTTTATCACGGGAGTGCAAACTTTGTTAGAATTTGTCTCATTTCGTTATTTTTTTCAACGGTTCTTCCGGGTAAGATGATATCCGTGTTTTGTGGTGTTTAAAATGTCGGGCAAGTGGCTACGGCTTGTGACTTTAACATTGGAACTCCTCCACATATGTTAGAGTTGAGGCGGAAAGTTACATTCCACGATGTCTGTATAAAGCTTTTCGAATGATTTCGTTAAAATAAGTTTTGTTTTACGGCGTGTTGAGTCGTGTGAGTTTAATTTCACGAAGTGCATATCTTATTTGTCTATGTGACCTTTTGGGGAAATCTTGGAAATCAATTTAAAGAACCCCACCTTTTGAGATTTTATGAGGTTTTAGTCGATATTTTCAAATGATGGAAACGGATTGGTTTTTATCCTTAAGTTTGAAACTTACACGAGACGGTTGTGTTTTGACAAAAATATATTTGTAAGTCGTTTCATCGTTTTGTATGACTAGCCGACGCGCGAAAAATTTGTCGGTAAACCCTGTGCCACGATATTTTATGTTTAAAAAGAGAAATTTTGGGGTCAAACGTCGTGGAACTGACTTTGAAATTATGTGCACACTTTTGTCGCACCCGGTGTAAGGTCGAGCGGTTAATTTAAATACATGTCATGGGTCAATTCATACTAGAATCGTGACGGTTCATTTTCAAAGAAATTGTTTATTTCGCTTTACGTTTGTGAGTAAACTAAGCCGCAATGAAATGATTTTCAACATGATTTTCATATGTGGGACGAGCATGTCCATTTTTGCGTAACTACCGACCTGGTAATAGTGGTTTTATTTCTTACGGTCTTTTTGAAATGAAAAAAAAAATCTTGACGTTGAAAACATTTTGTAAACCATTTGGGAAATGCGTTTTTTTTAAGTGTTATGTGTCATTTTGAGAATTTTAAGGGTGTGAGTCCTTTTGGGAAACTCTTTTGTTTAACCCGTGTTGAGTTTGGGACTAATGTTGATTTTAGAGTATTGCTTGCTTAGACTTTATTTAAACGCGTTTTTGACCGACTTATGGGTCTAGCAAGCGTGGAGCATTTTGCTCGGTTTTGACTTGGAGTTAGTCATGGGCTAATTGCCCGGTTTTAATGACTCGAGGTGGAGTCTTGTTGATGAATTGTTTTGTCACACCGTTTGGCATTCATTGCACGTCGAGTATTTACACGTTTGGGTGAGGGAGACAATCCGAGATAGGCACTTGTGGGTAGGATGTTTTACTTTGGATCCTTAGGCACGTTAGTCAGTCGCTGGTAGTGGTCGGTTGGGTATCTCGGGGTGAGGCCCCGGTGTTCAGGTGTTATAGCCTAGGCTTTCTAGTAGGTGCTAGGAGGATATAGTTGTGGGCACTTACCTGGGAGGTAATTCCGATGTGAGGGGCCCTGAGGCGTTACCTGAGAGGTAGGCGTCAGGGTGTATCCTCGGTTCAGATAAATTAGCTTTGTAGAGCGAGTGTGGGGGATACGTCGACGGTGGGAGGTTGGGTATTCCACGCGTGTTGGTAATGTAGGCCGGGTAGTATCGGTTAAGGGAATGACCTACGTGTGTGTTAGTTGACTTGATTGTGGGGGATATCTATTTGTGTTAGTGTCTAGGATAATACCACGCTTATGTGATTTATTATAATCGGTTGGACCGATGTTCGGCGGGTGGCCGATGTTTGTTATTGTAATCGGTTGGACCGATGTTCGGCGGGTGGCCGATGTTTGTTATTGTAATCGGTTGGACCGATGTTCGGCGGGTGGCCGATGTTTGTTATTGTAATCGGTTGGACCGATGTTCGGCGGGTGGCCGATGTTTGTTATTGTAATCGGTTGGACCGATGTTTGGCGGGTGGCCGATGTTTGTTATTGTAATCGGTTGGACAGATGTTCGGCAGGGGGTCGATGTTTTGTTAATAGAAGTTATTGAAAATCTTTGGAGTCTATTAGAATTCGTGGAAGTTAATCGACAGTTAAGGGTAGGAATGATCGTAGTCGAGTATCATGTAGGGTATACTGTGAGCAGCTTTAGAAGGGTTAGAGTTTGAAATTGACTCGGGGTGTATGGAATATCTAAGGTTGGGGGACAACCGAAGTCGCTTGGCTAGGAATGATTTCAATTAGTGAAGTGTTCTATCGATCATAATCTCAGTGTCCTAGAAGGAGTACGTTAGTAAGGAAAGCATTCGTGCAGTTTTAGAAGGGGTCTCAAGTGAACCTAGGAACCTGAGGTTGAGATGAGGAAGAACTATCCGGAGCTATTCGTAGGCAGAGGCTTCGAGGACGAAGCCTAATTCAAGCGGGGGAGAGTTGTAAAGCCCGTGTCCCGGTATGATTTTTCTTTCTTTACGTAATTAATTTATTTAATCTTCTCTCTTAACGTTTTTAATTACGGGTTGTCGGGAATGACCGTAAATGTTAATTACTTTGGCACTTAGGGGCTAAATGCTAAATCCTTGGTTAAGTTGGGATAAAGTTGGAAATACCGTAAAGCCTAGGGACTAAATGGGGTGTTTTGGCTTATGGTTTGCATGGGGTCGGCCCATGAAAGGGAACCGACCCCTCCCTTCTCGTTTCTATTCCTTGGCAAACACAAGAAGTAACCAAAACCCTATCTTCTTCTTTTCTTGCGGCATACACAAACATCACCGAACCCTCCCTCTTGTTGCTATCTCTCGGCAATCACACACCATACAAAGAACCCTAAACAACTCTACTCCCTTCCCTTTTCTTCCCTTTTCTTGCGTCGCCACCAAACCAGCAACACGCCGGCGCCGCCTTGGTCCTGCCGACAAGTTTGGAGAGTAGAGAGAGAGGCGTCGACTGGTTAGAGGAAGGAGCGGGACTGCGTGAAGGTTATTGCTGTGATTCTCGAGAGGTACAGTCCCTTTCTTTTCGTTTCTTGTTATGTTCGTTTGGTCGTTTTTTCGTCGCCGGCGATCTCGCACCCCGCCACCACAACCGCTTGCGGCCAGGGCTGCTGCCGGCGGTGGCAGCCACGGACCACCCCGGTGGTTGCGACGTAGGGCAGTAGAGTGGTGAGTGTGTGCGTGTGTGTGTGTGTGGATGCTTTCGGGGTGTTCGCGTTTACGGTTGTCGCCGGAGAATCGCCGCCGCCGCTGTGCCCCACCGCTGGGGGTGGCAGTGGGTGGTGGCCACGGCAAAACTCTAAAACCACCCCTGGCGAAACCCTAAACCTCTGTCGTTAAAACCTTAAACCGTAACCGATCGAACCGTTGTTTTTAGAGTCGTCATTTCTTGTGAGTAATTGTTCAGCCACTGTTTTTGCGATGGCCAAAACGTTTCTGTCGTAACTCCGATTGAGCCGAAACTGGCGCCCACGGTTCAATCTCGGGGTCGGGCACGTTTTCCGTGTTTTAGCGGAAAACTGGTTCGGCCTCTAGCTAGGTGGAAAAGTGGTCGTAAGTTCAGTGATTCGTCATTTCATGTGAAAAATTCTGGAATCTGCCATTGTCTTGGGAAAACCATAACTTTTTGCTCGTAACTCGTATCTGGGTGAGACCAGCGCCAAAAGTTCCCTTTTTGAGTCTATAAACTTTTCTGTGTTTTGTGCGAAGCCCAGTTCGGGACGTAGCATTGGTCAAAATGTCATCTTATACTGAAAGGTGCTGATTTTTGATGTTCGGGGAACTGTTTTTGTAAAATCCATAATAAATGGTAGAAAAATCGTTAGGAGGCGTATAATATGTCCTTGGAACCCTAACTCATAGTACTTTCTGACCATGTAATAATATTGAGGATTTACTGGGTTTAAGGAGGTCGAAACAGGTCCCGAACAGACCTGTTTGGCGAGACCGGGAAGTAGTTTTAGTGACGGTTTAAGCGGGTGTCGTGTCGTAGGGTCCGGGTCTCGTATTGATACGTTTTAACGTGCGTTTAGGTGCTGGGAAGTGACCGTAATTGGGAAGCTTGAATTTGTATTGTTGAGCTAGGCGCGCATTCGAGGTGAGTTCTCTCACTATAACTAATGTCGGTTATTTTTACATTGCGTTGTGTATGTATGTGGTAGTTCTATTTGCTTTTGATGCGGGGTTAATTAGTGGGGTGTCTAGTCGGACCTTTATTGTTGTGACTACGCGGGTGGCGTAGGAGTTCGGCGGGGCCGAGGGTCACATACGCGGGTGGCGTAGTAATTCGGTGGGACCGAAGGTTGTATACGCGGGTGGCGTAGTAATTCGGTGGGACCGAAGGTTGTATACGCGGGTGGCGTATGAACCCGGGGGTGCCGGGTTGCGTTTGCTCGATTGTCGTGTGGTCGGTGGGACCGACGTATGACTACTAGGTGGGGTGGTGTGAGTATGCACGTCTATGATTAGTTCGTGGGCTTGTATGCTGTTTATGTGCAATTATCTGTTGATGGTGGTGTGGAAATAACTGTGTTACTTATGGTGTGGAATTCACTAAGCTTCGTGCTTACCCTTTCCCAATAAACTGTGGTTTCAGGTACGGGCGGCTCCAAGGCGTGACGAGTACACACTGGCGCGCGAGGAGAGCTGGTTGCTTTATGGTTTTTAATAATTAAACGTTTATTCCGCTGGTTGTTATTATGAAGATATTAATTATGAGTTTACAAACGAAACGTTGGGATCATTTAATGAGTTGTTATAAATGAAATGTTTATTTAAAAATTTAAATTTGCTTGTAATTTTTGGGACGTTACAGATTCGATCTAATCGCCTATTCAGATAGTGATTTTGCAGGTTGCAAAATGGATAGGAAAAGCACCACAGGAGGATGTCAGCTCCTGGGTGGAAAGCTGGTGAGTTGGACAAGCAAAAAGCAAAACTCAGTGTCCACCTCTACAGCTGAAGCTGAGTATGTAGCCGCTGGAAGCTGTTGTTCTCAGGTCTTGTGGATGAGAAATCAACTACTGGACTATGACCTTCAACTCTCAAATATTCCAATCTATTGCGACAGCACAAGTGCCATCGCTATAGCAAATAATTCAGTACTACACTCAAAGACAAAACACATCGAAATCAGGTATCACTTTATCAGAGATCATGTGATGAATGGTGATATAGAACTTCATTTTATCCCAACTGATTATCAGTTAGCTGATCTGTTTACCAAACCTCTTGATGAGACAAGATTCAACTTTCTCATCAACGAGCTTGGAATGCTGAACTTTGAAGAGTAAATTCTTCAGCGGTTCACATTTGATCAGCGATAGGATAAAATCGACTTGTATAACCCATTCTATCATCTTCTCTCTGAATAAACTTGATTCGCTGATATCAAGGTATGTTTTTCTCTCTCTGACAATCGCATGTAAATGCAAGATTTCAAAATAAATTGCATCGCTGAATATCTCTTCCTTAATCAGCGATACTTTGAAATGTCTAAAACCAACACTGATATTTCTATTCAGTGCTTCATGTTTTCAAAAGTGTCCCTGAGTTTTCAAAACCTCAGAGACATCCAAGAATATGAAAGGACAGTTGTGACGTCATTGCAACGGATAAGCCCTGGCACGTTCTTCTTTCTGACACACGTTTGCACGTTTCGATTACCTTCCAATCAAATGCAAACACGTGTCCGTGTCATGATGAAAATCTTTTCCCGCTCAAGATTTTCTCTCTCTAATCTCATTATATAAACTCATTATGGGTTTATATTTTTCTTTTACGCGAACTTCTTCTCCAAGCTAAGAAAAAGAATTTACTGTTGCATTTGTGCTCTCAAGTTTTTCAAGAACTTAAGAACTTCATCTTCTTCAACGAACCAGGTTAATAATTCTTTTATTTTATCTGTTTCTTCAAACTTGTTAATGATCTTCTCTTTGTTTTCACAAGATCAAACAAAAGAACCTTTTTAAAATGAAATCATTTCTTTCATGGTTTTATGAACACAACCTTTCATGGTTGTTCTTCAAGTTTAAAACGTAAAATCTTAAACTTGTTCTTTATTCGTTTTTCCAGAATCCTTTTTCTCAAAAGAAACTGGAAAACAAGATTTTCTTTGGGTTTGCATTTCGTTTTTAAAACAAGAAAAACCCTAATCTTCATTAAGACATTTTTGTCTGAATGAAATGGACAAAATTCGAACCATCTTATTGGAACATCTTTCCACATTAAGATTATTCTTATTTGTTAGTCTTTGGTTGAACTAATAATACAGAAAATGGCATCTTCTGACATTTCCAAGAACACCATCGCTGAGAACACTGCTGCTGATAATACTGCTGAGGAATTGGAAATCCTCAAGGCTCCTCAGGTCAAGTTCTCTCTAGACAAACTGGATTGGACCAAGGCAAATAACCTCTATGCGCTTCTCGAGTTTCCTCCTCGAAAGCAAGTCACACATCTGGATGATGCTGTGAACTTCCTGAAGAATTGTTCCATCTCCACATCCCTGACCATAACACCTCCTGCACATCAGCTACTGCTATCCCAATTCTGGTACTCTGCCAGACACTCTCAGCTACCATCAGCCAAAGACCCCTAAAAAACAATTGACTGCATCCTCTGCGATATTGAATATGGCACTATGAAGATTACACCTGCCATTATTCGCAAAGCTCTGAACCTTCCCTTGGCCACCAAAGAAAAACCCTTTGTTCCTCTCCTTGACCACAAGAAAAACTCAGACAGGGAAACCATCATTGCATTCTTCGACGCAATGGGCTATGTATGGGAAACTGGGAGGGACATGAAGCCTGAGAAGAAGCTAACCCTTATCAAGAAGTCTAAAATGCCCAGCGAGATGAATTTCATCTTCGCTCATTTAATCAGCTGCATGACTGCAAAGACCGGCTCCTCTGATCAAGCCGCTCAGCCTCAGCAAGCAATGGGATATGCCTTGCTGAAAGGTCTACATATAGACTGGGCATCGATAATCTACGATGATCTGGTGCTTAGAGTAGACTCCGCCGCTGACAGATCTCCATGGGTTCCTTACCCTCGTTTCATCAGCGCTGTATTCCAAACAGGCCTGAAGGACAGCTACCCAAAAGAGGGTGACCTGAAACTCTCTCAGGTTGGCCCTAAGGTTCTCGACTTCAAGCCAGTGGAGAATGAGGTACGTCTTTCTACACTTTTAACTCTTCTCAACCCTACTTCTTCTACTTCTGCAGCTCCTTCAGCGGACAAACCCACCGCTGATACCCAGGCTGCAACCTCCATTCCTTCTCTTAAAAGGAAACACTCCTCCTGTAACGACCCAAATCCCATAACATACATCATAATACATAACATTCATACATATCATTGACTTTCAACAAAAGTTACATAACAAACCAAGTACGGTCTCATTAGTCTCGACATTACAAAATATATAAAAGCTTCTTAATCAACATCCATCAAAAGCTTCCTACACTTCATCCTCTCCTGCCGATCCTTAACCTGGAAAACATATTTTTGAAAACAAAATGAGGGTTAGACCAAACGGGTCTAGTGAGTTAATCCCGGTCCTTTCCAAAATCATTATAAAACCTTTTATGTAAATCCTTTGTATCAAAATAGTTTAGATAAACCTTTGATAATCCTTTCGTAAAATATAAACATACCACACGTATTTAAATACCAATCCAGACTCGTGCATCGTGTACATCTCATTCACCTTATTCCTCCACAAATGGCCATATTAGTTGGTAGCAAGCCAACTAATAAATCAACAACCGGTCCGCTCACCGGAACCCGGCTACCTGTCGGTCCGCACACCGGAACCCGACTACTCACCGGTCCGCACACCGGAACCCGGCTACACACCGGTCCGCACACCGGAACCCGGTAACAAGTGCACTCGTGTAGTGCAAAGCTTATATAAATACAATATATATCTCATTACATCATATTGTCATTTATATACACATAATCATATTCCTACCACATAATCATCTCATATATATATACACATATATATGTATTCCAGTTCAAAAACGTTTTAAAGCAAAACTCACCTGAATGCTTGCAATATGCTTCCAAACCTTTCTCCGAGCTATCCGTTCCTTTATCCAAATACCTCAGAATCTGAAACCATTTACATACAAATATCTCCTTACCAACTTATGTATAAGACTTACTAGCAGGTTATGGACTCTAGATACATCTACATAACTTTTATCCTCAAAATTACCCAAACAGCCAAGTTATCCGGACAACCCAAACAACCCGGACAACACCACTTTTCCGGACAACAAGACTTTTCCGGACAACCTCAGTAATCCGGACAGCACGACTAATCCGGACAACACGAGGAATCCGGATGCCATCCGGACTCTAAATCACCCGGAAACTCTCAAACAATTCATCCGGACACTATCAATAATCTACCCGGACACCACCCAAGAAACTACCCGGATACCTTCATATTATCCGGACACCTCTGACCGTTTATCCCATTTTCACCCAGAAATCGACTGAATCATTAACAAAAGTGTTTGGGATGTTTCTACTCCGATAGGAACTACTTACTAGCAATTACCAACACAAAATACACAGGGAACATACCTTAAATCGTTTCCAAGCAATCCAATTGAAGCCTTAACCCTAGCTTTCTTCTTTTCTCCTTCTTGCTCTCTCAACACACACACACAACACCTACTGAAATCTGGATAATTGTTGTAAATGAAAATATATGGATATAGCTTAAGGGATAATATCTATCCATACTTACCATATAGACCTTGAACTTCTCAATAATGACCCAAACACCCCTAAACTTATAATTTATCCAAACATACCCTAAACATCTAACTTTAAAGTTAACTTTATTTAACGGAAATGAGATTTTAACTAACGAACTTATCCGGGGTATTACATTATCTCCCCCTTAAAAGAATTCCATCCCGGAATTCGGTTAAGCAATAAACGAGGGTAACTACTATCATGTCCTATCCAATGGTCCTTCACTCTGATCATTACATTCGACTACTTTCTCCCATTCTCTTCTCAACATAAAACACGTTTTCTCCAAGGATAGCACACTAGAAGGTACTCACTCTTAACAGATCCTATAAGCTAGCTTTCTTTCGCCTCCAAACCAATTGCACGCACCTAATTTCAACAACTACTATACTTTACTAACAACTTCACCATACCTCATATCAGAAGCTTAATTGAGTCAATCCGAAATCACACTCAATGCTCAAAATAACTTCACATTTTCCATTTCTCAAACGGTAATACTCTATTCTTTAGCTAACCATCTATTGCCACTCCATTCTCTTATTCTTGAATAACACTACTACACACCGCCTAGACATCCATACCTCTCCCCACATACTTTTGGCACCTCTACACAACTTACAAACAAAATTCCGAGCAGAGGTTTCCACTTATACTCACCCCATATCCTCACAAATCTACCACTTAATCTCACGAAATTCATTACTACTACACCTCGCACATTCACTAATTATAAACTGCCACCATCTTATCCACATTACCCCACACATTTAAACAATACCTTTCTTGATAGCGTCAACGATCACATTAAGTATAATCTACACAACATACTAAACTGTCGCCTTCATGACTAGGTCAAGACTTTACGCACTATCGTTACCTTCCACACACAATTCATCACGTTCTACATACCGCTATTATTCTTTACACTCAAGCCATCACATTCCACACTAACAGATTAGAACAACAATAATTAAACACACCCTTCTATATCTCTAACACAATTATCAAATATTTTTCTAACACAAATAATAAAATTGAAAACACAAAAGAATCGGTTTGCACCGAAGTCAGATAACACCTTATCACTTATAGAGTTTATAGAAATATACATGTAACCTCATCAGGACTTTCTTCCACCTCTTGTTCCGTCATCTGAAAAACTCGACCCTTTGCTTTCGGTACCTCAGGCCCTTGTTCCTCTCCCGGTCTAACACTCGTTGGTCTTACCGTCATACTACCCTGCTGTGCTTTCCATTGCGGACAATCTGCCTGAATATGATCCGGGGAATTGCAAACGAAACATAATCGAGTTACCCGACAGTCTCTAACTATGTGACCAGTCTTTCCACATTTGTAACAACTTCGGGAATCCACATAACAGTTTCCTTGATGCACACGGTTGCATTTTGTACATGGTCTTTTAACTGGTCTGAAAGGTGAATAACTATCAGACCTCGGGGATTCATATTCTTCTGAATCGTACATCGTTTCTTCCAGTTTTCTTTTCCCAGCACTCTTATCACCAACGTCTCTCCGGTTATCCTGTTCCACATTTTCCGCGGCATCCACTGCGGCTGAGAAGGTATCGGGTCCTCTTGCAGTCACTAGCTTTCTAATTTCTGCATTTAATCCAAAAATAAACCTTTCCATCTTTAGAGCATCCGTGGCAACATAGTACTCTGCAAAGCGAGACTTCTCCAGAAAGAGAGCGGTGTAATCCCTAACCGATAAACTTCGCTGGTGTAGGTTCATGAACTCCTCTTCCAATTGTCTAACTGCTGCTTGAGAACAAAACTGTCCTTTGAATGCTGTTGTGAATTCGTCCCAAGTAAAAGTAGAGTATACATCCGACCTTGTGGAATCAATGTGAGCTTCCCACCAGTACAGAGCTTCTGCTTTCAACATCGCTGTTCCGTATAATACTCTGTCCTCATCCGCACACTTACTGGTCTTGAAGATGGCTTCTATTTCTTTTAACCATCTCATCGCCTTCACTGGGTCTCTATCTCCTGAGTAAGTTGGAGGTCTACAGTTTAAGAACATCTTGTAATCACACCTTCTTGACACTGGTATAACCGTAGGTGTAATGGGCATTTCGTCTTCCAAACCAGGATCTGGTGTTTCAGTATGACGAGCATGGTCGAACATAGTCTGGATATTTGCTTGAAGTCTTCCCATCTCCGCCATCAGATCGTTTCTTGTAATAAACTCCGTACCTTGCCCCTGAACTCTACCTCCGGTTCTGCCCCTACCTCTTTCTCTTCCTCTTTCCCTTGTCCCGACTGTTGGATTCGTTCTATTAGGATTTCTTCCTCCCTCTCTAGTCGTATTTCTAGTACCGCTTGCCATTCTGTAGATTCAAACAAGATTAATATACACATAAGCACATACCCCATATAATAAGGTATCCCAGTCCAAACATGCACTTGTAAGATCACAATTACACTGGCCAGGTGTAATCTGAAATTACCTTACATGATGTTCCTTCTACCTTTTATACTTAGCATCCCAAGGTTCTAATATATCAAGGACATCCTACTTCACATGCAGTTTAAGTCTAGGTACGGGTACAAATACCTAAATCCCTTAAACTAGGGCTCTGATACCATTTGTAACGACCCAAATCCCATAACATACATCATAATACATAACATTCATACATATCATTGACTTTCAACAAAAGTTACATAACAAACCAAGTACGGTCTCATTAGTCTCGACATTACAAAATATATAAAAGCTTCTTAATCAACATCCATCAAAAGCTTCCTACACTTCATCCTCTCCTGCCGATCCTTAACCTGGAAAACATATTTTTGAAAACAAAATGAGGGTTAGACCAAACGGGTCTAGTGAGTTAATCCCGGTCCTTTCCAAAATCATTATAAAACCTTTTATGTAAATCCTTTGTATCAAAATAGTTTAGATAAACCTTTGATAATCCTTTCGTAAAATATAAACATACCACACGTATTTAAATACCAATCCAGACTCGTGCATCGTGTACATCTCATTCACCTTATTCCTCCACAAATGGCCATATTAGTTGGTAGCAAGCCAACTAATAAATCAACAACCGGTCCGCTCACCGGAACCCGGCTACCTGTCGGTCCGCACACCGGAACCCGACTACTCACCGGTCCGCACACCGGAACCCGGCTACACACCGGTCCGCACACCGGAACCCGGTAACAAGTGCACTCGTGTAGTGCAAAGCTTATATAAATACAATATATATCTCATTACATCATATTGTCATTTATATACACATAATCATATTCCTACCACATAATCATCTCATATATATATATATACACATATATATGTATTCCAGTTCAAAAACGTTTTAAAGCAAAACTCACCTGAATGCTTGCAATATGCTTCCAAACCTTTCTCCGAGCTATCCGTTCCTTTATCCAAATACCTCAGAATCTGAAACCATTTACATACAAATATCTCCTTACCAACTTATGTATAAGACTTACTAGCAGGTTATGGACTCTAGATACATCTACATAACTTTTATCCTCAAAATTACCCAAACAGCCAAGTTATCCGGACAACCCAAACAACCCGGACAACACCACTTTTCCGGACAACAAGACTTTTCCGGACAACCTCAGTAATCCGGACAGCACGACTAATCCGGACAACACGAGGAATCCGGATGCCATCCGGACTCTAAATCATCCGGAAACTCTCAAACAATTCATCCGGACACTATCAATAATCTACCCGGACACCACCCAAGAAACTACCCGGATACCTTCATATTATCCGGACACCTCTGACTGTTTATCCCATTTTCACCCAGAAATCGACTAAATCATTAACAGAAGTGTTTGGGATGTTTCTACTCCGATAGGAACTACTTACTAGCAATTACCAACACAAAATACACAGGGAACATACCTTAAATCGTTTCCAAGCAATCCAATTGAAGCCTTAACCCTAGCTTTCTTCTTTTCTCCTTCTTGCCCTCTCAACACACACACACACAACACCTACTGAAATCTGGATAATTGTTGTAAATGAAAATATCTGGATATAGCTTAAGGGATAATATCTATCCATACTTACCATATAGACCTTGAACTTCTCAATAATGACCCAAACACCCCTAAACTTATAATTTATCCAAACATACCCTAAACATCTAACTTTAAAGTTAACTTTATTTAACGGAAAGGAGATTTTAACTAACGAACTTATCCGGGGTATTACACCTCCACCCAACTTAGTTCCAAAAGAACTAAGAAAACCAAGGAGCAACCCCACCAATCTCTTGCTGAAGACTCCTCAGCTCATCTCAAAGAGCTGAAGGAACGTTCAGTGGTACGCTCTGCCACAGCTCAACAAGCCACCTACTCTATCCCAACTTCAGCGTCTCTAAACGCTGAGGTTACAAACTTAGAATCTACCCAACCTCCTTTAGTCTCTCAAAAGACTGACGAAGCGATTCTCAGCAAATCCAACGCTGAACTCCGCACCCAACCTCCATTCTCAACCTTCGCTTCTCCCTCTACTCAATTGGACTCTACTCCAGTTATCACTGAAGCACCTGTCATTCCTCCAGAAGCTAACGCTGACACTTAGGGAATGATGGGCGTAGGACCTGCAGAGATGACCATGCGTCCACGACTTTAGCTGACGACATGGAACTTTTCTCAGGACACCGAGATTTTGATGAATTCACCAATCCTCCTGCAGGTATACACCAACCCCTATACACTGTAACTGAACCCCAAACTTCCAAGCTTTCCTCTGTTCACAAGGTCTTATATGTTACATGTCCTAATTTGGGAGACATCAACGCCTCTCTGAAGACTATAGAGACGAAGCTGACCGGTCTCACAACTACTCTTTCCGACAACTCTTCAGCTGTAACAAACGCTGGAGAGAATCTCACAAAGCTGACATCCGTGGACGAAAAGAATGCCTCCAAAGCTGACTTGGAGACGGTTGATAAAACGCTCAGTAACTTTGCCAAAGTTCTCGCTGATATCTACACAGACTATCTCGCCATCAAAACATCAGTTCACACCATGTCCAGCGAAGTCACAACGCTGAAGACATCGGTTGGAAAACTCGAAGGAGAGATGTCTGCTGTAAAGACTGAAGTCAGTACGGTAAAGACTGACATGAGTTCTGTGAAGACTGATGTCAATACAATGAAGAATGACATCAATTCTATGATGACAATGATGAAGCAGATCCTGACCAACACGACCGCCCCTGCCCCTACACCTGCACCTTCATCTTTTACTCTAGCGGATCGTGCTGAACTCGTGAAGATCAATCCTGGTATTTCTGGTCTAGAAAACAGATTATCAGCGATTGAAATCTGTGTGGGGATCCCTGACCAAGAAGACAGGGAACCAACACAAGCTGCTGAATCATCACATTCCTCCCCCACTCATCATGAAAAAGGGGGGGAGAAGAGCGCTGAAGACCTTTCCCATGATGAATCTATCAGGGGAGAGAAGACTGAAGACCTCACCTTTACTGAAGAAGGTGAGAAGACAATTGAAGAAGCAGCAGCCGCTGGACCTCAGGGAGACGAAAACCCTGAGGGAACCGAGAAGCTTACCTATGTATCTGAGGGGGAGCAACTCGAAGAAGAAGCTGAAGAATCTGAGTCTGAAGCTGAAGATGAAGAAGCCATCGACTTATCAGATGACGAACCATCCTCTTCTCCAAAGAATGATGATGATGAAGATGATGATGATGATTACTCTTTTATCGTCAAGCCTGCTCAGAGGACTAAAGCTCTTAAAGGGATTCTGATAAATGAACCTACAGGGGAGCGGACAAAGACAAAGCCATCAGCGTATGAAGCTGACAAAGGCAAAGGAAAAAGTGTCGCTGAAAACGATGAAAATCTGACGATCTTGCTTAAAAAGCCGGTTTGTCAAGTACACTAATCTTCCTTACACTACATCCCTCCTCTCTATACACATTATCAGTTCTATACTCACTAAAACCTCCATACACTTTATCCCATTCTTTATCTATCTCTGTTCTACCCAATGTTCTTACTTGTAAGATCGATGTGTTTCAGCTAGTCCTCTCCCCTGTTTGAGAATATCGCTGAAGTTCCTACAGCTGCGACTTCGCCAACAATAATCCCAGCTCCCAACGCTGAAGAAATAATCCCGGTCTTAGATTTGATCTCTGAGACTGATGAACCTGAAGAACAGATGCTATCTCACAAAAACAGACCTTCCTTGGCTCCTCAAAAGCTAAGTGAAGAGGATCAGAGAAGAAAAGATGAGACGATAAAGAAGTTAGAAGATCAGCGAATCATTCTGAGGCGTGATCAACTTCCTTCCATTCCTACAAAGTTTAAACTTTCAAAAAGGGAATACAAGGATCACCTCAGAGCTGAACGCCTAATCTCTGAAAGAAGGGAAACTGAAGAAAAAGACAGAGAACTCGCCATCCAGCTTGTCCAAAAATCAGTGAAAGACCCCAAGCTGAAAAGAACTCCCATTGACGTCCAACGTCAGCTATGGGATGATGCTCAAAGGATCGTTGAAGAAAATACTAAGGTCTCTAATACGACTTTGGAATGGTGTAAAGAAATGCTGAACTATCGATCTCGACCATCCAAAATCATCAAAGTAAACATCAGAGGAAGACTGTACGCAAACGTTCCTGTTGTTGAAGTTGATGTCTACAGAGAAGACAAAACCAAACAAACCTTCTATGCTGCTACCTTAGACAAGTTTGGTCTCTCTGAATGGTTGGAAGTGAAATTAGCCATTCAGGGATCGCGCTCAAAGTTCAAGAGCCATGTCGAGAAGATCTTAAACATTCAGATCGACCTGGTTTCTTCTGCTGTGGATATTCCTCCTTCTACTATTCTTCCTCCTCAACAAAGAAGAGTCTCTGCAAAGGAAAAGAAAGTCTCAGACTCAGGTCCTCCTATACAGAATAAAACAGGTATTGGTTTCTCTCGTGCTGAAGTTCTTGGCCATGATGCTGATCTCTCAGCGCTTGACACCTCCCTACCACCTGGAGAAACTTTCATTCCTGGCACAGTTGTAAGTGATCCGTATGGCATATTCTTTCTAGACTACGAAGGAAACCATCACTTTCAACGCATCTCTGAGCTTCTAATCACTCCCATCGAACAACTCAGAGATCTCATATACTGGTGTGAAGTCAGACGCGACATTAAAGCTAGACACCTGAAGCCCTTGATTTTTGAAGAAGCTCTGAACAAAAAGAATCAAGGAGTAGATGTCCCTGACTGGATGATTCCCACATCAAAGACCCTCGATGAACTTCTCATCAAGGAAGAACCTTTTGACGGATAGGATCGCCTTGTAATTCTTTCGATCCTTATCTGTCTACATCTTTTGTACTTGTAATTGTATTAGCTGTACTTGTAATTTTTCCACTTCCATCTGTAAACTTTACAAAGTTTAAAGAAAAATTTCAGCGAACGTACTTTACTCCATCAGTACAGAAAAGATCCCAGAAAACAGTAAAAGGGACAAATATTTTATGAGTTCTTTTTATCCTTATGTTTTCATTAAATAGCAATTTTCTCTGTTGCTATGTCATAATCAAATAGGGGGAGATTGTTGATCCAAACCCTCAGTGATTTGATAATGACTCTCTCTTTTATACTTAGTGAAAATTGTAAGTAAACAATATGTATCAGAGTTTCACTATCGCTGATAAGTACTAAGATCTTACAGTACCGCTGATAGGAACTCTCGCTCTTTAGATTAAACATTCAGCGAACACTATTCACCATAATGCTCTGAGCCTGTTCAGTCCTTATGGTGATCGCTGATAAGTTAGTTGTTTACTTATGATCCCTGAAGACAAGTTTCACGTCAACATAGGTTCTACGCTGAAGTCGAAGATCAAGCTCAAGAACCAGCGACAAGTCTCCTAATGAACTGATGCGGATCAGCGAAGACTCAGATTTGTCCACTCAGCGTGAAGTATCAAGTACAAGACTTCAGCTATCGCTGAACTCTATCATTCGCTGATATAGAATGATAGATCGCTGAATCAACGAAAAGCTGATCATGAAGTCCTCCGTACAAAGTACTTTTGTCTTAACCACCCTTGCACGTCTCCGTACGATATGTCAGAAAAAGAACCTCCTTATTGTCTGAAATCGTACAACCACTCTGATACTACACTGTTCAAACATGCGGCTACTAAGGTTGTCAACAAAGGTCAATGACGTACAACCAATGAGCTGTTGCCACGTGTAAAGTGTAAACTGCCATGCATTAAATGCATGCAGTATATAAGAAGAAGAACTCACTTCATTTTGAAGTAACTTGCTAACTCTGGACAAGTTCATCCTTCTTATCTTGAGATAGGTTATTATTAGTAATTTCCTTCTCTTTCTTAGTGCAAGAAACTTAGTGTTCCAACTTGTTTAGATTTAGGTTTATCTTTAATCTTGTTTCCGCAACAAGCTGTAAATTGTTAATGGTTTATCAATAAACAATTTAGAAAAGTAAAATCTTAGTGTTTGTATTCACCCCCCCCCCTTCTACAAACTTGTATAGCCCTTCGGGACCAACAAGCCGTTGGAAAGAAAATGGTCGGACCACACCCCCATTTTGTTATTCGAAGACAAGACGGACTTCGGGGCAAAACCATTCAAGTTCTTCGATTCTTGGTGTAATAACCAGGTATATTATTTAATAATTTAACTTGTAGTATTTTAGTTAATTTAGATTGGAGAAATTTAATAAGTATTTATTTTAGTATTTTATGAAGTTAGGAGTTAAGGGATAAGTTTTAAATTTTAATTGGAAGTTTGGGGGTGGGTCTTGCCAAATGAGTAAAGCCTAGGGTCTACTTGGTCTTTTTACCAAACTCCACACCACCACCGCCTTATGTGATTAGGCTAGAAGGAGGTGTCTCTTAGAGACACAATTTAACAAAATACTCAAAGTGTGTGTGTGTGTTCGGTTAGAGAGAAAAGAGAGAAAGGTAGAAATCGAAAGAGGAAGGAGAAGGCAGGATTCAGCTGGGGTTAAGGATTAACAGCAAGAAAACAAAGGTATTAAACCATACAAATCCTTACTTTTATGTGTAGTAGATTTTACATGAGTTTAGAGATGGGTTTTGATGATTTAGGGATGTTTTGGAAAATCTGAGCACATGGTTAGGTTATGTTAATAGTCTTAAACATATCTGCATACCTACAACAACATGCATAGTTTAAAAGATTGAATTTCTGGGTTTTAGGAAGAACAGTGGACTGAGACATTCATTGAAGTCGCAACAGTAGGTTACGACATGGTTGAATGTTATGATCTTCATGAATGTCGCAACCTTGAGTTGCGACTTGCTCGTGAAGTCGCAATAGTGAGTTGCGACTTGGTGCTATGTCGCAACAGTTGGTTGCGACTTGAGGGGGTTGTCGCAACAGTTGGTTGCGACTTGAGGGGGTTGTCGCAACAGTTGGTTGCGACATGAGGGAGAAGTCGCAGTAGTTGATTGCGACTTGGTACTGTGTCGCAGTAGTTGGTTGCGACTTGGTGTAGTGTATTGCGACATGGGGTATTTCAGTGGTTGATTGCGATTTGAGTCGAGGATTTCAGGATTTTAGAGATTTTAGTCTTTAAAAGAAATATTTGTATTTGTGTGGTACAGATTCTGTGAAACTTGACTGAAGAGAATTGGAGTGCTTGGTAATAGCCAGGAAGGATTTTGGAATTAAGCGAAACAAGTGAGTTTTTATTTAAAATGTTTTCAAATGGAATACATATATGTGAATGAATGTAATATTGTGCATATGGTGTTTATATGAGTATTACATTGCATGGGTGCTAGTTGGCCGGGCTTAGGACCGGTGAAAGTTGGCTGTACAGAGGGACAGTGGTGTTGGTTGTATTTAGTACAGCGGTGTAAATTAATTAATTGGTTTGCTACCAATTAATATGGCCAAGAGAAAGAGAAAGAGAAAGAGATGAAAAGATACATGATGCATGAGTCATATTTGGTATTTTTATTATGTGCATTATGTGTATTGAATGTTTGTAAAAGATGATTTTCAACTAACGAGGATTTTCCCACTAGACCTCAAGGTCTAACCCTCATTTTTGTTTTAAAATATGTATTCCAGGTCGAGGAGCAAGTAAGGGCAAATGATAGGTTTATCATGTCTAGCTTTTTGGAAGATAAATGATTATGAAGATTCAAGATGTGTTTTGTATCTGTTATGACATTTTGTACTTTATTATAAAAGAAAAAGTTTGTACTGAAAGACCTATTTTGTTAAGATAAGGGATCGTAAATGAAATTTTGATGTATTATTTTGTGGTGAAATATATGTTATTTGTATGTTGGGAATCCGGGTTGTTACAGATGGTATCAGAGCCCTAGTTTAAGGGATTTAGGTATTAGTACTTGTACCTAGACTTAAACTGCATGTGAAGTAGGATGTCCCTGTTATTATAGAACCTTGGGATGTTAAATATAAAAAGGTAGAAGGAACATCATGTAAGGTAATTTCTGATTACACCTGGCTAGTGTAATTGTGATCTTACAGGTACATGTTTGGACTGGAAAACCTTTTTATATGGGGTATATGTTTATGTGTATAATTAACCTTGTTTGAATCAACAGAATGGCAAGTGGTACAAGACGAACAAATCGGGAAGGGGAAGGAAATCCGAATAGAACCAATCCAACAGCCGGAGGAAGAGGAAGAGAGGGAGAAAGGGGCAGAGGAAGAAGTGGGGGTAGAGTTCAGGGACGTGGTATGGAGTTTGTTACGAGAGACGACTTAGCGGCCGAAATGGGAAGATTACAAGCAAATATTCAGGCTATGTTTAACCAGACTCATAATACCGAAACGGAAAGACCAGATCCCACACATGAAGAAGAGATGCCTATTACTCATACCGTTGGACCTGTAATGAAAAAGTGTGATTACAAAATGTTTCTTAGTTGTAAGCCTCCGACCTATTCAGGAGATCGGGATCCAGTGAAAGCTATGCGATGGTTGAAGGAAATAGAATCCATCTTCAAGACTAGCAAGTGCGCGGAAGAGGATAGGGTACTTTATGGAACCGCAATGTTGAAGGGTGACGCTTTGTACTGGTGGGAAGCTCATATATCTTCGGGAGGTTCGGACATATATTATACCTTCTCGTGGGAAGAATTTGTTATAGCTTTCCGGAAGCAGTTCTGTCCTCATGCAGCTGTTAAACAACTAGAGGGGAAGTTTATGAATTTGCAGCAAGGAAACTTATCTGTTCGGGACTACACTGCTCGTTTTCTAGAAAAATCTCATTTTGCGGAGTATTACGTTGCCACAAAGGCAATGAAAGTGGAGAGGTTTATCTTCGGGTTGAATTCAGATGTCAGAAGGCTAGTAGCTGCAAAGGGACCCGATACTTTCTCAGCTGCAGTAGATGCCGCGGAAGATGTGGAGCGAGATAATAGGAGGGATGTTGGTGATAAGAGTATGGGAAAGAGAAAATGGGAAGGACCACCACACGATCCGAAGAAGTCAAGGTTTCAGCGATTTGATAGCCGTCCACCTTTTCAACCAGTTGAGAGACCTTGCCCAAGGTGCCATCGTTTTCATCAAGGAAGCTGTCAAGTGGATCCTAGAAACTGTTATAAGTGCGGAAAGGTCGGTCACATTGCTAAAGACTGTCGAGTCGTTAGATTTTGTTACTCGTGAAATTCTCCTGATCATCTTCAGTCCGATTGTCCACTGGGTAGAATACAATCAGGTGGTACGTCAGTAAGGCCGACGGGTGTCAGACCAGTAGTGCCGAGAATAGAACCAGCAAGAACAAGGGGTCGTTCATTTCAGATGACAGCAAAGGAAGCGGAGGAAACTCCGGACGTGGTTACATGTACATTCCTAATAAATTCTACACGTGCTAAGGTGTTATTTGATTCCGGTGCAAACCGATCGTTTGTTTCTCCTTTATTTGCTGCTTATATGCATTTAAAGCCTAAAGTGTTAGATCATGCTTTAATGGTAGATACTGCAAATGATAATCAAGTGTCGGTTAAAGAAGTATTTGATAGCTGTATGATAGATATAGAAGGGTGCGGAGTACCGATTCAGTTATTTCCAATAGCCCTGGTCGAATTTGATGTAGTAGTGGGAATGGATTGGTTAGCCGAGAATCAAGCTAACATAGTTTGTGATAAGAAGTTAATAAATGTTGTGTTACCTGAAAAGGGGCCAGTAGTGATTTATGGTGATCGTAGAAATCATCAGTCTAGCCTTATATCTATGATAAAAGCCTGTAAGTGTGTTAATAAAGGTTGCCCGAGTTACTTAGCTTATGTGATAGATACTAAGCTAGAGAAGAGTAAGTTGGAAGATATTCCGATTGTTAGTGAATTTCCAGAAGTTTTCCCCGAAGACTTGAATAGCCTTCCGCCCGTTAGACATGTAGAGTTTGGTATAGATCTGATTCCTGGAGCTGCTCCTGTTGCCCGTGCACTGTATCGTTTGGCACCTCCAGAGATGAAAGAGATGATGACTCAACTGCAGGATCTTTCAGATAAAGGCTTCATTAGACCGAGTTCTTCTCCCTGGGGAGCACCAGTTTTACTTGTGAAAAAGAAGGATGGTTCGATGAGAATGTGTATCGACTACCGGGAATTGAATAAGCGTACGATCAAGAACAAGTATCCGCTACCCAGAATTGATGACCTTTTCGATCAGTTAGTAGGAGCTTGTTATTTCTCCAAGATTGATCTAAGATCCGGTTATCATCAGTTGAAGGTTAAAGAAGAAGACGTTCTGAAAACTGCTTTTCGCACAAGGTATGGTCACTATGAATTCTTAGTGATGCCGTTTGGTTTGACGAATGCTCCAGCTGCCTTTATGGATTTAATGAATCGGGTATGTAAGCCGTATCTTGATAAATTCGTGATTGTATTTATCGATGATATACTTATCTATTCCCGATCTAAGGAAGGACACGCTCAACATCTTCGTTTGATTCTAGAACTATTGAAGAAAGAAAAGTTGTATGCTAAATTTTCAAAATGTGAATTCTAGCTACGGGAAGTTCAGTTTCTGGGGCATGTAGTTTCCGTGAAAGGTATTCAAGTTGATCCAATGAAAGTAGAAGCGATTGAAAAGTGGGAACCGCCGAGAACGCCAACCGAAGTACGTAGTTTTCTGGGTTTAGCCGGCTACTATCGGAAGTTTATAAAAGACTTCTCTCGTGTCGCGACGCCTTTGACTAAGTTGACTCGGAAGAATCTAAAGTTTGAATGGAAAGCAGAACAGGATGAAGCATTCCGAATATTGAAAGAGAAACTTTGCAGCGCGCCGATTTTGTCATTACCTGAAGGTTTCGAAGACTTTGTTGTTTACAGTGATGCTTCCAAACTGGGATTGGGGTGTGTACTAATGCAGCGTGGAAAAGTTATAGCTTATGCTTCTCGTCAGTTGAAAGATCATGAAAGACAGTATCCTACGCATGACATGGAGCTTGCAGCAGTTGTATTCGCGTTGAAGATTTGGAGACATTATCTTTATGGTACCAAATGTCAAATTTATACTGATCATAAGAGTCTCCAACATCTTTTCGATCAGAAGGAACTAAATATGAGGCAAAGAAGATGGCTAGAACTGGTGAAAGATTACGACTGTGAGATTCTTTATCACCCGTGAAAAGCGAATGTGGTGGCCGATGCACTGAGTCGTCAAGAAAGAAGTGGAACAATAAAAGCTATATCACTACGAGCTGAACTCTTGCCTAATATCTTTGACGAATTACTGAAGTGTCAAATAGAAGCCTATCAGGAAGAATGCTTGAACTCAGAACGGTTAGTGGGAATATCAGCATTGCTTGTGAAAGATGACCGTGGGTTATTGTGTATGGGAAACAGAATTTGGGTGCCTCGTTTGGGTGGATTACGTGATCGTGTACTACAAGAAGCTCATCAATCTCGATTCTCTATTCATCCAGGTACAAATAAGATGTATAAAGATCTGAAACAATATTATTGGTGGCCGGGAATAAAAAGAAGTATTGCTAAGCATGTGGAAGATTGTACTACTTGTAAGAAGGTAAAGATTGAACATCAAAAGACGTTTGGTCAGTTACAACGATTGGAAATACCGATGTGGAAATGGGATCAGATTACTACGGATTTCATCATAAAGCTACCAAGGACTTCGAAGGGATTTGATTCTATTTGGGTAATTGTTGATAGATTAACGAAGTCTGCTCACTTCTTACCGATAAAGGAAACTGATTCGATGGAACACTTAGCCAAATTGTACATTGATGAAATAGTAACTCGACATGGAGTTCCAATTTCGATTATTTCAGATCGGGATAGTCGTTTTACTTAAGGTTTTGGAGAAGTTTTTAAAAAGAGATGGGGACGCAGATAAAGTTAAGTACAACTTATCATCCTCAAAATGACGGTCAGAGTGAACGAACAATTCAGACATTAGAAGATATGCTTCGGGCTTGCATTGTTGACTTTGGGGGATCGTGGGATAAGCATTTACCGTTGATCGAATTTGCCTACAACAACAGTTATCATTCCAACATTCAAGCGACACCGTTTGAATTATTGTATGGTAGAAAATGTCGAACGCCTTTGTGTTGGAATGAAGTGGGAGAGAAACAGTTAGCAGGACCAGATATAGTACAGTTAACAGCGGATAAAGTTACTCAGATTCGGGAAAGATTGAAAGTGGCTCAAGACAGACAGAAAAGCTATGCCGACCGACGTCGGAAACCGTTAGAGTTCCAAGTTGGAGATTTTGTAATGTTAAAAGTCTCACCTTGGAAAGGAGTCATTCGATTTGGAAAGCAAGGTAAACTTAGTCCAAGATATATTGGACCATTTGCAATTACTGAAAGAATTGGGGAAGTAGCTTACCGACTAGATTTACCACCAGAGTTAATGATAAGTGCTCAATTTTGAGTACTTAAGCACTTATTTCTTTGGTTTAGATAGGACCTTTTCATTCTAAAATCCCAACTTTGAGTCTTTTTTATCTTATTTTACATTCTTGGAGCTAGGGATCATGGTTTGCTTGTTTTACGCTGTTGGTAGGCTCATTTAAAGTGTTTTTGGCAAAACCTCTCAAAACAGGGCATTGCTGCAGCATGGAGCTGATGGAGCTGATGGATCTTGAATGGAAGAACTAAAGAAGAAGAGCTTAAATCTGAATTTTCTAATGTGGAAATGATCTTTTGTGGACCTCTGGACAATGTTATTATCTGGTTTTAATATGTAACTAAAGTCTTAGTTGTCTTTTGTACTTTTGGTTAGAAGTTGTACTTTCTAGTTAGGCTTAGTTGTACTTATTTACCTAAGATGCCATTCCCTTTTGTTATAAATAGAGGGGACATCTTACCTTTTGGATAACCCACTTAGACTTAATCTGAAATCAGTTCAAAAACTCTGTAGTTTATTTTCCAGAAATCATCTTCATGTTCTTCATGTTCTTCATCTTCTTCAAATCTTCAAGTGTTCTTCCTTTAAATTTTCTTTGTTCCCAGATACATGTATGCAGTGCTGCAGCACTGGGCAGTATTCCACTGCACATTTTCATCTCTTTAATGTTCTTGCATCTTATTTCTTATGTTTAATGTTCTTACTTTTCAGTATATATTCTTGTTAGTCATAGATATAAATTCCATTAGTATTCTTGTCATTTATTGCTTATTACTTACATTCTTGTCTTTACATTTTTAGCCTTTTACTTTAGTTGATTTTTATTTCCAAGTACTTTACACTTCCAATCATCATGTTTACTTTCCTAGTATGTTGCATTTATTTAGTTTCAGTTAGTGTAATGAGTAGCTAATTTTGTAGCTTGGGTGTGAGACAAAGGGTGTTATGATGACCAAAAGAAAGTAGGCATTTTTGTGGCAAAAATGAGGTTTTATTATTCCAACCCAAGTTCTTTCAAGATAACAAAATCCTTTGACAAATTGATCACTTTGATAGTGTTAAAGTGTCATGGACCTAGAGATAGGCCATTGAATAGCACGTCAATTTGGATGACTTAAGGGGTTATATCGAGAGAGTAACTTGCAATGAGAGTTGTTACTTTTGTTTTCCAAAATGATTCATTCTTGATAAGTTGTTATTTTCTCAAAGGGTTAAAATGGAATAGACTTAGAGATAAGCTATTTAGGAGTATACAAACTTGGGAGGCATGGGGGTTATATCGAGAGAGTGAATTTTAACAAAGAGAATTTGTTTCGCCATGTACTTTGAGAACGCTATTTCCATCGTTCCATTATCTTGGGTTCTGCTCAGAGATGAGATTGCTCTAGCTACTGGAATCATGGGATGGTGAGAGTCCGAGAGGAACGTGTCTCAAAGTAGATAATAAAACTAGTTTTTGTCACTGCTATGCTGCAGCATCACTACAGCTTCATGCTGTAGCATTGTTGCAACATTGGTCTGCTGGAATTTGGTTTATCATAACATCACAAGTCTTACACCCTTGCTTCTCTTTTAATCTTGTTAATTAGAATATGTGTTAATCATCAACCAATCAATCAAAAAATATTTTCTGCCAAATCGCCATCTGAAATTAGTTTTTCATCTCAAGATCTTGCAACTTAAGATACCTATCCCTGTGGAATACGATACTTGGTTCTTACCATTTTATTACTTGAAAGACGACATTAGATCTCATTGTATACTTGCTTTGAGGTTTAATTAGCACACGTCTGTAGGTGTATTCAAAGCACTCATCAAGTTTTTGGCGCCGTTGCCGGGGATAGGCGTAAATCTATAGTTGTTTTGAAATTGAGTCTTGAGAAACTAATTTTTCTACCATCTTTGTTGCTTGTCATACGTCTCCATGTATGTACAAGTAACAAATCTTTGAGTATATCATTCTATGAATATGGATTCAATGGGACATTCGTTTGGGCCATATGAAACTGTTTTCTGTAACTACTGTGGCGGAAATCATTTCTCATACAGTTGTCCTTCGAACCTCGAATCCAGTTATTTCATGGGCGATAGTAATTGGGATACCTCACACTTTAATGGTTACACTCAATCATGGGAGGATTATCCTAATTTGTTTTTTAATGGTCAAGATCAGGGCACTTTCACATCACCAATATCTCCCTACCAAGATTGGAGTAACACTTATTCGAATACCTTTAACCAATCTTGGGAGGAACAAGTTGATTTTTCAGGGAATTTTCAAGGGGATGATTTTAAAAACTCATTTTTACCCCCTACACCCCCTTTAGAACAAGTTGAAAACCTCGAATCTCTTGAAGCTTTAATGAATGATTTATTACAGAACATACAAGGATCTGTTGCCAACATCACAACTTATGTTGAAGATATCAATAGACAAATCCAAATTCCTATTCCAAGTGAGATTGAAATATTTAAGTGTGTTGGCAAGGATGAGGATGAGGTCAATACTTTGGAAAATAGTCAAGAGATAGAGAGTTCTGAGGAAGCACTTGAGCATTTGAGCAACCCCGCTTTACTTCAAAATAGTGAAGAGGTGCAACAAAATGCCAAGATTGTCATTAACCCATGCTTTGAATATTTGCAGAAAGAATATACTGTTGCAGATGCTGCAGCATTCCTGCAGCAAAGCTGTGCAGAAAATCTTCAAGTTGTTTTTGAAAAGGGATATGATAATCAATCCAAGGATTCAGGAGGCTTCATAAAATCATGTTCTGTTGGCAGTGAGGTGATGTGGAAAACTCTTTGTGGGATGAACTATTCCCCCATTTATGCCATCAAAATCTTGTGCCATGATCAAGCAGTGAAGCGAGTGGTAAGAAACGTATACAAGCATAAGTGGAAAGAGAAACATCGAGGTGAGCTGGTGAGGACCGTTTGGGCTGAGGAGCATACTGATGTGCTCCAGCAATATCCACCATTCTTCAAGAAGTTTACAACAAAAGTTTCATCTGCTGAAAAAGAAAAATACCTTGATAAAAGGAGGAAGTGCAGAGTATTGTGCCGCAACATTCATTCCAACCACTTGGTCCATAGCCTACTCCCACTGAGTAGGGCAGGTTTAATCATATCCTTTAGCTCCAACCTTCTGTTTGTTTTTATTTATTTGTGTCTGGGATTAGTTTTTGCACTTTTAGGTTTATTTTTCTTGCATTAGGGTCATGTTTAGACAATGTTGACATGTGTACATATCCCAAATAATTTCACAATTCCAATCTCATTTCTAGGAGTGATACATGCTAGAACTAGACTCACAATTGCTTGGGACACAATTTGGTCCACATTCTGCACATATCACAGAAATGACCTAGGCTTTTGCTCTTTTTCTCACATTTTAGCCACTTGAAACCAAAGTCAAACACATCCTTTCCTCCAATACAATGAGGACATTGTAAAATTCTTAGTTTGGGGTGGGGGTGTCTAAAAATGGCAACAACAAAGCTCTACAAAAACAGAAAATTGCCAAGACAAAGTTGTTGAAACACCAAAAATGTCCCATAGGGGCAGGCGTATGTATTCAATAGAAAAAGCACAAAAATTGAAAAAATTTCAATGTTGATACATGGGGTGAGAAAAGGCAAAGTGAGAAAAAATATGCCAAAAGAGAGAAACCCGTACACTTAGAAGCCATTAGTGATTTGTGATGTGGAATGTGTTTGACCATAACAAAAAGAAGTGATGTTAGCTTATGGTTCATGGTTACAATTAGAATGAGATTTGATCACTTTGGATTTATAAAAGGCTATGCTATGCATCTTTGACATGTCAATTCTTAATGTACACTTAATGTCATCCTTATGCAAAATTTTCAGAAATTGAGTCTTTTTTTTCTTTTGTCTTTTTATTGCTTGGGGACAAGCAAATTTCTTAGTTTGGGGTGGTGATAAGTGCTCAATTTTGAGTACTTAAGCACTTATTTCTTTGGTTTAGATAGGACCTTTTCATTCTAAAATCCCAACTTTGAGTCTTTTTTATCTTATTTTACATTCTTGGAGCTAGGGATCATGGTTTGCTTGTTTTACGCTGTTGGTAGGCTCATTTAAAGTGTTTTTGGCAAAACCTCTCAAAACAGGGCATTGCTGCAGCATGGAGCTGATGGAGCTGATGGATCTTGAATGGAAGAACTAAAGAAGAAGAGCTTAAATCTGAATTTTCTAATGTGGAAATGATCTTTTGTGGACCTCTGGACAATGTTATTATCTGGTTTTAATATGTAACTAAAGTCTTAGTTGTCTTTTGTACTTTTGGTTAGAAGTTGTACTTTCTAGTTAGGCTTAGTTGTACTTATTTACCTAAGATGCCATTCCCTTTTGTTATAAATAGAGGGGACATCTTACCTTTTGGATAACCCACTTAGACTTAATCTGAAATCAGTTCAAAAACTCTGTAGTTTATTTTCCAGAAATCATCTTCATGTTCTTCATGTTCTTCATCTTCTTCAAATCTTCAAGTGTTCTTCCTTTAAATTTTCTTTGTTCCCAGATACACGTATGCAGTGCTGCAGCACTGGGCAGTATTCCACTGCACATTTTCATCTCTTTAATGTTCTTGCATCTTATTTCTTATGTTTAATGTTCTTACTTTTCAGTATATATTCTTGTTAGTCATAGATATAAATTCCATTAGTATTCTTGTCATTTATTGCTTATTACTTACATTCTTGTCTTTACATTTTTAGCCTTTTACTTTAGTTGATTTTTATTTCCAAGTACTTTACACTTCCAATCATCATGTTTACTTTCCTAGTATGTTGCATTTATTTAGTTTCAGTTAGTGTAATGAGTAGCTAATTTTGTAGCTTGGGTGTGAGACAAAGGGTGTTATGATGACCAAAAGAAAGTAGGCATTTTTGTGGCAAAAATGAGGTTTTATTATTCCAACCCAAGTTCTTTCAAGATAACAAAATCCTTTGACAAATTGATCACTTTGATAGTGTTAAAGTGTCATGGACCTAGAGATAGGCCATTGAATAGCACGTCAATTTGGATGACTTAAGGGGTTATATCGAGAGAGTAACTTGCAATGAGAGTTGTTACTTTTGTTTTCCAAAATGATTCATTCTTGATAAGTTGTTATTTTCTCAAAGGGTTAAAATGGAATAGACTTAGAGATAAGCTATTTAGGAGTATACAAACTTGGGAGGCATGGGGGTTATATCGAGAGAGTGAATTTTAACAAAGAGAATTTGTTTCGCCATGTACTTTGAGAACGCTATTTCCATCGTTCCATTATCTTGGGTTCTGCTCAGAGATGAGATTGCTCTAGCTACTGGAATCATGGGATGGTGAGAGTCCGAGAGGAACGTGTCTCAAAGTAGATAATAAAACTAGTTTTTGTCACTGCTATGCTGCAGCATCACTACAGCTTCATGCTGTAGCATTGTTGCAACATTGGTCTGCTGGAATTTGGTTTATCATAACATCACAAGTCTTACACCCTTGCTTCTCTTTTAATCTTGTTAATTAGAATATGTGTTAATCATCAACCAATCAATCAAAAAATATTTTCTGCCAAATCGCCATCTGAAATTAGTTTTTCATCTCAAGATCTTGCAACTTAAGATACCTATCCCTGTGGAATACGATACTTGGTTCTTACCATTTTATTACTTGAAAGACGACATTAGATCTCATTGTATACTTGCTTTGAGGTTTAATTAGCACACGTCTGTAGGTGTATTCAGTTAAGCAGGATTCACAACGCCTTTCATGTATCGAATTTTCGAAAGTGTTTAGTTACACCAGATCAGGCCGTGTCTCTACCAGATATACAAATTGATGAAAAACTGAATTATGTGGAGGAACCTGAAGCTATTGTTGACCGAAAAGTCAAAGTTCTACGGAATAAGGAGATAAGACAAGTGAAAGTTCAGTGGCGACATCATAGGGGTCAGGATGCTACATGGGAATCGGAGTCAGAAATAAGAGCCAAATACCCTCATCTGTTCACTTAACTGAATTCCGGGACGGAATTCTTTTAAGGGGGAGATGTTGTAATAACCAGATATATTATTTAATAATTTAACTTGTAGTATTTTAGTTAATTTAGATTGGAGAAATTTAATAAGTATTTATTTTAGTATTTTATGAAGTTAGGAGTTAAGGGATAAGTTTTAAATTTTAATTGGAAGTTTGGGGGTGGGTCTTGCCAAATGAGTAAAGCCTAGGGTCTACTTGGTCTTTTTACCAAACTCCACACCACCACCGCCTTATGTGATTAGGCTAGAAGGAGATGTCTCTTAGAGACACAATTTAACAAAATACTCAAAGTGTGTGTGTGTTCGGTTAGAGAGAAAAGAGAGAAAAGAGAGAAAGGTAGAAATCGAAAGAGGAAGGAGAAGGCAGGATTCAGCTGGGGTTGAGGATTAACAGCAAGAAAACAAAGGTATTAAACCATACAAATCCTTACTTTTATGTGTAGTAGATTTTACATGAGTTTAGAGATGGGTTTTGATGATTTAGGGATGTTTTGGAAAATCTGAGCACATGGTTAGGTTATGTTAATAGTCTTAAACATATCTGCATAACTACAGCAACATGCATAGTTTAAAAGATTGAATTTCTGGGTTTTAGGAAGAACAGTGGACTGAGACATTCATTGAAGTCGCAACAGTAGGTTGCGACATGGTTGAATGTTATGATCTTCATGAATGTCGCAACCTTGAGTTGCGACTTGCTCGTGAAGTCGCAATAGTGAGTTGCGACTTGGTGCTATGTCGCAACAGTTGGTTGCGACTTGAGGGGGTTGTCGCAACAGTTGGTTGCGACATGAGGGAGAAGTTGCAGTAGTTGATTGCGACTTGGTACTGTGTCGCAGTAGTTGGTTGCGACTTGGTGTAGTGTATTGCGACATGGGGTATTTTAGTGGTTGATTGCGATTTGAGTCGAGGATTTCAGGATTTTAGAGATTTTAGTCTTTAAAAGAAATATTTGTATTTGTATGGTACAGATTCTGTGAAACTGGACTGAAGAGAATTGGAGTGCTTGGTAATAGCCAGGAAGGATTTTTGGAATTAAGCGAAACAAGTGAGTTTTTATTTAAAATGTTTTCAAATGGAATACATATATGTGAATGAATGTAATATTGTGCATATGGTGTTTATATGAGTTTTACATTGCATGGGTGCTAGTTGGCCGGGCTTAGGACCGGTGAAAGTTGGCTGTACAGAGGGACAGTGGTGTTGGCTGTATTTAGTACAGCGGTGTAAATTAATTAATTGGCTTGCTACCAATTAATATGGCCAAGAGAAAGAGAAAGAGAAAGAGATGAAAAGATACATGATGCATGAGTCATATTTGGTATATTTATTATGTGCATTATGTGTATTGAATGTTTGTAAAAGATGATTTTCAACTAACGAGGATTTTCTCACTAGACCTCAAGGTCTAACCCTCATTTTTGTTTTAAAATATGTAATCCAGGTCGAGGAGCAAGTAGGGACAAATGATAGGTTTATCATGTCTAGCTTTTTGGAAGACAAATGATTATGAAGATTCAAGATGTGTTTTGTATCTGTTATGACATTTTGTACTTTATTATAAAAGAAAAAGTTTGTACTGAAAGACCTATTTGGTTAAGATAAGGGACCGTAAATGAAATTTTGATGTATTATTTTGTGGTGAAATATATGTTATTTGTATGTTGGGAATCCGGGTTGTTACACTTGGCTAAATGAGACGGACTTGGAAGAAGTGGTTAGTAACGCATGGCTTAAAGAGGTAAAGTCAAAGAGGCCAGACGGGATCTTTAGGGACAAATTGAGAAACGTTAAAAACGACCTCAAGGAGTGGGCAAAGAAAAAATTCGGGAATATGGAATCCGATTTGGGTAAGGCTAAAGAACAAGTAAACAAGATGGAACTAGAAGCGGATGCAAATGGGTGGATTGGGACGGATAGAGAAAATTGGGTGAAAGCAAGGAGCAAATGGTTGGATATGGAAAGGAAGAAAATGGAGATGGATAGGCAAAAAACAAAGGTGAAGTGGGTGACGGACGGTGATGAAAATTCCAAGGTGTTCCACGCGGCGATAAAATATAGGGAAAGAAAAAACTCGATTAGAGGCATTCATACAAACTTGGGGTGGACGGAGGATCCGGAGAGAATTAAAGAGAATGCTCACGATTTTTTCAAAAACAAATTCTCCTCGCATGTGCCAAACGGTCCCACGTTAGGAGAAGAGTTATTCCCCAAAATTACGATCGAGGAAGCGGCAAATTTGGAGAGACCTTTTGAAGAAAGTGAAATATGGGAAGCGGTGAAGAGTTGTGGAAGCAATAAGGCACCGGGACCGGACGACTTCACATTCGGGTTCCTAAAGAGTTTTTGGAGGATCGTAAAAGAAGAGTTAATAGAAGCGATAAAATGGTTTTGGGAAAGTGGTGAGTTTAGCGGAGGGTGCAATTCTGCATTCTTAACCTTAATCCCAAAAGTCGATACCCCATTAAACCTCGGTTAGTTCCGGCCAATAAGCCTCATCGGAATTTACTACAAAACCATCGCGAAGATTTTGGCCGAATGTCTAAAAAGGGTGTTGGGGAAGGTAATTAGCAACACCCAAAGTGCCGTAAAAGGGAGATATATCTTGGATGGAGTTTTGGTGACCAACGAAATTATAGACTACATCCGGAAAAAGAAGAGGAGCGGATTGATCTTTAAGGTAGACTTTGAAAAAGCTTACGATAGCATTGAATGGCCCTTCTTGTTGGATTGCATGAGGAAGATGGGTTTTGGTGTCAAATGGGTAAATTGGGTTAAAGGATGTTTACAGTCCGCTGCGTTGTCGGTGCTAGTAAATGGCTCGCCATCAAAGGAGTTCGTGATGCGAAAAGGAGTAAGGCAAGGAGATCCACTTGCTCCATTTTTATTTCTTATAGTAGCCGAAGCACTTCACATCATTACAACCGAAGCGGAGAAAAAAGGCCTTTTCGAGGGTATTAAAGTGGGTAAGCTTGATTTCGCGGTATCTCATATTCAATATGCGGATGATGTGGTGTTCTTCGGGAAATGGAACATCACAAATCTAAAAAATCTTTTGAAAATATTGGCGTGCTTTCAAAAGATGTCCGAACTAAAAATCAACGTGGGAAAAAGCAAGATTTATGGCGTCGGGGTTCTGGTGGAGGAAGTGATCAATTGGGCGAGAAGTGTCGGATGTGGCTATGGTGTATTACCATTTACCTATTTAGGTCTTCCGGTTGGAGCTTCTATGAAGAGAATCGACCTTTGAAAAACCGCAACCGAGAAAGTGAAAAAGGCTTGCATCTTGGAAGTCGAGAATTATATCGTTCGGTGCTAGGCTTACGCTAGCCAAATCGGTGTTGGGGAGTTTGCCGTTGTACTATTTCTCGTTGTATCGAGCCCCGAGTGGAGTGATAAAAGAATGTGAGAAATTGAGATGTCGTTTTTTTTGGGGTGAGGGGAGTGAAGATAGTGCAAGAAAACCATTGGTATGGGTTAAATGGGCCAACACCATAATTTTTTTGAAAATGGTGGGCTAAACATAGGGAGCTTGGATTCGATAAATTGTGGCCTCTTGGGTAAATGGTGGCGGCGGTTCCTTGTGGAAAGGGACGTCCTTTGGGTGAAAGTAATTAAAAGCTTATATGGGGAGGGGGGGGGGGGGGATTATGGGGTAAATCATTTGGCTTTGATGGTGCAGGTAGTACATGGTCAAGTATCATTCGATTGGGCGCAATTCTGGACAACAAAGGGATACAATTCACGAGCTCATTCGGTAAAAAAGTCGGAGACGGAAAAGAAACACGGATATGGTCGGACAGATGGTGCGGGCTGGAGAGATTTCAAGACAAGTTTCCAAGGCTCTACCGATTGGAGACGGAGAAAACAAGCACCGTTGCGGAAAGAGGTGAATGGGTAGACGGACAATGGAGTTGGAGATGGAAGTGGAGAAGACCACCAAGAGGAAGGGAGATAGGGGAAATTGAAGAACTTAACTCCCGACTTGATGGATGGACAATGGTAAGCGATAGAAACGACAAGGTGGAATGGTTCCTCGATGAGTCCAATGAATACAAAGTAAAGAAATTGAGAGAGCTCCAAGAAGGTAACGCGGAACAACCAAATGGTAATGTTACTCAAACGAAATGGTCGACGTTCGTCCCGAAAAAGGTTTGCATTTTCATATGGAGGGTCTGATTGGGTCGAATATCGTGTAGAACAAATTTGGAGAGGATGGGAATCGATCTTGACACACTGCAATGCCCGAGGTGTGACGATAAGATCGAAGATGTAGACCATACACTTGTCGCATGTCTGGAGGTCAAGGGTATGTGGAAATGCGTTGGAAGATGGTGGGGAAAAAATCTAGAAGGGGTCGAAACGGTCCAGGAGATACTACACGACCAAGAACCGGATATCGAAAGAGAGAAACGGAACGCGTTCTGGACAGCGGTTAAATGGACTCTACTTTATCACATCTGGACACACCGAAACAAGATGGTGTTCAAAGGGGAGAAGGGGAAGATATCAGAGCGTTTTTTCGAATTTCAACGGAAGGCATTCGAGTGGGTCTCAAAAAGGGCGAACAAAACGATGGTCGATTGGAATCAGTGGCTGATAAACCCGTCTTTAGCTTAACTGTGGAACAGGTCGCGGTTTTAAAACGGAGGTAACACGGTGCTGTTTACACCTTGCAAACAGCTGCGATTTGTTTTGTTCTACTAGCTGCTACTGTTGTGGAATGCAAAAATGGTCATGTGGTGAGATATGTTGGGCTTCATTAGTTGCTTAATAGTTAGTGTTCTGTAAGTATGTATATGCACTGTATGTATATTTGGTATTTGGTATGGTAATACAATTTGCTGTCGTTCAAAAAAAAGAAAACAAATAAAAAGTATTATTTTTCCAAGCATGCTTATAAATTACGATCCATGTCCATCTTATATAGAATTGTTTAACAAAACATAGCATGAGTTGTAGGGGGGGGGGGTGTCTTTTGCCACAAATCAAAGTTTGACTTAATACATAACGTAAATATGAATATGAATATCAAAGTGTTAGGGAAGAAGGATTAAGCATTGTTATCAGAGTTGTTCGGTCAATTGAGCATAGTCTACTTTTCTCAAGCCCTCTAGAGAAACATGATCCACTGTATGCGAATTTTATGGTAGAATTGAAACCGTAATAGTTAACTGATGACTTATAAGCTAGCTGGTAGTTGATAAGCTAGCTGATGAAAAAGTTACGTTTGATAAAACTAGCTTATAAGCATGTAAAATGACGTAAATATGAATATGAATATCAAAGTGTTAGGGAAGAAGGATTAAGCATTGTTATCAGAGTTGTTCGGTCAATTGAGCATAGTCTACTTTTCTCAAGCCCTCTAGAGAAACATGATCCACTATATGCGAATTTTATGGTAGAATTGAAACCGTAATAGTTAACTGATGACTTATAAGCTAGCTGGTAGTTGATAAGCTAGCTGATGAAAAAGTTACGTTTGATAAAACTAGCTTATAAGCATGTAAAATGACCAAAAATGGCATCTTTAAAAAATTATCAATTACAATATTTAATTATATAATTAAAACAAATTTATAACAATATAATATGTTAATTAATACAACCAATGTAGTAAAAATAATTAAATAATATAACATGTTAATTAAAAAAAATTAAATTTAATAATTACATATATATTATAAATTTTAAATTTGTTAAAACAAGTTTTATAAAAAAATAATAATTTAATGGTTAACAATAACTCTAAATAATTAAAAATTAATATTAATGTATAATTAAAATTTAATTTAATAATTTTCAGTTAATATTAATTAATAAAAGTTAATTTTAAAAAATTAATATTTATTTATAATAATAGTTAATAAATAATAATTAATATTAATGAGAGTAATATTGGAATATTCACAAAAAGCTACTCAAATGTAATTTCATGTAACATTTCAAAAAGTTGGCTTATAAGCTAGTTTATGATCATCCAAAGTTGATTTTTTTTTGCCAAAGAATGCCCAATAATAATTTACAAGATTTTTATTGTTTATTGTCTTTTAAACATGATAATATATTATTCATACAAATGAAACACTTATAAAGTCTTCATCAAAACAGTCTCTTATGATCTCAACAAATCACTCTTTTGGATGAGTTTCAATAAGCAAAGTGTTAGAGAGACAATTTGTAGGTTGAATGAGTTTCAGATAAATAGTATGCCGGATGCTAAGAAATGACATCGTGAGTCACGTTATACATACCTTAAAATTTTAAAAATTTCGGGAAAACATTGCATAAGTCTGTTGTTGTTGTCTCATGGCATACCAAACATGAGACTATTTTTTTTGTCCCCTCCCATCTCATCCGGTCTGCGTACCAAACGCACCCTTACTAGCATACTTTTGAGACGCACGTTTTCCAATTCTTCAATGTCGACTTTTTAATTGTTTTTTTGATATTCAATATTTTGTCATATCAAGTTATTGCACATTTCATTAAAACCCACGGTTCCTACTCCAAAGAAAAGTCCAAGATAAAAGGCCCCTTTTTATTTTAGTTAAAGCCCAAGTTCCCAAGTCCGGCCCACAAGAAATTGAATTCTTCATGTGGTGCTTTAGTGTTTTGTATTCTCGTTTTTCTTGTTGTCTTGCACCTCTCTTCCGATTTCAACCTTAATTTCAATTCAAATGCAACTTGAATTTGTTAAAACGTAAAACATGAAAGTGGTAGACCCGTTTGTCGTCTTTCCATAAGATATTGTATCGTTTTAATTGATGCTTGAATGAGTGAGATATGATTAAGATGTCACCACCTTGCAAATCAGATTGAAGTCACAACTTTTTTTTAGAAGGGTATCCCAGACCACATTGGGCCCAGACTAATCCCTAGGCAAATCGGGCCTTTGGCCCAGCTGCTAAAACATGCAGCCCTGAGATTATCCTCAGTGGCCACAAGTGTTGAAGTCACAACTTGTTTATTGTTTAATTTGAATTTGTCCATATACCGTTCTAAAGTGTTTCGAGCCTATTGAAATGCAAAAACACATTATTATTGTTCGGTTTTACCATTTTGGTGCATTAACAAGGGCGTTTGACGAGAAAATATATGAGGATTAACATCGTGACGTAACGCAACCATAAACTTCTCGAATAGTAATAGCTCAAGTGGAGTTGGATTACATCTTGCTACAAAATATTTAATTGTGCGCTAAAGAGTGGATGAACAAAGTACGTGTGTCTAACACATTAGGACTCATGATATGCTTGCGGATCCATTAGGTAAAGGTCTACCAACAAAATTACGTCGTCAAAAGGGGGCTTAAGGCCTGTTTGTTAGCAGCTTAATGAGCTTAATGAGACTCATAGCTTATTCAGTCAGCTATACATGACTGTTTGGTAGTGGCTTAATGATATAGAAAGTGACTTATTTATTACGCTTTTAGAAGGGAGCTTTATGCAGAAAGCCAAGTTTTGTCCAAACCAGTCTATCCCAATTAAAAAATATGGTCCTTCCATCTATGAAAACACCCTCCCAAACAAAAACCTTTCCAATCTATACAGACAGATTAATCCACACAGACAACTTTATTCATACATGACTTAATGAAAAACCAACCAAAGAGCCCTTAGACGAGGCCTTGTATGATATTATAACTAGTGAACTATTTTAGGTTAATATTTAATTTCAAGGAAATGCTTGAAGATTTAATCCTCTAATATTAATATCAAGGTTGTCTGTATAATCTTCAATTGTGTACACTTATATTTCATTATAGAGACACGTAATTGTTTACCTTATTGTTTGATTGTCATTTTGGCTTGATGAAATCATGGGTTTTTTCATAGTGCCAACAGTATAATTGGAGGAGGTCGCGTGTCAACGATGAGACATTAGGGTGTTTTATAGGATCAAAGTTTATAGGACCAAATAAAAAATCGTCATATTTAAAAGTGTTGCAAAAAGTTTATAGGACGTCCAAAGACGTCATAACAAGTTTTTTACGTCTTCAACTAAAATGTTCTATTAACTATTTTATAGGACACTATTTTCAAAACGTGTCCTATAAACACAACTGTCATCTAAAAAGATGGGTTTATAGAATTTTTTTCAAAAACGTCCTATAAAATTAGCTAAATACAACAACACTTTATTTTGAAAATATCCTGAAAACATTGTTACGACGCTGGAAATCGTCCTATAAACTTATTGTAACACTTTTTTTGGTTCTATAAACATAAGTCTTATAAAACACTCTATTAGGACGCTTATTTATTTTAGGCGTCTTATAAACTTAAATTTGTTGTAGTGTGACTAATATAACTAGGGGTGTAAACGAGCCGAGTCTAGTCGAGTAGCAGATTATTCGAGCTCGATTTGAAAAAATAATACTATACCTATTAAAAGTCGGGCTCGAGCTCCAATATTTTTCCAATGTTTGAGCTCGAGCTCGATGCTCGCTTATGAGTTCGAATTCGAGATCGATTAACTCGTTTATGTACTTAAGCTCGATGGTTTTTATGTTTTTATTATATAATTTGTAAACATATAAATATGTCTGGCTCGAAAAGGTGTGTGCTCGAATGGTTCGACTCGACTCGTAAAACTTAATCGAGCTTTCGAACGAATTGAGTCGAACATTGGTGTTATGAAGCTCGAGTCGTTAAATTAAGCGAACTTTATTTTGTGTTCGAGATCGACTCGATCTCGATAATTATTAGGCTTGAACTCGAGTAGCTCATTAAAAGTTCGACTCATTTACACTCCTAAATATAACGTTGACTCGAATGCAAATGGTCATACGATCAAGAATGTTGGAATATTTCCAATTAAATGTGGTATTAGACCATTTAGACGACTAAAGTTTGTCTTAGTAATATAATGCATCTTCGGTATTTACTACATTTAACTTTAAACTAATAACTATAATATATGACTAACATGGTGGTTTTTTGATGGAAAAAATGCCACATATATACTAAATTATAGACTTTTGCCTATAGAATTATCATTGAGAAATTTGTCGCCAAAAGGTGATTCGTCACAAAACTGTCACAAAACTTGATGGGTAACTCAGATCAGTGACAAAATATTACCTAGGGAATCTTTCGGTGATTCATTGGTATTTTGTCAAAAATATCGGATTCTACCAAACCATTGTAGTTTTTGGTGATTCGCGAGTGTCTTTGTGGATAAAAGTCATTTATTTTGTAGTGATATGAATAAAAGGGAACGTGATCCGTTATATTTTTTGTTGTCAAATTAATCAATCTCTCAAGGACACCATTACTTTGATAAAATCGACTTATCCTACTATAATGGTTTCATCCTCAAATATGAATCCGAAATCGATGTTATAGTACTGTCAAGTAAGTGTTACGTATTTACTAATATTGTTACCATAATTATGATGATTGCTTGATGAACTTAGATTAAATTCTTTATGTTGGTATGTAAATATTTGATACTGATTTCCTTAATATAGATATCCTTGATTGATGTAATTAGTTTACTATTTTTGATAATGATTTTGTAATAGGCTGTATTTCCCTTTTGTAATTCCTTGTAATATGTATTTATTCTGAAGGAGTCTTCCAGAGCTCCTCACTAAAATCAATCATCCTCTTACATGGTATCAGAGCTATCCTAGTCATCCTCGTGCATTTCTTTTCATTTCTTGCTCGTCACCCTTCTCTATACATCTCCATGGCTATTGAAAGTGAAAACGATACCAACAAACAGACAGTTTCTGTCTCCAACATTTTTCACCCAGCCTTGAATGTCACCAACATTCGCAACCTTGTTCCTCTAACCCTCGATATTAATAAGGTGCAGTATTCTCCATGGGCATCTCTCTTCCGCAACACCGCAAGGGCATATAACGTCCTGGATCATATTGATCCTAAAGTTGCGAAGACAAAGGACATCGACGATGCATTGTGGGATCGCCTCGATGCAATAGTCTTTCAATGGCTCTACGGTACCATTTCTACTGATCTCTTATACAAAATTCTTGATGAAAAAGTCATTTATGCAACCTTTTCCAAGACAACAAGGGCACTCGTGTTGTGCACCTTGAGAATCAGTTTGGTGCAACCCATCTAGAAGATTTTTCTTCTCTCGATGAATATTGTCAAGCGTTAAAGACAATTTCGGTACAACTCGCCGCTATTGGACATCCCGTTTCAGAGGAACATTTGGTTCTTCAACTGGTTGCTCATCTTACCGATGACTATGCCATGATTGCAACCCTCGTTCAACAATCAGTCCTCTTACCGTCTTTTGACAAAGCATGCTTTATGCTTGATTTGGATCGTACAAGTCGTGAAAAGAATAAGAAGGGAACTTCTACCTCATCACCTACTGTCCTTGTTGCGTCCAGCGAATCCCAGACCATTCATTACACTCCACAACACCAACAATATCAAGGTGGTAGACGTGGAGGGCGTGGGGGTGGTGGCCAAACTAATAAAGAAAAGAAGGGGAACTATGGTGGTGGTGGACGTGGACATGTGGCTGGTCGTGGGAACCAACAACAACAAATCTATGGAAATTGGGTTGGACCATGGGGTCCACAATGGACTTACCCCCTGTCCTTACCCAACACAACCAACACAATGGCGTGGGCAACCTACAACCCACATCCAGGGGATTCTTGGCCCGACACCACGACCCAATCAGCAGCAACAACAAACACTCCTCACCAATGGGTACCAACCAACTGATCTTCCGACATTTTTAACACCCTATCACTTCAACAACTAGATGACAACTGGTATATGGACACCGGACCTTCCTCTCATGTCATGCATAATCCAAGTATTGTTCCCTCTATTGTGAATTGGCGCACTTTTAATTCAAATCTATTGGTTGGTGATGGTACTAAAATTCCAGTTCGAGGTTCAGGCACATCCACCCTCTCTAACCTACACCCATCCCTTTCCCTAACCAACATTCTTTATGCACCAAATATTGTCAAAAATCTAATTTCTGTTGGTCAATTCACTAAAGATAATCGAGTCTTTGTAGAATGTGATCCCTTTGGTTTCTCTATGAAGGATCTACGGACGGGGTAATTTTGACGAGGTGCAGTAGCGAGGGTGATCTTTATTATCCGCTAGCCACGACCTCTTTCTCTTCCGGCCTACCCTCATCATTTGTTGTCATCTCTCCATCCACATGGCACAATCGATTGGGTCATCCCGGAGAATCCATTTTGAGCTTTCTTAGGAAAAATAATTTCATTGCCTGTAAGAAGGAGAATAACTCCATTTGTCATGCTTGTCAATTAGGGAAACATTGCAAATTTCCTTTTTCTATTTCTCTTTCTATGACTATGCAACCATTTGATATAATTCACAGTGACTTATTTACTTCTCCTATTTTAAGTCAATCTGGCTTTCGTTATTATGAATTGTTTCTTGATGATCACTCTCATTATCTATGGGCTTTCCCACTCAAGAATAAGTCAAATGCGTTTACAACATTCTCTATTTTCCACACATATGTTAAAACTCAATTTGAAGTTGATATAAAGGCGTTGCAATGTGATAATGGTAGAGAGTACGATAACAACAGTTTCACCAGTTTTGCCAATTCCAAAGGCATGATTTATCGTCACTCTTGCCCTCACACCTCTCCTCAAAATGGAACGACGGAATGAATGATACGAACTATCAATAATGTTATTCGTTCTCTCCTTTTTCATGCTTCTCTTCCACCGTCCTTTTGGGTGGAAGCTCTAAATATGGCCGTTTATCTTCTTAATATTCGTCCCACTCGCCTCTTAAACAATGCTACTCCTATGCAAATCCTCTTTAATAAAACACCTAGCTATAACCATTTACGCACATTTGGTTGCTTATGCCACCCAAATTTATTGGATACCACCTCACACAAATTCAGTCCTCGGTCTACTCCTTGCATATTTTTGGGATACCTATCTTCTCATCATGGTTATAGGTGTTTTGACTTGCAAACCAAAAAGATCATAATTTCCCGTCATGTCACCTTCGAAGAGAGTGTCTTCCCATACTCTAGCCAGTACACTCCTCAAATAAGCGACTATGATTTTTTGGCAAATGAAGATTCCCCACCTCTTTTGGTTCCTACTACAATTTCTAGCTACACTCCAAGCTCTAATATCCGTCAGTCTTCCAGCCATAAAGTCTTCCACGATCCTCACATTCTCCGCCGGTCATGTCACCTAATGAACCTTTCGATCAAACCCAATCAACCAATCTGCCTTCTGGTGTGCAGTTTGGTCCTGTCGTCTCCACTCTAAATCCCCCGACCCAACAGCAGCCTACTGACAACCCAATCTATGTGGCTTACCTAACACCACAACGTCCTAGTGTTGTTGAATCTCTTACATCCTTGTCTCCCATGGCCCAACAACATGTTCAACCAAATCCGCCTCGGGCCCAAACAGAAAATCAATCAACAGCTCCGTTTACCTCAATGCATACTACTAGAAGTAAAAATGGCATTGTTAAGCCCAATCCAAAATATCTATTCTCCATTACTTCTAAACCATCTATCTCTCCCTTACCTCGTTCCCACAACTATGCCCTTGAGGACCCGAACTGGAATGCCGCCATGTGTATGAATACAACGCATGATCACAAACTATACTTGGGATTTGGTGCCTAGGCCCCGAAGGGATTCGTGATATGTAGACATTTCGACACAAAAAGAAATCTGATGGCTCTTTCGAAAGGCATAAGGCTCGTTGGATTGTAAATGGGAAAACTGTAAACCCTTCAGTGATTTGATGATGACCCTTAGAATCACTTAGTGAAAATAGTAAGTAAACAATATATATTAATGTTTTTCCATCTATGAAAAATATACTAAGTCTGTTTAGTATCGCTGATGAAAACATATGTTCTTTAATTCACTTCAGCGATGAATGTACATCAGTAAGACCTGAGCCTGTTCAGTCTCGCTGATGATCGTTGAATGCCTATCATGTAAATGTTTGCTTATGATCCCTAAAGACAAGATTCGCGACAACAGAGTTCAAAGCTGAAATCGAAGACCAAACTGACGAACGAGTGACTAAGTCTACTAGTGACCTGATGCGGATATCAGCGAAGACAAGACTTGTCTAATTTACGCGATGTTTCAAGTATAAGACTTCAGCGAGAGCTGAACTTTATCAATCCCTGATAAAGATCAACTCAGCGATCATTGATCATGAAGCCTGATTTACAAGCAATATTTGTCTTATCCCCTTGCACGCTTTTGTACCATTTTTCAGAAGGACATGCCTTTGTCCAAGATCGTACAAACCACTCTGCCAACTACACTGTTCATCATGCGGCCAAGAGCATGTTTGCAAAAGTCAAATTCATGCAACCAACCAAGTGCTGCCACGTGTAAAGTTGTACTGACTTGCATTTAATGCATGCACTATAAATAGGAAACACTACTTCATTTCTGAAGTGCTCGCTCTCCTATCCCTGAACTCTTAGTGCCAAGAAAAACTATCCTTAGCTTTTCTTAACTTCTTTCATTATTATTCTAAGTGCAAGAAATCTGTGTGATTCTCTTAGTTTGTTTAGATTAGGTTTTATACTTGATCTTATTCCGCAACAAACTGTAAATTGTTTGATTATATCAATAAACAATTTTAAAGATAAAAATTTTGTGTTTGTATTCAACGTACCCCCCCTTCTACAAACTTGTATAACCCTTCGGGACCAACAAGTGGTATCAGAGCATATTGTTTAATCCCATAAAAAAGATCTTGCTTATACTATTTCTTCCTTGCCATTTTTAATATTGTAAACAACACAAACACTAATTACATAGATGATGGCTCTTTTGCCAAACCACCTCGTTTCAGCAAAGATAACTTCAATCTTTGGAAGAACCGAATGATGCTCTTTCTAGAAGGTGTAGATCCTACTATACCTTACTACGTGGAAAATGGACCCTTTGTTCCACATATGGTCCAAGGTCCTGTTCCAGCCACTGCCATCACTCCTGCAGTTCCTGAGAGAACTGTCATCAAAGAAGTCTCTTAGTGGACTGAAGAAGACAAGAAGATTGTGGACATCGACACAAAAGCCAGATCCATCATCTCTATTGCTCTTCCTGACGAAGTCTACCATTCCATCTTATATCTCAAGAGTTCAAAAGCCATGTGGGACACTATATGTGTTCAATATGAAGGTACAACTGATGTACAAGAATCCAGGAGAATCAACCTGGTAAGACAATATGAAAGCTTCATTTGTGGTAAGAATGAAACTCTCCCTGAAGTTCACCAACGCTTTAACTGTTTAATCATTGATTTAAAAACTGTTGGTAAGACCTATATTAACTCCGAGATCCTGACAAAGTTCTTGGAATGTCTTCCTGAAAGTTGGGACAACTATACCATGTGATTTTGCAGGTTGCAAACTGGATAGAAAAAGCACCACAGGAGGCTGTCAGCTCCTGGGTGGAAAGCTGGTAAGTTGGACAAGCAAGAAGCAAAGTTCAGTGCCCACCTCTACCACTGAAGCTGAGTATATAGCTGCTGGAAGCTGTTGTGCTTAGGTCTTATGGATGAGAAATCAGCTATTAGACTATGACCTTCAGCTATCCAAAATTCCTATCTACTGCTACAGCACTAGTGCCATCGCTATAGCAAATAATCCAATGCTACACTCAAAGACCAAACACATCGAAATCAGAGATCATGTGATGAATGGTGATATAGAACTTCACTTTATCTCTACTGATTTTCAGTTAGCTGATCTTTTTACCAAACCTCTTGATGAGACAAGATTCAACTTTCTCATCAACGAGCTTGGCATGCTGAACCTTGAAGAATAACTCTTCAGTGGTTATGCATTATGTCAGTGATAAAAGAAATTCTATCTCCTTATTTATCATCTAATCTTTAAACAAAATGTTCACTGATACCAAGGTATGTTTTTCTCTTCCTAATCACTGAAGTTTACTTCATTAAGTTGTTTTTCAAAATAAGTTGATCGCTGAATTTTTTTCCAGTGATTCCTTTGAAATAACAAAACTCATAACTGATATTTCTCCTCAGTGATTCTTCATTAAACAAAATCATCTCTAATGTTTTCAAAACCTTCAGAGACACTTTAGAAATGAAAAGACAGTTTCTGACTGTAACGTAATCAAACGGATAATCCATGGCATGACTTTTTATCTGACACGTTCGTCCATTTCGAATTCTTGTCCAATAAGCTTCGTGGGACGTGTCAAGTGTCATGATGAGTGCTTTTCCCGCTCATCACTTTCTCTCTCTACTCTCACGATATAAACTCCTCAAGTTTATATTTTTACCTTTTACGCGTACAAACCCTCTCAAGCAAGAACTTCCTTTCCACTCTTATTCTCGGATTAAAATTTGAAACCTACTACTCGAATCATCAAATCTTCAAACAACAGGCTCATTTTTTTCTCATTTCTACTCTTTAATCTCCTTAAACTTGTTTTGATCATCTTTCCTGTGTTTTCAAAGATCAAACACACATTTTTTCTACACATAAAATCATCTTTTTCATGATTTTTTGGTCAAAACTTGAAATATTGTTTTTTCTATTAAGTTTAAAATCAAAATCTTAAACTTAAACTTCATACGTTTTTCCAGAATCCCTTTCCTTAAAAGGAAACTGGAAAACGATCTTTCTACACTGGTTTTTATCTTCACAAAACTAGAAAACCCACATTTTACCTTTTCTTCCCTAAAAAAGAAATTGTAAAAACCCTAAAACCTCAAAAACCCTTATTTTTGGAATATCTTTCCATTTTAAGAAGTTTTTTCATATTCTCTCTATTCTGGTTCTTTGTTTAGAAATGGCCTCTACAACTGCTGCTACCAACACTGCTACCCCTGTTACCATGGTCAAGTCGACCAAGATGACTGGTGAACTGCACCAAATTGTCATAGCCACACACAACTCCCTAGTCCTGCTCGACTTTCCCAAGAAGAAACCAAGCCCCCGTCTTACTGATGTTGTTGTCTTCTTGAAGACTTGCCCACTCTCTACTGCAATGACCATCGATCCTCCTGCACACCGTCATCTTCTTCAACAATTTTGGGACACTGCTGAACGTACCACCCAAATCTCTACCAAGACTGGAAAGGAATTCACTGTCATTGGTTTCCAAATTGAACACGGTCAAGGCTCCATCCCTTCTACAGCGATCCGATCCGTCTTAAACCTCCCTGAACGCCCATTTGAATCTTTTCCCAACTCCAACCTACCTGAAGACGAGGAAGTGCTGATTAAATTCCTCGATCTCATGAAATATTCATGGGACAAGACGAGAACCGATGAAGATGATAAGCGTCTGACGAAGATCCTAAAGGCTAAGATGCCCGTTGAACTCAATTTCATCTTCGCCCATGTCATCTCTAGCATGACAATGAAGGTGGGCTCTACTGACCAGTCGAGCAAAACTCAGCTTGCCATGGGTTACTGTCTGCTGAAAGGACGAAAAGTTGACTATGCCCGAATTATATTCGAAGACCTGATGGAAAAGGTCGAGAAGCATGAAAGATCCATGAACGTTCCCTACCCGCGGTTCATTTATGCCATTCTGAGTATGATGATTGGGAAAGATTATCCCAAGCAGGGAGACTACAAACTTCCTCAGGTCGGCCCCAAGATTCTCGATTACAAGCCGATCCCTAGCGAGGTAAGTCTTTTTTCCCTCATCTCTCTTCTACGCACTTCTTCTATTTATGTAGTAACTTCAGCGGCGAAACCCACCGTTGGCACCCACGCTGCAACCTCCAAATCCTCTAAGAAGAGGAAACCATCCGATACCCCCCTTGGCACCCATAAGTCTAAGAAGACCTCAATGGAGAATCCTCAGCCATCCCAGGCTCAAGATTCAGCGATTGCCTCTTCACAGGCAACGCTTGATAATTTCGTGGAACGCTCCTCTACACCTGCTGCAACCATCCCCCTAACTACTTCAGAGACTCAGTTTTATGAAACTTTTCTAGTACATTCCCCAACATCTTAAGTGCCTCAAAGCACTGCAGAGGTCTCTCACAGCGACACCAACAGTGAACCTGCAACAACCATCTTCTCAGTCGTTGCTTCTTCATCTCCTCATTTGGTCTTTTCTACCATCACCACGACACCAACTTTCTCGCTGGTAGATACGAACGCTGCTTTTCAACACAACCTACAACAGCGAAATACTTCAGGACCTGCTGGGATCAGCATCCTTGTCTCTTCTGTCTCCCAGATGGAAAAAGACATGGAATATTGGAGTGGAAACAAGGATATTCATCAATTCTCCAACCCAACAGGTATCCAAACACTTTCCTCACACCTCTCTCAACTACCAGCTTCTTCTGAGCTTTTCTTTGCTCATAAGTTGTTCTCTTTTTCAGGTCCTAATTTGGATGACATTAATTCATCCCTCAAGGATGTCGCCAAGAAGGTGGATACGCTGTCCACCAACCTGACCTCCAACACCTCAACGATTAATGACGCTGGGGTGACGCTGAAAGAAGTTGCCACTACTCTTTCCATCAAGGCTAATACTGCTGACATCACTTCGCTACAAGAGGAAGTGAAGAACCTGGATCAAAGAAACTCTTCTACGCTCAAATCTCTGCAATAAATGGTCGCCACTCTCTCCAGCGACTACTCCAACCTATCCTTCCAATTCACCAACCTCAGCGGTGAATTTGGAACGCTGCAGACAACCGTCTCCTCGCTGCAAGGTGTGGTGAGCACCCTGGCCTCCAAGGTTGATTCTTCTAATTCTCTGCTCACCAAGATCCTAGAGCGGATGGAAGCTCCTACCGTCCCTGTCTCCTTCTTCTCTCAGCATGACCGAAACCTGCTAGGGATGACAGCGGATTTCGTGATCAAGGCCACTTCTCTCCTCCCTAGCCTAGAAGACAGGGTTGGCTCTCTAGAGAATAATCAGGCCTCAGCCTCAGGTGCTCCTGGCCAAGAAGTCAGGGCACTTGATGTCTCTGTTGATGCTTCCGCTCCTCCCTCCCCCCGTTTTGCTGAAGAGGGGGAGAAGAACGATGAAGGCCTTCCCCAAAACGTTGAGGGGGAGGTAAATGTTGAAGACCCTACCCATCCTGAGGGGGAGGGAATCGCTGAAGACCCCTCTCTCTCTGAGGGGGAGCAAGGCGAAGAGAAAAAGGCTCCTACTCCACACTTCTCTCCTATTGAACAAGTTGACCTATCTGATGAGGAAAACGAGGAAGAGGAAGAAGAGGTGGAATCGAAGATGAAGAACCTTCAGCCTATCCTGATCCCAATGATGATGAAGATGATGGCTACTGGTTCCAGCCAACGACCATCAAGGTCCCTGCGCCAAAGGGTATCTCAATAAATGATGCAGGGAGACGACTCGTAAGTCTCCTACAAAGAAGACTTCCCATCATGGCAAGCAAAAGGGCCTTGCCACTGAAGGCAACTTGGCAATACTTTTGAAAAAGCCAACTTGTCAGGTATGTTACCTTCTCTTTCCCTACACTGCATCAATCCTCTATCCATTCTCAACTTCTACCCTTCATCCCTTAAAACCTCTAAACACTTAGCCAAAATTCTTTATCTATCTTCTTCTGCCCTCAAAGGATCTAACTCAATGATCTTTTTGATTCATCTAGTCCTCTCCCCTGCTTGAGGATACTGCTAAAGCTCCTCCATCCTCACTGCAAATAACCCCAGCTCTTCAAGCTGATGAACAAATAATCCCGATCTTTATGAATGAGAATGATGAACAAGATGAAGAACAAGAGTTGCTCTCGTACCTCAACAGACCTTCTCGATTGCTTCAGCGATCAGAAGGAAATGAATTAAAGAGAAGAGCATCTATGATCCAACAACTAGAAAATCAGCAGATCATCCTTCCAACCGACTTTAACTACTTGACTTCTGAGGAAATCGATGAAAGCCTCAAAGATGAAAACTCTTAGCTGAACAACAAAGGAACAGACTAAAAGACAAATAGTTCGCGCTCAAAGTTGCCCAAGGTTCAGTGAAAGATCAGCAGCTGAAGCGTTTTCCCCTCAGAGTCCAACAAGAACTGCTCAAAGAGGCTGGTAAGAAGAAGAAGAAGAGATCAGACGCCAGCGACACCACTGTGGCCTGGTGTAAAGAAAAAGTTGACTTCAGGAATATACCTAGCAGAATTTTACACGTAAACCTGAAGGGCAGAACCGTTAGAGGTGTTGCAGTGATCGAAGTCACTACAATCAGAGAAAATGGGGAGAAGAGGACTTGCTATCTTTCTGCAATAGAAAAATATGGGTTAGATGAGTGGCTGGAGATTCGAATTTCAATTCAGCGATCCCGATCAAGTTTCAAGCCTTGTGTTGAAAGTTTTATCAACAAACTAATCGATCAAGTCTCCTCAGTGGTCGATTTGCCTCCTCCTCCAGCACTTCATCACAATCAGAGAACTCTCAAGAAAAAGAAAGCAACGTCATCTTCAGGGCATGCTATCTGGAACGAAACAGGAATTGATTTTTCTCGTGAAGCAGTGCTCGGCCCAAATGCTGATCTGTCAGCCCTCGACGTATCTTTGACCCCTGGTGAAAATTTTGAAGCTGCAAAAGTAGTCAGTGAACCTCTCAGAATCTTCTTCCTGGAATACATCGGTCGCAAATGCTTTCAACGCTGGTCAGAGTTGTCCATTGCTCTAGTGGAACAACTCAGAGACTTGTTATATTGGTGTGATCGATCCAGATTAGGCGTCTTCATGAAGCCTCAGATCTACCGTGAAGCCCAACTCAGAAAAGATCAGGGAGAAAATGTCCCTAATTGGATGATTCCGAAGACTGATACCCTTGATGAACTTCTCTTCAAGGATGAACCTGAATAGCTGATAGGATCACTCTTGTAATTCTTCTATCTTATTAGCTGTAAACGTTTTTTACTTGTAATTATTTCATAGTACTTGTATTGTTTCAACTTCCCTTGTAAACTGATTACGAAGTTTAATGAAAAGATTCAATGAAGTACTTTACTCCATCAGTAATAGAAAAGATCCCTGAAAACAGTAAATGGGACACGTATTTATGAGTCCTTTTTATCCTTATGTTTTTTAACTTAGCAATTTTCCTTTATTGCTTAGTCATCACCAAATAGGGGGGAGATTGTTGATCCAAACCCTTCAGTGATTTGATGATGACCCTTATAATCACTTAGTAAAAGTTGTAAGTAAACAATATGTATTAATGTTTTTCCATCTATGAAAAATATACTAAGTCTGTTTAGTATCGCTGATGGAAAACATATGTTCTTTAATTCACTTCAGCGATGAATGTACATCAGTAAGACCTGAGCCTGTTCAGTCTCGCTGATGATCGCTGAATGCCTATCATGTAATTGTTTGCTTATGATCCCTAAAGACAAGATTCGCGACAACAGAGTTCAAAGCTGAAATCGAAGACCAAGCTGACGAACGAGTGACTAAGTCTACTAGTGACCTGATGCGGATATCAACGAAGACAAGACTTTTCCAATTTACGCGATGTTTCAAGTAGAAGACTTCAGCGAGAGCTGAACTTTATCAATCTCTGATAAAGATCATATCAGTGATCGCTGATCATGAAGCCTGTTCTACAAGCAACATTTGTCTTATCCCCTTGCACGCTTTTATACGATTTGTCAGAAGGACATGCCTTTCTCCAGGATCGTACAAACCACTCTGCCAACTACACTATTCATCATGCGGCCAAGTGCATGTTTGCAAAAGTCAAATTCATGCAACCAACCAAGTGCTACCACATGTAAAGTTGTACTGACTTGCATTTAATGCATGCAGTATAAATAGGAAACCCTACTTCCTTTCTGAAGTGCTCGCTCTCCTATCCTTGAACTCTTAGTGCCAAGAAAAACTATTCTTAGCTTTTCTTAACTTCCTTCATTCTTATTCTAAGTGCAAGAAATATGTGTGATTCTCTTAGTTTGTTTAGATTAGGTTTTATACTTGATCTTATTCCGCAACAAACTATAAATTGTTTGATTATATCAATAAACAATTTTAAAGATAACCCCCCCCCCTTCTACAAACTTGTATAACCCTTCGGGACCAACAAAAACTCAAGAAATCGGGGTGGATTGTGATGAGACTTTTAGCCCCGTGGTGAAACCCACTACAGTTCGTACCGTTTTAAGTCTCGTTGTTTCCCGCAAATGGTCTATTCATCAGTTGGATGCCAAAAACGCTTTCTTGCACGATGATCTGCAAGAAACTGTCTATATGCATCAACCTTATGGTTTTGTGGACAAAAGTCGTCCTAAGCATGTTTGTCTCTTACGAAAGGCACTATATGGGCTAAAACAAGCTCCCCGAGCTTGGTATCAACGTTTTGCGAACTACATTCTTTCACTTGGCTTTATAAACAACAAGAGTGACCCTTCATTGTTTATATATCTCCAATGATCAGATATGACATACTTGCTTTTGTATGTTGATGATATAGTTCTTGCATCCTCCTCAGATACTCTCAAACAGCGGATTATTTCTCTACTTAGCACAAAGTTTGCGATGACTGATTTGTGTCCGTTGTCATATTTCCTTGGCATATCAGTTCAAAGAACCACCAACGGTATGTTTATATCCTAACGACAATATGCACAAGAGATTTCTCTCGGGCTGACATGTCCTCTTGTAAATCGGCTCTGACTCTGGTTGACACCAAATCTAAACTTAGTGCTAGTAGTGATCCACCTATAAAGGACCCGACTCTCTATCGCCAGCTTGCAGGTGCTCTTCAATATCTCACCTTCACAAGACCTGATTTTACTTATGCAGTACAACATGTCTGCTTGTTTATGCACGACCCTCGGGAACAACACTTTCATGCCCTACGGCGTATACTCCGTTATCTTAAAGGCACAATTGAGCACGTGATGCATTTTATTTCTATTCCTACATCAGGTCTAATGTCTTACACAGATGCTGATTGGGGAGGGTGCCCAGACACCCGACACTCCACTTCAGGGTATTGCATTTTTCTTGGTGATAATTTGGTGTCATGGTCTCTAAGAGGCAGACCACCCTATCTCGTTCCAGCGCAGAGGCAGAGTATATAGGGGTTGCCAATGTAGTTGCCGAGTCATGTTGGATACGTAACTTACTACTTGAACTCCATTGTCCCCTACGGAAGGCAACATTTGTTTACTGTGATAACATTAGTGCCGTTTATATGTCTCACAATCCGGTGTAACACCAGCGCACCAAACACGTGGAGATGGATATACACTTTGTCCGTGAAAAAGTCGCTCTCGACCACATTCGAGTCCTCCACGTGCCTTCCGCCTTTCAGTACGCTAATATTTTCACGAAAGGCCTCCCTAGTCCTTTGTTCAACGACTTCCGTTCCAGTCTAAGCATACGCCCTCCTCCCTCTTCGACTGAGGGGGTGTGTTAGTATGTAAATATTTGATACCGATTTCCTTAATATCGATATCCTTGATTGATATAATTAGTTTACTATTTTTGGTAATGATTTTGTAATAAGCTATATTTCCCTTTTGTAATTCCTTGTAATCTGTATTTATTCTGAAGTATCTTCGAGAGCTCCTCAAGGAAATCAATCATCCTCTTACACTATATGTTTAGATGTTTAATTTAAATAAGAGCCCTAACACACCACTTTTGTTGTAGTTGATTCCGATCGGCTTATATATGGAGGATTGATCAACAAGACGCACGCAGTACTTGATTTAAACTAGAAAAATATATAATTAATGATTAGTGTTCGGAATTGTCAGGCCTTGTACTCCCAGGATCTTTGATCGAATTACCCGGCTTCATATATACATCATGCATACAATCATCAATCATACAATAAGAAAGAACAAGAGAAAGTGGGTTGAACCCCTTGTATTTCTGGAAATAATATTCTGGATTCAACTAACTAAATTGTTTACATAGGATGTCTATTTATAGACATGAACAGGTGCCAATGAACAGGTGTGACTGTTCGTGGTGTCTGTTGGTTATAAGGCGGTTGGTGGTGGTTAAATAACCACCTTATCTCTAACTGGTATAATAACCATAACTGCTATCTAACATAAGTAACAGTTATATCATTATGGTTCCAACAATCTCCCCCTAATGATATAATCAGTAATTCTTCAAGATTTCGTTTCTCCATTCCATCCGTAACTCCTACAGTTGCTTGTATTTGATCAACAATCGAAATTGCTTGATCTTCGAAATTGTTAGCCTTCCTGCTAACATCTTGTACCCTGTCATTGTTGGTGTACTTGTTTTGCCACATCTTGGCGTCTTTTGCGAACTCGTAGTAAGTCTCGGGATGTAACAAATAAACTTCAAATAATTCTTTAAATTCTTCCAATCTTCAAATGTTTTGTGCCGGTCGTTTTTCCTTCGATCGCACGTGTTTTTTCAAGGAGACTCCTAAACATCTCCGTCTTCAATCTTCAAATATCGTGACTCCTAATCGCCACTTTTAAACTCCTGGTTTCTTTAATGAACGATTTTCCTAATCGTTGTGGTTCTTAATTTTGCGATTTTCCTAACCGCTTGTTTTCGCTGACTGTCCCTGGTAGTCGCGTTTTGTCTTGCTAACCCGTATGGTTTCTGATTCTCCAGTTGTCTTCTCCGGTTCCGATTAAGGTATGTAAACCTCTTTTCGGTTTGTTTTTTTTTTCACGTCTCTTGATCGTTCTTGAATTTCTACTGTTGGTTTATCTCCGGTTGTCTTCTCTGGTTCCGATTATAGGTATGTTCTCCTTTTCTCGGTGTGAGACCAGTCGGTGGTAGATACCTTCTGGTTTATCGGCCGCCCTGGGTTTCTCCCGCTGATTCAATCAACGCCTTCCTGGTGTTCTTCTGTTGAATCTTCTGGTGCCGATTTTGTTGGTGAGAATTCCGGTAGATGATGATAACATTTGGTTTGATACAACTGTTGGTATTTTCGTCCCTCATTCTTCTTAGTTTCCCCGTACGCAACTTGATTCTGTCCTCTTGGACTATTAATCGCCATTGCTACTTCAACACTCTTGTTGGTTCTTTCTAGTGAATCACGGGCTATTCACTTGCACAATTGAACACAGTAAACAATAGATTGCAGGCTTCGAAAACTAGGAAATGTAGGACACGAAAATACTAATAGTAATATTGAGATAGAAATTCTGAGATGATAATTGACGCATGATTTTGATCTTCGTTTGAGCCCTTTGGCTCTGATACCATGTTCAGATTTGACAAGTCTTGTACTCCCAGGATCTTTGATCGAATTACCCGGCTTCATATATACATCATGCATCAAACATCATCATCAAACAATAAGAAAGAACAAGAACAAGAGAGAGTGGATTGAACACTTTAATAATCTGCAATATATATAATCGGTCATAACTACCGTCAATCGCAGCCTCGATCAAAGCAGCAAGCATTGGATTGACATATGAAGACCCTGTTCTCGTACGGAAACTACTAAATGCCGTACCAGACAGATTCCTTCAAATAGTCGCATCCATTGAACAATACTCAGATCTAGACACTATGTCATTAGACGAAGCAATCGGGAGATTAAAGACATTTGAAGAAAGACTGAAATTTAAGAAAGAAAGACCAGTGGACAGTCAGGAGAGACTAATGTTCACACAACATGACGGTCGAGGCCAACCTTTCAGAGGACGTGGTCGTGGAAGATTTAACTAGCCACGAGGTCGAGGGAATAACAGATTCAGGTCAGGAAGAAAGAATTGGGAACCCTCACAAAATAGTTTCAAGAAAGAAACGGACAACAATACAAAGAAATTCACTCCTGATAGGAGTAAAATACTATGCTTCAACTGTAAGAAGTACGAACATTATGCAACCAAATGTCCACAGAAGAATCAAGAAAGAGAACAGTCTAATCTTATTGAAGAAGATTTAGAACCAACATTGCTTATGGCAACTATTGAAGAGCACCGCGAAGTTTTCTTAAATGAGAAAAATTTCGAACCAAGCAAGAAGGCTACAAATGATGAAAGTCTATGGTACTTAGACAACGGTGCAAGTAATCACATGACAGGAGTCAGAAATCATTTCAAGGAGATCGACGAAAAGATCACTGGAAACGTACGATTCGGGGATGGATCATACGTAGAGATCAAAGGGAAAGGATCTATACTATTGGAATGCAAAAACAAAGAACAACACGTCATATCGCAAGTTTATTACATTCCAAACTTGAGGAGTAATATACTGAGCTTAGGCCAATTAACAGAAAATGGGTGCAAAGTAGTAATGGAAGAAGACACATTACTACTATATGATTCAAACAACAATGTTCTACTCAGAGTTACGCGATCAAGGAACCGCCTTTATAAGGCAAACTTAAGGATAGGCGAACCTACATGTCTCTTAGCCAACTTACATGATGAAACATGGCTATGGCATGCAAGACTAGGCCATTTAAACTTTAAATCTTTAAAGTCAATGGCAACGAAGAATTTGGTCCAAGGAATACCTGCTATTAAACTCTCTACAGATGTCTGCGACATATGTTTAATAGGAAAGCATGCTAGAGCTCTATTTCCACAACAAGCAAAGACAAGGTCAGCAGCACCACTGGATTTAGTATTTGGAGATCTATGCGGTCCAATAACACCACCTACACCATCGGGTAAAAGGTACATATTTCTATTAGTAGACGACTACCCAAGATATATGTGGGAATATTTTTTGAATTCAAAAGATCAAGCATTTGGGATCTTCAAAGAATTCAAAATAAGGGTGGAAAACGAACTTTGAACCAAATTAAAGATGTTTAGAACAGACAGAGGAGGGGAATTGACATCAAATGAATTCTTACAATATTGCAAACAAAATGGCATCACAAGACAGTTAACTGCACCATACTCACCTCAACAAAACGGAGTCGTTGAGCGGAAGAATAGAACAATTCTTTCAACTACAAGATGTATGATGAAAGCAACAGGAATGCCACAAAATTTCTGGGCAGAAGCGGTTAGACATGCCATACTACTATTAAATTGCACACCAACGAAGTCACTAGAAGACATTACTCCATACGAAGCACTGAAGGGAAGAAAACCAAACCTACATCATCTTAGGATTTTTGGATGCATCGCATATGCAAAGGTACCCTCACAGCACTTGACAAAGTTAGATGATAGAAGTATACAAATGGTATACTTAGGCACTGAGCCAGGATCAAAAGCATATCGCTTGTTTGATCCGACGACGAAGAAAATTTGCGTCAGTCGAGACGTAAAATTTAAAGAAGACGAGACATGGAATTGGAAGGAATATACAAAAGATTTCGATCTAGAAGAACCAGAATGGAGCGATTTCATTATAAGGAATAATGAAACACCTAGTACTCAACCTATCTTAGATGAAGATGAGGAGATCAAAAATGATGTTACACCTGGTAACAATGACGAAGATGATGAAATACCTTCACCAACCAATACGCCAATACCCCATACGAATACATAGGAATATAGTCCTCAACAATCCAATAGCTACTCACCAAATTCACAAATCGGGACATCTTCAACAACTGACTCAAAAATTGATCATACACCTATAAGAGGTTATAGAACCTTGAATGATCTATACGACAACACTGTCGAACTCTTGCTAGTTGAAGATGAACCAAGAAACTACAAAGAAGCAGCTAAAGATGACAAATGGATTGAAGCTATGAAAGCAGAGATTGACTCCATCAACAAGAACAATACATGGAAACTAACCACTTTACCAAAGGATCATAAAGCAATTGGTTTAAAGTGGGTATTCAAGACACAACGAGATGCAAATGGAGAAATATTGAAGCACAAGGCACGATTAGTAGCCAAAGGATATATTCAAGAACATGGAATAGACTTTGATGAAGTCTTTGCACCAGTAGCACGAATCGAGACGATACGATTGATACTAGCTCTGGCAGCATACAATAAATGGGAAGTACATCATCTGGATGTAAAATCAGCATTTCTACATGGCGAGTTAAAGGAAGAAGTTTATGTCTCACAACCTGAAGGGTTTATAAAACCAGGAGATAAAGGAAGAGTCTACCGACTCATGAAAGCTCTATACGGACTAAGACAAGCTCCACGGGCATGGTATACAAAATTGGACAACACCTTGAAGATACTTAACTTCAAGAAGTGCACTTTGGAACAAGCTGTCTACACAAGAACACCTAAGACATCAACACTATTGATTGGAGTATACGTTGATGATTTGATAGTCACTGGAACACCGAAGAAAGAGATTGAGTCTTTTAAGAATCAAATGCAAGAGAAGTTCGAGATGAGTGATCTTGGATTACTTGCTTATTATCTTGGCATAGAGGTCACACAAAAATTGGGTGAAATCTCGATAAAGCAGACTGGCTACGCTAACAAGATACTCAAAGACACAGGGATGTTAGACTGCAATGATGCAAAGATACCTATGGAACCAGGACTCAAGCTAACAAAGTTAAGCGAAGAAAAATATGTAGACAATACGGAATATCGAAGCATAATTGGATGCTTGCGATATCTACTACACACAAGACCCGACTTAAGCTTCTCAGTTGGATTACTAAGTCGCTTCATGCAAGAACAACAAGAACAGCACATGAAAGCAATCAAGCAAGTATTGCGTTATATCAAAGGAACAAAGGACTATGGTATAACTTAAGGGCATGAAGGAGGAAACAAGATACAAGGCTACAACGACAGCAGTTATGGTGTTAACACACAAGAAGGAAGAGGAACAACTGGAATAGTTTTCTACTATGGAAACTCACCTATCAGCTGGAACACTCGGAAACAAGGAACAATAGCTTTATCATCATGCGAATCAGAGTTTATTGAAGCAACAGCAGCAGCAACACAAGCACTTTGGTTAAAAAGGCTTCTCAGCAAAATTACTGATACAAAGGAAGAGAAGATTGTGATCTATGTTGACAACAAATCAACAATAGCTCTTATGAAGAATCCAGTATTTCATGGAAGAAGCAAACACATAGATACAAAGTATCACTTCATACGAGAATGCGTCGAGAAGGAAGATTTAATTAATGGTCGAGCACATCAGCGGAGAGCAACAAAGAGCCGACATACTTACAAAGACATTACCAAGGATAAGATTTGTCACAATGAGACAAATACTTGGAGTTAGAAATCTTCTTCAGCATGATCAAGATTAGGGGGGTGAATGTTAGGTTAATCTCAATCATACCTCAGAAGAATATAAGTTTAATACTATATATATAAATAAGACAAAGATGAAAAGGTATGATGAAAAGATGTGTCTTTTCATCCACAACCGCCGGCCACCAACCGCCATCTCTGAACAATCACAATGGTTCATGAACAGTCACGTTGGTTCAATGGCACCGTTTCACTTAGTATAAATAGGGATCAAATGTAATCGATTTTTTTTAACTTCTCTCTGAATAAAATGAAACTTTTGTTTGATTAAAGATCCTGTGATATCCATCAATTAGTTCCAACCTAAACCAGTGTAGGAAGATGTATGATAAAGATGAAAAGAAATGAAACCAAGAAAGATGATACACGTGTACTCCATATTGAAGATTTGATCATGATATATTTATTATTTTATATATTACTGGATCATCATACACTGCTTGTGATTTGCATCTTTCTCACAATATGGATTCAAGCTTAATTTGGTGGCATCATCAGGATGTTTCTAGTTTCCCGTTCATGTATTAACCCTAAAGTATAATTGCATTGCATTACTAAGGTGGTGTTTGTTTTTTAAGAGGTGCTGAAATCTGAATTCTTAATTCATTTATGATTTATAAGAGGTGGTGCTCAAGTCTGATAAATCAATGAGACTGTTTGTTTTTGTAAATCGATAAATGTCTGAATTTCTTTAAATATGTATTTGACCCATTAAAATATATATATATATATAAATTAGTCAATTTCACATATTTATGCATCATCGTTACGAAATTTACATCTAAATTATAAAATTAGCATTCATTTAAATGAATACATTTAATCGATAATAATGTGTTTACATTATATAAATTTAAACTTGAAAGTAACCTAATTATATTAAATTGAGTTTTATTATAATTCAAGTGAATCGATTGAAAGAAATGATCTATTAATGTTAATGCATTGAGAATAATAAGAGGCAAATAAGAAATTGGTTGACCGGTAAGAGGAAGATAAGACATAAGTGACTCGGAAAATTTGGAAAAACTGAATGACTCTACCTGTTAACGAATGAGACATAAGAGACTAATAAGCTACAGTTTTTTTCTATATATGTTGTATTCTGTCTAATTCCGTTTTTGATCTCATCTGTAATCTAGTTAGCAATCGCACAATTAAGGTTATCGATCGTTGTCAAGCAACATCAAGATCCGTCTTAATATTGTGGTGATTCCTTTATCATCGTTGATTAATTCCACATCTTTCTTGCTCAGTTATCATGAAGGTTAGGAAAGGTTCTGCTTTTTTTTTCTCTTCTGATCGGTATATATCTTCAAGCTGTAGGAATATTCTTGGCCCATTAGGTTTGATTTTTCGTAAAACTAAGAATACTTCAATCACAGACGCATCAAGACACATTTTACGTGTTAGATTAATTTGATAAGTTAAGATGCTGCTTTTACACTTTCGCGGATGTAATGATTAGGCGCATTTAGATAATGCACGCCATTAACATCAGTCGAGTAGTATCAAACTATCAACAGTAAGAGTTTTCAATAATGCAGGAATAATAGACCTAAGCATTGTAGGTTAATTTCCATGATGTTTAGAAGTCCTAAAGTAAGTGACCCCTTATGATTCTCTAGCACACCACACATATATAAATCTGTTTGATTCGAATCTTTAATTAGTCCTTTCACCGTTAACGTATCTACTAATTTATTATTGCATAAAATGATTTGAAGGCTACTTATCCTTGATTGAATTGGTGAATTTTGTTTAAATCCCTCATCATATTCAAAAAGATTAATATGAACCATCAACTGAAAGTTGAGTGTTACTACAAGTTTGTCGTCCACTGAGTTAGCTAGCTAGCTAGCTTTTCAGGCGCATGCAAAAACCAATGTGGATCTTGAAAAAGACCAACTAGGAATCTTGATTGTCTTCCATGGAAGATTTTTAGAGCATCTTGGGCCCAAGATTCCTGTACACCATCTTCTATATTGGGCAGGTTCATTGTAGGGATAAACTTGACTAGGATGGTCTTGGGGAATGTTTGGTGTAGGGTATATATATATATATATATATATATATATATATATATATATATATATATATATATATATGGGTGGTATTGGGTACAAACCAAATAGATTGTACAAACTGTACAAACCCATCTCCACAAATCACGTAACTTCTTTTCTTATATCCATAAGGGTATTTTAGGGCTTTTAGCATATTTTTAAATATATTATTTTACCCTTTGTAACTGTTAGATGAAAAACTAAATTCATCGTCCGGCACCGACGACCGGAAAATATAGATTCATGAAGCCAAATTATATATTCATGAAGCCAGATTACAGATTCATGAAGCCAGATTGAGTTTGTAGGGTTTGTACAATCCATTTGGTTTGTATTTGATACTCATCCTATATATATATATATATATATATATATATATATATATATATATATATATATAGACATGATCATACGAGAATGATAACGATTTAAAAGAATAAAAGAATAGCTCTCAACCATTCATTTTTAAAAACAATTCCAAAATTACTAATTTCCAAAAATTAGACTAAAAGGGCAAATATGTCAAACTATTTTACTGATTATTTTTGGAATATTTTAAATCCCATTATTTCTCATTCACATCTCTCTCTCTCTCTCTCTCTCTCTCTTGGACGTTGATCCCCTCCCTCCCCTTATTTTTCTTTATCTAGGGTTTATTGAAAAAAAGTTGTTTTGGGTTCTTTGCAGCCGCTGCACCTGCTCATCGTCGCCGCCGCTGCACCTGCTCGTCTGTCGGCGACGAGCACAACCACCATCGACGACCTTCTTCTCACCTCCGCCGCTGCACCTGCTCGTCTGCCGGCGACGAGCACAACCACCATCGGCGACCTTCTTCTCACCTCCGCCGCTGCACCTGCTCGATGCGCTCCCTCTTCTCGATTTCTCGTCGCACGACCGCCCTTCGCCGTCGTCTCCGTCAACCGCAGTCGCCATCTCGATTTCTCTCCATCTCTCAATCTAAACCAAGCGCAAACCGCCGGCCGCTACTTCTTCTCGACCATCGAACGCCGCCACCACCAGACGTCGGCGCTCTCTTCATCCCGTTCTTCTGTTCACCTGTGGCGCAACCACCGCTGCCGATCTCTCTCTCTCTCTCTCTCTCTTTTATGATATTATGTGATTTTAGGTTTCTCTATTAATCACAAGTGATTTTATGTTTCTCTATTGTTAATCACAAGTGATTTAGGCTTGGATTATGTGATATTATGTGATTTTAGGTTTCTCTATTGTTAATAACAAGTCATTTTAGGTTTATCTATTGTTAATCACAAGTGATATTATGTGATTTTAGGTTTCCCTATAACAGAATTTAGGTTTCTCTATTGTTAATCACAAGTGATATTATGTGATTGTTGTTTCTCTATTGATTATCACAAGTGATATTCTATAACATATTTTGTGTTTTTTTATTGTTAATCATGAGTGATATTACACTTAAACAATTTATCCAATTTTCTTTACAGTAAATCATTTGTGATTTTGGGCTGCATATTCACGATTTGCTTGAACAACCGAACAAAACGAGATGAACACTCAATTACATGAACTTTATTTGATATATATGCTTTTGATTTCGGTAAGATATTGTGACTCCTTATTTTTTGGAAGTCAACACTATCCTAAATTAATTCATATCATAAAATGACCTTAATACCCTTTTAGTCTGATTTTTGGAAATTATTATTTTTGGAATTGTTTTTAAAAATGAATGGTTGAGAGTTATTCCTTTATTCTTTTAAACACCATCCATTCTCGTTTGAACTCACCTCTCTCTCTATATATATAGTGCCCTTCTTTTGTTAACCACTCATTTAGTGTTAACCAATCAGGACCATTAATCATGAAAATCAATGGCTAGGATTAAACTGATTTTTAATTCCTAATTTAAAAAAAACGGTTTAACATTATAGGAAGCATATATGCACAGGGGTAATATTGTCAATTATCAACCATCTCTAATTATTAGATAAGGAAACCATAAGATGTCGATAATCAGTTTCCTATAATCTATATATATATATATATATATATATAGAGGAAGGTTCAAACGAGGAGCACACCAAAACGTGAGAACGTGAGGAGCAATTGACAGTTATGAATCACATGTGATTGGCAGTTGTGGATCACATGTGATTCACAACTGATCTGGAGGAGCAATTGACAGTTATGAATCACATATGATTAACAGTTGTGAATCATTAATGATCCGCGACTTGCCACCTCGCGCCACGCCTCGCGCCACATCTTGCGCGAATTTTCGATTTGTTCCGATTTTTTAGCAGTTGTTGATCACATGTGATCAGAAGCATGGGAGTGCTCCTCACGTTCTCTTAAATTGATGCGCTCCTCGTTTGAACCCGCCTCTCTCTCTCTCTCTCTCTCTATATATATATATATATATATATACATATATATATATATATATATTACCCCATGCACGTCTAAGGGGCCCTTGTGCCTTGTGCTATATATTGTGTAGCTTTAAAGCAAGTGGTAATGGAGACTGGTCATTCCATGAACATAGAATCTAAATGGGACAACCAATATAAAGGTAAAAAACGTATCATCATCACGTACAACAAGTGGTGAATGGTGTTGCATAGATCGATATTTCTAGTTATCTGAATCATATTTACATTTGGAATAGATAATCATGTTCTATTGTTTTTGGTTTTATAACTATACATCTACACTTTATGACCTAGGTTTTAATGCTTCACAAATGGGGTTATGCTAGTTAACTTTCGGGTTTTAGGGAGTTTCTTAATTTAAGCCGAATGGTGGTTTTCAAGGGCAATAAGTTGTAGGAGTTTGTGTTAAGAGTTCGAGGAGACGCAAGACTATAAGGTAGACGAGGGGTGGAGATCTAGATGGGAGGAAGATTGGGAGCTGGATAGGTAATAGATAGTGGTGGATCCAGGGTTTTTGCCTAGTGGAAAACCTTTAAGGCAGATTAAAGACCCGTAAAGTCGTCAGATGTGTTTTTACCTTAATTCCACGATTTCGAGAGATTTTTGAAGTTTTTGGTTGATTTCGAGGGATTTTTAAGTTTTTTTTGTCGATTTTGAGAGACTTTTTCGGTTTTTTGTTTGATTTCGAAAAACCTTTTTTGTTGATTTAAGGTACTTTCTTTGGTTTTTTTGGTTTGTGGAAGAACATGCGGAAAAACAGTAGGGGAACTATGCGGAAAAAATGTTTTTTCTTCTTTTTTTTTACTTTAGTGGGGGACCCATCCCATCCCCCACCATTTCTATCCCTAGGGGTTAGGGTTAGAGCCGATAGTTATAGTTCATGTTTTTTCATGTACTTGCCTCCATTGTATTGCTATTGTTTACTTGTGTTTAGCTTTTCAAAGTTTATGGTTACCCATTTTCTTTCTTTCAAACACTTTTCACAAGCTAATATATAGTCTTCGTCACACAAATAGTCACTCTACTTAGGTATATGTCAAATATGCGTACATCCTACTCTTCCTAGACCTCACCTCCTGGTAGGATATACTAGACTCATTTGGTTTGGTTTTTGTTGTTGTTGTTAGGTGAGAGATTACCGTCTACCCTAACAACAAGTCACAACGCTAATTGAAATGAAATAAAATCGGAACACAAATTCTGAAAAACTCATAAACCAACAATTACTTCTTTTATTAAACTCATACAAAAATACAAACCCTAATTCTAGATAAGATATCTAACTAGAGAGAGAGAGTATTCTGAAGTATGTAAACGAAAAATGAAATGAATGAATTGAAGAATCAGATTACAAAACACTTTATATAATCCAGCTCCATTGTTCAACTTTAGTCCTCCAACTTCTCAGCACAATACTCCGCTACCCCTTGTTTCTCACAAGAAGTGAGGCGCAACCCACTTGTATCACAGGCTTGTCGAATTCAGTCCTTCTAGTTACATTCCAGCATTATACTGAGATATTTCCTATAATTCCTACAAACACACACACTCAAAATAAATTAACTTAATAAATAAGATTGGTGACAAGATTGATAAGAAATAATAACATTTTAACACCCTCCCTCAATCTTGACACTTGAATAAGTTCAACATGTGTAACTTATCACAAAGATAGTTATGTTGACTTATTCCAAGAGATTTGGTAAAAATATCAGCAGGATTTTCAGAAGAAGATACGTTAACCATTTTAATCATTCCTGAAGCAACTTTCTCCCGTACTTGATGAACATCGATTTCAATATGTTTTGTACGTTCATGAAATACAGGATTATTTGCAATCTGAATTGCTGCCTTATTATCACAATTAAAATTTACTGGAAGTAAATTTATCACTTTCAAATCCTTTAATAAACTAAGAATCCATATAATTTCACACAGAGCTGCTGCCATTGCTCTGTATTCAGATTCCGCAGAAGAACGAGAAACACAAGTTTGTTTCTTGCTCTTCCATGAAATCATGGAATTTCCCAAGAAAACACAATAACCAGATACAGACCTTCTTGTAGACAAACACTTCCCCCAATCAGCATCAGCAAAAACATTCAACTTAAACTCAGAAGAAACAGAAAAATTGATACCTTTTCCTGGAGAAGCCTTAAGATATCGCAAAACTCTTAAGGCTAACTTTAAATGAGACTGCCTTGGTGCATGCATAAACTGACTAAGGCAGTGAACAGTAAAAGCTATATCTGGCCTTGTAGCCAACAAGTAAATCAACTTACCAGATAACTTTTGATACCCAGTAAAATCATTTAATAGAGTATCTTTTGAATCAGAACCAAGAAAATCTGTCACAACTAAATTCATGTCCATAGGTGTTCCTATTGGCTTAACACCCAAATATCCAAATTCATTTAAAAGCTCCAAACAGTATTTTCGTTGTGACAAGCAAATTCCTTTTTCCGTTTTCAAAATTTCTATCCCTAAAAAGAATTTCAGCTCACCCAGATCTTTTATCTTAAAATTTGATTTCAAATGTTTCTTGACTTTGTTAATCTCAACAGAACAGTTTCCAGTCAATATAATATCATCTACATATACTAACAATATAAGAAACACAGAACCTACAGACTTAGTAAACAATGAATACTCACAAGAACTTTGAACAAATCCATTCTCAAACAAACAAGATGAAAGCTTTTCATACCATTGACGAGGAGCCTGTTTCAAACCATATAAAGACTTGACTAATTTGCAAACACGTTTTTCATTTTTTGAAAAATATCCAGGAGGCAAAGACATATAAACTTCTTCATCCAAATCACCATATAAAAAAGCATTATTCACATCTAACTGATACAGATTCCAATTATTTTGTACAGCAAGTGCAATAACAGATCGAACAGTAACCATTTTAACTACTGGTGAAAAAGTTTCTTCATAATCCAGACCCTCCCTCTGTGAATACCCTTTTGCAACTAATCTGGCCTTAAACCGTTCTACCTCTCCTGTAGATTTATATTTAACTTTGTAAATCCATCTACAGCCTATTGGTTTTCTACCATGAGGTAAATAAGTCAACACCCAAGTCCTATTTCTATACAAAGCTTCCATCTCATCATTCATTGCATTTACCCAATTTTGATCTTTAGATGCTTCAAAGAAACTATTTGGTTCTACAGTCTTATTTAAAGTAGTAACAAAACAAAACTGATTTTTGTTAAGGGAAGCATAGTTTACTACCTTTTCCAGCCCATATTTTACTTTCCCTTCAATAACATAGTCAGTAAAATGTTTAGGTAAATTTGAAAGTCTACTAGATTTTCTAGTGGAATTGACCAATTGTTGATTAGAAGTACCCTCAGAAGGGGACCTCAAAGTTTCAGCTTGATCTTGAACTCTTAAGGGACTATATTCAGTCTCACCAAGATCACCGGCAGCTACCTCAGTACCACCAAGGATCTGAGATCCGGCAGAATTATTCTGATTAAACAAATTATCAGTTGTGTCACTGATAACATTTTCTGGGCTACTATCCAGGTAATCTGAGTTACTTTGATCATCAATGTTACCAAAATTTGGCTTACTTTGAGTATGCTCCCTATTATCATCATAGGGTATTCCAGAAGTAAACTCATTAGACTGAACAAAAATGGAATCAAAGAAATTTAAGGTATTTATGTTGTTAGAATTGTTGTCTTGCTTGTCACTACTCATCTTAAATGGGAATATAGTCTCATAAAATTTAACATCACGAGAAACTAAAATTTGTTTTGATTCAAGACTATATAATCTATACCCCTTTTTTGAATTTGAATACCCAAGCAAGACACATTTCTCAGCCCTAGAAGAAAACTTATCATTAACATTTGGTTTCATCGCAAAACAAAGGCATCCAAAATTTCTAAGATGAGAAAGCACAGGAGAGAAACCAAAAACCATTTCATAAGGAGATTTACCATTTAAAACAGATGAAGGAGTTCTATTTATAAGATATGTGGCTGTGAGAATACACTCACTCCACATGTTTAATGGGATATCCCCTTGAAACATTAGGGCACGAGCAACATTCAACAAATGTCTATGCTTACGTTCCACAACACCATTTTGTTGTGGAGTATAAACACAAGACGTTTGATGCAAAATTCCATTTATTTTAAAAAATTCATTCAGCCTATTGTTGACAAACTCAGTCCCATTGTCACTACGAAAATTTTTTACAGACTTCCCAAATTGAGTGACAAGCAATCTGTGAAAAGCAACTATGTTATCATAGACTTCATCCTTATTTTTTAACAAATAGACCCATACAGAACGAGTATAATCATCAACCACAGTTAAAAAATATCGATAGCCTTCTCTACTATTCACACGATAAGGACCCCAAAGATCAATATGAACCAAATCTCCCAAATTAGTAGTATTATGACTACTTAACTTGAATTTGTCCCTAGCTTGTTTAGCTTTGTGACAAATTTCACACGGAGCTATATCACTGTTATTTTTAATTTCCAATTTATCTTTTAAGACAGTTAACACAGGATCTGCAGGATGTCCTAATCGTGTGTGCCAGAGATGGCGAGAAACATTACAAAAAATTGACATATTTGAGTTACTACTCCTATTATTGAACATATTTGAATTAGTAACTTGATAAGTATCAACCTGATCAAACACATATAAACCACCATGTTCACTACCAGTCCCCACTATGTTCATTGCAGGAAAGTCCTGAATAAAAAAACACTTATACTCATTAAATCCTACAAAAATCTTGTTATCCCTAGCTAATTTGTGCACAGACAACAAATTCACATGAAAATCAGGAACAACGAGAACATCAAACATGATGACCTTATTGTTCAGTTTAAAGTTTCCAATTTTATTTATTACTACTTCAGCACCATTTGGTTGTGTAACTTTTAATTTTAAATCAGCTATATCAACCACATTTTCTAGATAAGCAACAGATGAAGTCATGTGCTGGGTAGCACCTGAGTCAATGATCCATCCATGCTTATTTAGATTATTAATTTTTGAAGTAACATTGGAAATATTAGCCATTCCACAAAACATACCAGCCATATTAACAGCAACACCATCATTTTGTTTCTGATCTATAAGAGACAGCAACTTGTTAATCTGTTCTTCAGTGAGGGATGAGTACATAGGGGGATGACTAGAACTTTCAGTGGTAGCAACATTGTTAGAGAAGGATTTTCCAGATTGATTAGTTTTATTTTTGGTAAATTGAAAATCCTTTGGAAAACCAATTAGCTTAAAGCAACGTTCAATAGTATGACCAGATGCCCCACAATGCTTACATGACAGAAAACCTTTACCAGATTGTTTTTTGTTATTAGAAGGGGGTTTTCCAAAAAAAGCAGTATTTTGACCTTTTGTATCAACAGCAGGACGAACCACACCTCTGTGTGACTCCTCTCTGGATACCAAGGAAAATGCTGTTTTGACCGAAGGCAATAGGTCAGTTAGCAATATGTTACTTCTAATATTAATATACATATCATCAAGACCCATGAGAAACTGCATTAGTTTTAGTAATTGATTGTGAGTAGTAAATTCATGAGACGCGTTGCAAGTACATGATGGTAACTTTATTAAGGCATCAAACTGTTTCCAAAGGGAATTCAACTTATGATAGTACTCAGAAACAGGTAAGCCATTTTGCCTTAGGGAATTAATTTTCTGATGCAAATTAAACATAACAGAACCATCAATCTTATCATAGGTTTCCTTGAGTTTTTCCCATACTTCAGAGGCAACTCTGGAGAACACTTGGCTAACAAACAGGTCATCAGAAATGGAGGCTAAAATCCACGAAAGAACCACAGAATTACACCTATCCCACTGTTTTCCTAAAACTTCGTTACCAGTTGGTCTAACAATGGTTCGATTTATAAAACCCAACTTATTCTTTGTTTCTAAAGCCAATATCATAGCACAGGACCATACTTTGTAATTCTCAGTACCACTTAATTTCATAGTTAAAATCGAAGCACATGAAGTATCACTTGGATGAAGATACAGAGGATCCCCAAAATCAAGTTTAGCAATAAGAGATGGCTCTGCTTGATTTTTGGGATCGTCCTCACCACCAGCCATAACAACAGTAGAAAGAATCACACACGGCAAAAACTAGAAGAATAGGACAGGATTCCTTGCCACTCTAGGTGGTAGGTCAAGTCAATCCTCTAGTTACCAAACAAGAATAAGATGAGAAACATATCACACACAGAGGGGTAAGGAACAAAAGGACTTACAGCGTAGGTAGCGATAGCAACTGTAAAACAACAACTTACTGGAAGCAACCAGAGTAATCAATCAATAGCACAGCGGATCGAAGAGGAACAGTCTCTGAAGAGGAGACTAACGGTCACAAGGTATCTTTACAACAGAGATAAGAATCAACCTGAACAAAGAGAAAACAACCAGACAGACAAGAGAACAACACAAGTGAGTGAAGCAAACTTCAGATAAGCCTCAACTTATATTATACCTTTACTAGATCTGATGATTAACAGAGAGTATAGAGAACCAAAAAAGGATCTAACCAAAGTTAGATCAGGCCTCACATGAGAATAACTCAGTTCATTAGCCCAACAAAGTTGAAAAAACAAAATGATTTGTTAAACAACAAAAAAAAATTCTCACAAAGGCAGATCTGTAGTTAGAAAACACAGATCTGAAGAGATTTGATTTAAAACAGGCAGAAGAAGTTGAGTAACCTACAAGAGATCTAAAGAGAAACTTGTAGATCTCAACTAATCAGACAAAATCTAAAACAAACCAAGAACCACAGTTGAGAAAGGAAAGATCTGAACAGATTTATTAAAAACCAGAAAAAGAAAGCAATCTACACACAAGTCCTTAAACAAACATGTAGACTTAAGAGGACGTTCGCAAGGTCAAACACAGATCAACCCAGATGCCGATTGGATCTATAGAGGAAGTGCGGACAGATCCGAGGTTTTAAAACCTCCTATACACAGAACAACTACAGATCTAACCACAGAACGTTTAGATCTATAGAAGATGTGAACAAGGATGAAGAACACACAACAGATCTAAGAGAAAACGGCAAACAGATCTAGGTATCAAGAAAAAAAAAACTTACACCAGTAAGAACTAGGTAAACACTATACACAAGATACCAGATCTAAGAAAGTGAGAAAATCCAAGAAGAACTTGTCAAAAAAACGCTGTTAATGGTTATAATCTTGTGAGACCAAGAGAAAACGTTCAGGTTCATCGATTGAACAAGAACACTTCACGGTTTTGACAAGAACAAAAAACAGACGTTGATATTTTGAAAACAGATTTGTAAAACAAAATCTTACAGAAAACAGAGAAGTTCTTCCTTTGTAAAAAACACGAAACAACAACTGCGATGAGAATCAAACACTCACCACAGAAAGAAGAATGTTGATTTTGAGGGGATCGATCAAGCACTACGCTCTGATACCATCTGAAAAACTCATAAACCAACAATTACTTCTTTTATTAAACTCATACAAAAATACAAACCCTAATTCTAGATAAGATATCTAACTAGAGAGAGAGAGTATTCTGAAGTATGTAAACGAAAAATGAAATGAATGAATTGAAGAATCAGATTACAAAACACTTTATATAATCCAGCTCCATTGTTCAACTTTAGTCCTCCAACTTCTCAGCACAATACTCCGCTACCCCTTGTTTCTCACAAGAAGTGAGGCGCAACCCACTTGTATCACAGGCTTGTCGAATTCAGTCCTTCTAGTTACATTCCGGCATTATACTGAGATATTTCCTATAATTCCTACAAACACACACACTCAAAATAAATTAACTTAATAAATAAGATTGGTGACAAGATTGATAAGAAATAATAACATTTTAACACAGATGATATAACGTGGTTCCATAATATTGTTACAATTGTGCATCTACGTCCATAAACAAACCCAATATGGCTTTATATATTATTATCAAACAATTAATGTAGGTTATAGGTATCTCATCAGTGATACAACCCCCCATGCACCCCCTGCGTGGATGGAGATGACTTTATTGCCCTCCACCTAAGCGGCACATAAATTGATATAAGGAATTAAAAAGTGAATTACAAATTAAAGAAAGTTAGAACTTAGAAGTAAAGTTGGAATTGAAACATATAGTGGAAAACCCAATTGTTTTAGTCTGTCCTTTAATGGGGTAACAAAGATTCATGATATGATGCATCTTTGCATTGCAGATAGTGGTGTAATTATTGCACAGATTCATGAAGAACAAGCTGAAAAAGCTTTAAGTAATGGGTTAGTTATGGAATGATTTCTTTTCTTGATTGAAAATAGGGTTGATGCATATCAAAAAGAGGGTTTCAAGATTGGAATGAAAGTGATTGAAACCCATATGTTCACTTGGGTCAATTTGTAGGTTATCTTGATCTTATCAAAGTTATGCTTTTTCACAGTCAAAAAGCTACTCCTATATATACTGATTACCATTCAGATGATGATGATGGTGAGGGTGAAGGTGATTGGAACCGGCTCAAAGTTACGTTTTGTTTAAATGGTTGAAGATTGTTCGTAATATTTGTACCGAAGAATATTCGAGTGCCTCAGTTGATTGAAATTTATTGATAATAACCTAAACATTAGGAATTTAAATCTTCGAAAGGTTAATAGTCCGACGAATTAGTAGAAAGAGCTAACAATAAGGGGTCGTTTGGTTCGCAGAATGGAATTTGATGAAATTGGAATCCATCAAATAAATTTGACTTTGAAGGAATTGGAATTGAATTTGACGATACACTTTGATTGTGTTTGGTTGGATGGAATTGGAATGGAATCTCCATCTTTGTTTTGGGGGAGGGAGGTGGCGGGGGCAGAAGGGGTTGGGTGTGGCAACGGCGATATGATGGGGTGGGCAGGGGTGGGGTAAGGGGCGAGGGGCACAACTGGGTGGGGGTGGCAGTAGGAGGGGTTGGCAGAGGTGGGGTGAGGGTGGTTAAATTGTGTTACATTTGCCACCAAATGGAATTCAAATACTTCACACATGGTAAAGAATGATCATATCTCTCAACCGTGGAATTTAGTGGAATCCTATCCATTCATTATGTGAACCAAACATCACTAATAAGGAATTTGGTCATGGAATTTGTCATTCCAATTCTATCAAATTCCTTTGAATTCTACGAACCAAAGAACCCTTAAGGGTGCGTTTGGTTCGCATAATGTTTTTGGGTGGAATGAAATCTGTCAAAGGAATTTGACTTTGAAGGAATTGGAATGGAATGTTATCAGATTTGACCACTTGTTTAGTTAACATACATTGGAATGGAATCTGCTAAAGGAATTGGATATTGTCTGTTTGTTTAACATAATGTAGCTTTGAAATTGGAATTAAATATTAGTTAATGACCAAAATACCCTTTTTAAAAATTTGAACCATCGGTGATGGTCGGCGGTGGAGGATCAGAACGGTGATGGTCGACGGTAGTGGATCAGAACGGTGGTGGCCGGCGGTGATTCAGAACGGTGGTCGGCGACGATTCAGGTCGATGGTGGTTGGCGGTGGTTCAGGTCGGTGGTGGTCGGCGACGACTTAGAACGGTGGTGGTCAGCGGTGGTCGGCGGTGTCTGAGATCGGTGGCGGTAGACGGTGGCTCACAATGGTGGTGGTCGGCGGTGGTTCATAACGCTGGTGGTCATCGGTGGTTCAGTTCGGTGGTGGTCGGCGGCGGTTCAGTTGGGTGTTGGTCGGCGACGACTTAGAACGGTGGTGGTCAGCGGTGGTTCAGGTCGGTGGTGGTCGGCGGCGGTTCAGGTCGGTGGTGGTCGGCGGCGACTTAGAACGGTGGTGGTCGGCGGTGGTTCAGGTCGGTGATGGTCGCGGTGGCTGAGATCGGTGGCGGTCGACAGTGGATCATAACGGTGGTGGTCGGTGGTGGTTCATAACGGTGGTTCAGAACGGTGGTGGTCGGTGGTGGTTCAGAACGGTGGTGGCCGGAGTAGGAAAGATGGGGATAGTTTTGTCTTTTTGAGAAAATTGGGTGGAATGGAATTGAATTCCTTCTCATTTGTGATGGAATGACCAAATCCATGAATGGTAAAATGTGTGGAATTCAATTCCATTCCATAGGTAACCAAACGCCCGGACGAAATTTGGTCAATGGAATTGATCATTCCAATTCTTTCCAATTCCGAAGGAATCCTGCGAACCAAACGCACCCCCTAAGTTTCAACAAGTGTCGTCAACTATGTCATCATTAGCCAATTATTGGAGTTTTTAACCGTGACATTCAAGGGATGTTTGCTTAAACGTATTAATCAGTAATTAATGGGATTGACAATCTAAACACCCTAATTAGATTTGAATCTCAACTTTCTGTTTCCAACGATATTCCTTATTAAGGACGCGTTTTAACGGATAAATGACAAACATTTTTAATCTCTCAATTGGTTTAATCATCTTGGGACAAGATTTTCCCATTTTCATTCTTTTTTCTTCAAGTTCTTTTTTATTAAACATAAAGGAAATTGAAAGAAATTAAAGTTGTTTACTTTATTGAAACTTAGAAGCATGCCTAAAGAAAATATCTAACGACTTTTGTAGATTCTTAAGTTGCTATCGGAAGTGATGGGTGGTGGTGGTGGTGGATGGTGGTGAAAAAAGCCAAAAGCAAAGAGGGTTGATTTGGGTGGGTAAATAACACTACATAGTAGCAGCCAAATGTCGATTAAGGTCAAGTAGGATATTCCCAAATCACAATGGCCTAATTCTATGTCTGAATCTGCCCCATCGTTATATTATTATTGCAAATACTGATAATAATTTAACTGAACCGAATCGAATCGAATCGAATCGAAAATGTTTTAAAACGTTTCTTTTTGTTTGTTATCTTTATTATTGAAAATTTTGAAGAAAAAAAAAACAAACGGGAAATCAATATAATAGTTGGTAGCAACTCATGCATACCCAATAGTTTATATGTTTATATCAAAATTTTAAGATAGGAAATAACTCATTTGTCTTTCAAATATTAAACAAAGATACTTTTAGAGCATCTCCAACAATTTTTAATAGATTTTTTAAATTAAAGAATCAAAAGTTAGCATTTTTAAAAAAATTACACTAATCTCTAACAGATTCTCTATTTTAAAGATTTTAACACGAGTTATATTAATATAATATTATCTAATTTATCTTTCTAATACACTTTTTTTAAAAATTTAATATAAAATGATAAAAGTTCAATTCCATTGGTGGGATTGAATAAAATAATTATTTATCTCTCCTACCATCAAGTTTTAGAGAGTTCTCTAAACTTGAAATTTTTTAAGTTTTTTCGATTATAGCAAACAAAATAAAAAAGCTGTTGGAGAGGTTTAGGGAACAAAAACTCAATTTTTTTTATTTTAGCAAAGTTGTTGGTCTTATACTGTAATGTTGGAAAAAAAACTAGTTTCTTATTTTCAAATTAAGTTACGCTTTAGTTTTTATAGATCGATAGAAGTTATATTTTTAGTGCATTTAGATGATAGAAAATTATCATATAAATTACTTTTTATAAAGGATGTTTTGATGTACATTTTTTTGAAACGACAATATTATTAACAACCAATACCAAACAAATACACAAACGTTCAACAGCCCGAATCAAATACAACAAAAACAACAAACTAAGCAAACACCACGAGGTAGACGATAACACTACAGAGCTTGCCTGTAAGGCCCTGGACGAACAGCTCCAGTTTGTGAGAGCCAAACCAAAACAACCCGCCTCTAACAGCCATCCAAACAGGCCCATTGCAGCTGTATACACACAACCAATTATTAAGCAATTTTCAGGCCCGCTCCGTGATCTAAAGCCTCAGACTGCATTTGCAGATGGCATGCCAAAACATGCCCTGCAGGTTAAGTGTTTTTGTGGTTGTCTCGGGTCAGCAGCTGCACCGAATCAGCACTGCTTAACGCGAGCAGGACCACTTCGATCCTTTTTTCACGTTCCAATGTTGTTTGTACCCTTCTTTTCCGCCAATTATTCCACACGAGCCCGTTCCCTTTACCCCTCCACTGGGCGCGACAACCACAACCCCCAATCCATTAGAAGACCCTTCTTTCGCTTGGTAACCCAGTCAAACGTCTTCAATTGGAACTCAAAAAATTTGTCGACCAACGTACCGTTATCCTTGGCGAACACTAGTTTGTTCCGGTTAGCCCAAATTAGATATAGTAAGCATCCAATTAAACCTTCCCATCGTCTTGACCCCCTTGGGGAAAGTCCCGAGTTAGCCGTACCATTCGTGACTTCCTCTAAGGAGTTGCACGAGCCCATGTCCACGTTCCACCACCTCCCCACTTGGTCCCATAGTTTCCTCACCTCAACGCACGTCACTAGCTGTAACACCCTAAAAATCAGGGCCAATTTAAACCTTAAAATTCAACAGGGTTAATCATAATACCATCCAAACTTTTATACATACGTAGATAATTAACTATGAGGATTCATATATAAATTTCGAATTCTCAAAACAACCTATTAATCTAATCCTGTCAACTACGATTAGATTAAATTTGTTGTCTAAGTCATTCATCAAAAGCATCCTCGCATCAGCTAACTTCTCCACTTATCACCAAAAGTTGGATACCAAAACACTCGTCCCTCTTCCCATTACTTCCCCGAGCTCGTACCTGGTAAGAAAACTTAATTTGAAACGGTTAGGCTTACGCCTAGTGAAAATATCCATTTTCAAATTAAAACATTATCAACTTTGGAAACTCAATTATTCAAAGCGTATAAACAAACCTGGTTTGCCACCATTCTTACCGTACTCGTACTCATCTTGCGATGACGGGAAGATACCCGATTCCATGAGTATGACTAACATTCAAAAAGTCGTATCATCACATACGAGATCCTACTACGAATCATTACAGATTCTAGATCATAGCTCATATCCAAGAAATTACAAGTTACTTTATGCCTATTTCTTGGAATGGAAGTAGAGATTACAATTTAATTTATGCCTATCTCTGACCTTCCCATAGAAATCAGAATTACAAGTTAGTTTATGCCTATCCAAGATTTCTACTCACAATACGAAATGGGAATTACAATTTACTTTATGCATATTCCACATTTCAGGTCAACGGGAATTACAAGTTACTTTATGCCTATTCCCTAAAGTTAATACGAATAGCAATTATACTTTGCCTATTCACTAAAATCAATACGAATAGCAATTATACTTTGCCTATTCCACTTCTCAACAAGAATAGCAATTATACTTTGCATATTCAATCATTTCAACATGAATATCAATTATACTTTGCCTATTCAATCATTTCTACATGAATAGCAATTCTACTTTGCCTATTCAATCATTTCAACATGAATAGCAATTCTACTTTGCCTATTCAATCATTTCAACATGAATAGCAATTCTACTTTGCCTATTTAATCATTTCAACATGAATAACAATTCTACTTTGCCTATCCAATCATTTCTACATGAATAGCAATTCTACTTTGCCTATTCAATTATCAAATAATACTAGTGTCTATAGATCCTTTACACTTCTTAGCATACGTGCATATTTACTCGAATGCACAAAACACTTCATATCGTATTCTCAAAGCTAAAGATTCCAAATAATCTAACATACCCGTATTCTCAACTGTCCCCCTTCGTCGACTTAGCACGGGGGGTTCCGCTACCCGGTTAGCAGATGGGGTCAAGGAGCAACGCCCTTGCGGGGTCTGGGGGCAGCACCCCGAGGAAATTTTTTAGAAATGCTTAACCAGATAAATGCATCCGGAAACTATATCCGGAAAAGTATTCCGAACTCAAAGTCCGGAACTATCCGGAACTGGATCCCAAATGAGCGCGGATCCCAACTCGATTTCGAATCCTTAACCCAATTCCGGAACCTATACCCAATTCCAGATCCTTAACCCAATTCCGGATCCTTAACCCAATTCCGGAACTTAACCCAATTCCAAAACTTAACCCAATTCCAGAACCTCGATACTGGGCATTCGATAACACGTCAATTTTGCTCTAAAAGCTCATCTAAATTCAGTTTATTGATCGATTTCGTTTCAATAGATATATACCAAATCATTCAGACAGTTTGTACCCCAAATTCTTACTCAATTTAAATTAAAAGCATTTGAAAAAAGATGAACTCACCTGTATGAAGTTGACCCACTTTCTTCAGCAATAATCCAAAATCAAACCTGAATCCAAGGTTTATAACCAACCCAGAAAACAATCTTTACTTAGGCTATTAATAAATCAGTTGGGGTTTGAAAAGGATTCACAAATCTTACCAAATTCAGATTGCTTTTTCTCTTCTTCTTCTCTCTGTTCTTGACCGACTCCAGCACAAAGAAAGATTGAGCTATTTTCTCAATTCAGTGACCCTCACCTTATCTATACCCAACTTTCATTAAATGACCAATCAGACAATCAAGTTCTAATTTTCAATATTAACTTTAAACTTTGGTCAAAATACAAATTCAACCCTGGAGTTTACATTTACAAATAGTCCACAACTTAGACTAAATTACAATTCGACCTCATTCATATTAAAATATAATATAATGGAAATTCGAGGTGTTACACTAGCGCATGCTCCACCGTTTCAATTTCACAATTACATCTCGAACAAAGGGTCGAGTGGAGGTCAATACCCATTTTGTCCAAGACCGAGCGTACGGGAATCTTGCCTCGTTTCGCCCTCCACAAGAAGATACTTACTTTCTTCGGGATCACCTTACTCCACGATGTAGCCACTGCGTTTTCTCCCCTAGCCGTTCTTTTTTCTTCTAGTAAGAGCCGCAACGTTTTAACCGTAAAGCCCTCTTGAGGATCCACGATCCAAGTTACCCTATCCACAACATCTCCTAAAGGAGAATGGTGGTCCAAGACGCCCCTTAGCTCCTCCAATTCCCCTATCTCCCTCCCTCTCGGCTCCCTCCTCCACCCCATTCCCACACCTGAGTCTCACCACATCTCCTCTTCTTCCCGCTACCACCACCCCTTTATCTACCTCTAGATTGTATAGTCTACTAAACGCCTCCCTTAGCCTCCCTCTTGAAGTCCACCTCTCATCCCAAAAGCGTGTGTTTTCCCCACTACCCACTTTCTTCCCAAAAGAGGTCGAGAACGGAATCCCTTCCCCATCGATTTCCTTCCCCAATTTTATGATACTCTCCCACACCGAGACTCCCCCCGACCCTCCCCTACGGCTCTCCTCCACTAGTCCCCCATCCAACCCATAAAGGCTTTTGATTATTTTAACCCACAATGCATCTTTCTCATTAAAAAACCTCCACTACCATTTTCCAAGCAATCCATGGTTCACGTCTCGAAGCCATCCTATATTTAACCACCCCCTTTTAAATGATCCCAAAACAGAATCCCATTTTACCCATGCACAACCCCTCTTCCCGCTCTCGTTCAATCCACGACCCTCCCCACATCAAAAGAAATTACGACGCACACTCTCAAGTGTTTTTGATATACCTATCGGGGCACTGTTTGGGCAAAATTTCACCAGTATCGACCACTGTTTGGGCAAAATTTCACAGGTCTCGACCACGACCGGTAAGACACATGTTATGAACTATATCTTGTATTAAGATAAGGTCCCGACAAATACCTAAAAAACCTCCGTCGTCCCTCCTAAAAGGTAAGTCGAGAGTTCCTCACGACACTCGACCTCGACGTACCCTACTTCGCACGACCGTCGAGTAGAATCATACGACCTCGGCCGACTAACGCGTTATACGACTGTTATATTTGTTCAGTGATTAATGCAGGAGTCAAAGTCATTAATGGACAACAGCTATAACCGACGAAATCAGTTATGAGCATCTAATCCCACATTGAAGACGACGACCGTTACAACAATCATCAAAGATCTTAATGATTCAATTAAAATCATCCGAAGACTATAAATCCCAAGTTCAATAACAGAAGCAAACGCAAACACTCGAAGAATATTCGTTCGAAGCAAAGAGATCATTCATAGAAGATCGCTCTCGACGCACGACTTTCACTCTCGACCAACAGTTCACACATTGTTTTCACACACGACGCACACTATTTTTACATTTCAAACACTTGTACTTTACATTTCGAAGTCTTTCCCTTCATTTGTATTGTAATCTCTGTACGATCGACACCCGGAACACCAAGGACATCGCCCCTGATTGGCGACCATAGTGCAGCGACGACATCCACTGTCGTCCACAGGTTTTTTCCTCGTTGAGGTTTTTCCTGCGTCATCAAATCCTCTGTCTCATTTTCATTTTTGTCTTTGTCGCACGCCTTTGTCGAATGATTCCTTTCTTTATTTGTTAAAGTGCACATCGACCTTAAGTTGTCCCTTTGGTGCGATTTTTGGCATTAACAGTTTGGCGCCATCCGTGGGACCTCATCTAGAGAAAATCTTCGACAAACGTGCGTTTTACTAACGGTTTCTTGGAGTTTTCTTTGTTCTCTGTTGCAGGAAAATGGCAGCCCCTGGAAATCAGCAGCATGTCATTGCCCAGATGTACCAGGAGCTTGAAGTCGCTCGAAATCAAATCAACGCCATGGCAGAGCAAAGTCGCAGAGCAGCTGAGGAGATCGCACGATTAAGGAATCCCTTTGGACCTCAAAATGGTCCTAGGCCATTCGTTCATAATCCAGGCCAAGGATCGTTCGGTCAGAATGGTCCTCGACCATTCGCGCATAATCCAGGTCCAGGATCAGGTCCGTTCGCTCAGAATCAGCATCCAGGTCCGTTCATGCAGAACCAGCAGCCGGGACCGTTCAATCCAAATCCCCAGTTCGGGACGGTTCCTCTTCAGCATATAAGGCCACCACCCATGCAGAATGGATCACAGCCATTTCAGAATGGATCGCAGCCATTTCAGAATGGGTCGCAGCCATTTCAGAATGTGTCGCAGCCGTTTCAGAATGGATCGCAGCCATTTCAGAATGGGTCGCAGCCGTATTTTGTTCCTTTCAACGGAGACGCCAATGGCTCGTCGCATGGCAATGGCACCAGTTCAGGAATCAATCTGCAAACAGGGGCAAATCTCGACCCCAATGACCCTGTCGCCCAGCGATTGAAAATGCTAGAAGCTTAGAACGAGTGCGTCCTATCTTTGCTCGCCAAGCTACCTGAGGCAGCTGTGCCCGTCGATGTCGAACCTCGATCAGGATTTCAGGCGTCACCCTTCCTCGATGAGATCGCGACCGTTGAGGTCCCAAAGAAATACAACGTCCTCGCCTTCACGCCCAAGTATTCGGGAGTGACCGATCCAACAGAGCACGTCGCGCAGTATAAGCAGCTCATGTGGACGATGTCGATCCCACACATGTATCAGGAGGTATGTATGTGCAAAAGCTTTGGTGCGACTCTCACCGGTCCTGCTCTCCAATGGTTGATCAATCTCAAACCCAAGTCCATCGGGTCGTTCGCTGAATTGGTCAACCAATTCTCCCAGCAATTCGCCAGCTGTCGCAAGATGGAGAAGCAGACCAGTGACATGTATTATGTCGTGCAGAAGACCAGTGAGTCTATCCGCAGTTATTTCAATCGATTCAATGCGGAGATGATCAGCATTCGCAATTGCGACGTCAAGACTGCAATTGAAGCTTATAAGTGTGGTCTGGACGACAGCTCAGGTTTATACATTGACCTGACCAAGTATCCTCCGGAGAATTTTGAAGACGTCCGAGCTCGAACCCTAGCGTACATGAGAGTAGAGGATGACGCTGCCTTTCGTCGCAAGCATACCGACAACAAAAGGTCGTTAGGTGTGAAAAAGCCCGAGTTCAAGACAAAAGCAATTTCCAAAATAGAGCCCGCGCGCCAGATCTCGAACGTCCGATTCAAGACGAAAGCGGAGGCTAAGACCGCGACCAAATTTTCTCAGTACCCCAAGATATCATCTTATGGATTCAAAGGATCCGCTAAAGATTTGGTCGAAGCTCTGAAAACCGCCCAGGCGACTATTCGATGGCCAAAGAAGTCCGATCAGGACGACGCTAAGAAAGACAAATCTAAATGGTGTGACTTTCATGTCGACCATGGTCACGCGACGGATGATTGCATAGCTCTCAAAAAGGAACTGGCGTATCACGTCCCGAAGGGCAATTTAAAAGATATCATCGATGACGTCGTTACTCCAACTAGCGATCATCGACCGTCAACCCCCGAGCATGCAAAGGCCGTCAATTGCATCACTAGTGGTTCCGATGTATGTGGTCTGACGTACTCCGCGGCCAAACGTCACGCCAGTCAAGCGCCTGACGATCGGCCTGTCCCGCGTTCATCAAGGCCTAAAGGAGATTTGGAGTTGGAAGCTATGAAAATCGTATTCAACCAAGACGACCTCGGTGACTCGTACCAGAAACATCATGACGGGTTGATCATTCAACTCACGGTTGGTAATTGTTTAACTCGACGAGTCTTGGTCGATGGGGGCAGTTCAGCGAACGCCATTTTCTTTGACACCATCACGGCCATGGGAATCGATCGTTCGGAAATCACCCGACGTTCGACAACTTTGGTCGGTTTCAATGGAGAAGCGACGAGCACCTATGGAGATATCATTTTGCCCGTCTATGCCGGAGGAATCAACAAGCAGACCAAGTTCAGCGTCATCGACTATGCGTCGGCCTATAACATCATCTTAGGCCGACCATGGATCCATGAGATGAAGGTCGTTCCCTCGACGTATCATCAGACTCTGAAGTTCCCTACGCTGTGGGGAATCCAGGAGATAAAAAGTGAGCCGAAAGTCGCTCGTGATTGCTATAAAACCACTCTGAAGCCGCGAAAATAGACCTTCTATTGTGGCGAATCACGACGACATTTAGTGTATCGTCTTAGAATCGCCACAAGGGGGCAAGATGGTAGCAATAATCAAGACGTCCCACGTAGATGGGCACGACGCGTCAGAAAAGGTACGTCTTCTAAACCCTTTTCTATTTTTTCATACGATTTTTTAACAACAACGGTTACTGACTTAAGCATCGGAGGGTCGTTGGTTAGCCAACGAACAACCTCTGACAATGTTTATTCCGCAGAATCGCACGACAATAATCAAACGACTCTAGTTTCGCAAGGTCGCACGACATAAACGATCAGGTCTATGACTTGATCATCCTTCTACAGGGGCACGCGATTCGAATTAATCGCATGACTTAGTCGTACGATCGCGAGGTCTAGCGACCTCATGATCTAAGTTTCTTAACTTAGAAAAGTTTCATACTCCGAATATATGCTTTAGTCGCATGTGCTTATGTTTGTATATACGATTTAAAAGTCTTGTGACTTACGTCCCAGTTATTGTGTTGCAATGATGCCTAAGTCACACGATTCTTTGTATATTTTATACTTTATGAATTTGACAGTCGATGCGATATTTGTTTGCCAAATATATAAGACGCAAGTTCAACAAAAATCTAAGTTTCATTCATAAACTGTCGATTTACAATCCAAAGGAAAGTGGTTCGACCACTAATAGTCAACAAAAGCAAGGAAAGGTTAAAAGTTTCCTAAAGCTTAGGAGAATCGCCCGCCTCTTTCGCGCGACTAACAGCCTTCAGCTCGTGCAAAGTGTCGTAAAGTTGAATGGTCAACTCGTCGGCGCGCGCCAAGGCCGACTTCTCCCTGTCCAAAGCCACCCTCTCCCTTTCTAGCGCCGCATCCTCTCTTTCAAGAGCAGACGCCACCAGATCTTCGACTCTCGACATCTCAACATATAACGCCAAAGAAGACTGAAATGTCTGTAAACAGTAGGAAGTTCGTTAAATATCCAACGACAACAGCGACAAATGAACCAAGTCTTGAAAGAAAGACTTACCGAGAACGCCAAACCGACAACCTGAGATCCCGCTTCCCTGATCGGAGCTCTCTGAAAACGTTCCTTAAAAGATGGGAGCAAATACTTCCCCAAGTGAGGAAACAACGTCGTCCCGTCTAGGACACTATCCGCTATAAAGTTAGACGTTAACGTAAAGTTAACCGTCGTAACTTCGGCCGACGATGGGGTCGACACCTTAGACACCGGTTTCGTCATTGTCGCCGGAGGCGCCGAACTTGCCGGTGTCGCGTCCATCGTACCGTGAAGGATGGATGACGCCTTCGCCTTCTTAGGCGTGACAACTCTCGATGAGTCATCAGCCCTCGAAGACGGTTCCCTCAGGACTGTCTTCCTGGTTTTCTTTGGAATCCTCGACCCAGCTGTCGAGACATTCTCTCTTTCGCCTCGAAGGGCAAGCATAATCTGCACCCCTCTCTTCTTGGATACCGATTTGCTCTCAGTCGGCACTAGTAAGGAAACACACAAAGCATCAGACAGACAAAATAAACAGAGAAAATAAAAAACTACGGTATGCTTACCAGTCACCTTTTCCTGCTCATCTTCTTCTTCAGAACCTCTCGTGTCTCCCATCACGTCCTCGTCCTCGACCGCCAATTGACGCACGACGAAAGATCGATCATCGACGTTGTGATTCATGAATCTGTCGATCTTGGCTTGGGAATCTTCGTTCGGCTTCACGGCATCGAACTGGATCTCTGAAGGTGACAAAAGAAGAAGAATAAATAAAAAGCATAAATCAAACAATGACATACGTTAAAAACAAAAGAAAAGTATATACCCGTCATGTTCCAATCGGGACGAATCCAACTGTTGTGGAGATCAAGTGAATCAATACGTACGAATACGTATCTAGACTTCCACCCACGATCGTTAACCCCAGTTTTCAAAACCAGGGTACGATCGCTCTTGTACTTGGAATAAGGGCTATAACGCCAGTTCTTGTCTCTCTTGACTTGATAAGCCAACAAGAAATCATTCATGATCATAGGCGACTCCCACTTTGCGGACAATCGCTCAATGACTAGGAAAACTCGCCAGAGTTGGGGCATTAGCTGCCCTGGCGACAGACCGAAATCTCGCATGAAAGCCTTGGATAAAGCTGAATACGGCCATTCAAACCCTATTTTGAAGGGATACTCATATATTACAAAGTATCCTTCAGTACAACTCCCAGGACGTGTACTCCCTGGACTTATCAGTTCTATCTTTCCAGGTATTTTCGCTAAACACCTAAAGGTATTTAAGTCTTCCTGACTCGTGATAGAACTCTTTGGTTCAGACGACATTATTTGTCTGAAAAAAGAGAGGAGCAATTCAGATGAAGATGAGAAAGTAATGCCTTATATAGGCACTCAAGCCTTGAATCACTATAGTCTCTCGCAAATTTGGAAGGGATTCGAAGAAGAACAACAAGAATATCAAGAGGAGATCTTTTCTTAAAACTCTCTGAGATCGTAAACAGAAGAAGATCAATCATAATCTTTACTTATACAAATGATCATGTCAGGTCGAGTCCTCAGATGATCGCCACGCGTCCCCGTCTTTTCGTATGACTACACAGATCATCAACACTTGTCATCGACAGCTGGTAAGCACCATCGTGCGTCGGCATGACGTCACGGCTTTACCCTCTCTTCGATTTCCCTATCTAGTTTGAATTGAACCGATTCAGTTCCAAAACAACCAAGGTATTTTTCAACACAAGACCCTGAACACCCGACAAGTAAAATTTAAAATTCGAATTTGCCATCCTACTTTCAAATTTTGGGGGAAAACTGTTTGAACAAAATTTCAGAGGTCTCGACCACGACTAGAAAAGGTAAGACACATGTTATGAACTATATCTTGTATTAAGATAAGGTCCCAACAAAGACCTAAAAAACCTCCGTCGTCCCTCCTAAAAGGTAAGTCGAGAGTTCCTCACGACACTCGACCTCGACGTCGCCTACTTCGCACGACCGTCGCGTAGAATCATGCGACCTCGGCCGACTAACGCGTTATACGACTGTTATATTTGTTCAGTGATTAATGCAGGAGTCAAAGTCATTAATGGACAACGGCTATAACCGACGAAATCAGTTATGAGCATCTAATCCCACATTGAAGACGACGACCGTTACAACAATCATCAAAGATCTTAATGATTCAATTAAAATCATCCGAAGACTATAAATCCCAAGTTCAATCCTCAGTTTCAGGACATCGAATAATACAGGGAGAGAGATAGAACAAGAGGACCGAACATCAAATAACAGAAGCAAACGCAAACACTCGAAGAATATTCGTTCGAAGCAAAGAGATCATTCATAGAAGATCGCTCTCGACGCACGACTTTCACTCTCGACCTACAGTTCACACATTGTTTTCACACACGACGCACACTGTTTTTACATTTCAAACACTTGTACTTTACATTTCGAAGTCTTTCCCTTCATTTGTATTGTAATCTCTGTACGATCGACACCCGGAACACCAAGGACATCGCCCCTGATTGGCGACCATAGTGCAACGACGACATCCACCGTCGTCCGCAGGTTTTTCCTCGTTGAGGTTTTTCCTGCGTCATCAAATCCTCTGTCTCATTTTCATTTTTGTCTTTGTCGCACGCCTTTGTCGAATGATTCCTTTCTTTAGTTGTTAAAGTCCACATCGACCTTAAGTTGTCCTTTTGGTGCGATTTTTGGCATTAACAACCACGACCAAGACACTAAGAACATTTGTTACACTTCTTTTGTAACAAAGTCAAAACCATTAACATTTTGTCCTTTGACCATAGTTGAAGTCAAGAGTACCTCTCGACCTCGACCGTCGTGTGGAATCACACGACCTCGACCAACTAATGTACGACTCTTCTGTTATGATTTCATCATTTAATGCAGGTCAACGTCATTAATTATCAACGGATGAAACCGACAGAGCAGTTATGAACATTAAACAACAGAGACCATTGCGATCGTTACCAGAGGAATTCATGGAGTCATTAAATGCATTCGAAGACTATAAATACGAAGGCAAAGTCATCATTGAGGGATCATCGAATTCTGGAATCACACTGCGTACTCAAGAACATCCGAAGCAAAGAACTTTCTTTCAAGTGATCGCTCTCGATGCACGACTTACACTCTCGATCTACAGTCTTCGCACACTACGCACATTGTTTTTACATTCAAAACACCTGTTACTTTACATTTAAAGTATTTCCTTTCATTTGTATTATAATCTCTGTTCGATCGACACCTGAAACAAAGGATATCGCCCCTGTTTGGTGACCAATAGTTGTTAGGGCAGGTTTTAATGTTGATTTTAAGTTCAAGGGTTGTTTTGTATTAATTCATTTTGAGCCTTATTAGTGAACGGGCCGTGGGCTTGTTAACCACGGGCCCATTGTATTTAATGTTGATTAGCTTGGAAAAACAAGCTAATCATCTCTTTAGCTTTCAATTCATACTGTAATATTCTCTCTGAAAGTTAATGAAAGGGATGACCAGTTGAAATCATATTTCTTATTGCTTTATCTATTTCGATTTCTAAACTGTTGCACGGATCTGGATTCTACAATTGGTATCAGAGCAGACAGACGGATTCGATTCAAAGCTTCATTCATCAATTTCTGGTTAGTTTGACTTTTACCCGTCTGACTATTTCTTGAATTCTTGAATATTTGATTCAGTCGAAATTGGTTGCTTTTTGCTTATTGGGTTGTGTTAGCATTATCGTTATAAGTGTTTCTGCAAATTATCACATCCTAATTCATTCGTTTGATTGGTCAATTTAGCAATTTAAGATCAAAGTTTTTTGGTAGTGTTCTTCAACAAAAAATCGAATTTTTACCATCAAAACGTGTTTTTTTTGCTTAGAAATCGATTGGGTTAGTGTTAGTTTTGTGTTTGGTATTGTTTCTAATCTTTCAGGAACAATTTTGAGTAACCCTAGTTGAGAAATCGATCGAACTGAGTAAACATCCGCAGTGTCCGGACAAACCCAGCCGCAGTTTCCGGACAAGTTCATTTTGTCCGGACGTTTGTGGTTCCATCCGGATTCTTCCAATTTTTCCGGACAACCAGTTTCTTCCGGGTAAGTCATCCATCCGGGTAAGTATCTTATAATCTCAAACCTATCCGGGTAATATTGTTCCGGATAACTCAAAGTATCCGGAAATCAATTTTATCCGGAAATCCATTTTTTACCCGGAAACTTCATGGTATCCGGAAACTGCACAGTATCCGGAAACTCCATCGTACCCGGAAAACTTAATACTGTCCGGAATCCACAGCATCCGGTAAGCTTCTGTTTTGAATTGTTCTCTATCCGGTAACTTAAGATCATCCGGTAACCTTGGTTATCCGGACAACTCAAGTTATCCGGACTCCCTTGCGTATCCGGATAACTCTGCATAATTGAACTGCTTTCTTCAATTCTGATCCGGACACTTCCAGATCAGATCACTTATTTGGATTCCTATCCAGTAAGCTAAGTTATTGTCTAACCACTCATAGAACCTGCGTTAGGACTCCACTCTTAGTGCCTTGCGTTAGGTTTTACACTTTGAATCAATCTACACGTCTGACGATCACTCCGTTGCAACCGAAGATGTCTTCTTCTCGTGATGCTCTCGCAATTGGCACTGACACCAAGCCACCGTGTCTCTATCCGAACGAGTACAGCCAATGGCGAGATAGGTTTATGATCTTCATAGAGTCCAAGGACAACTATGAGTACATCAAGAGAGCCCTGGATAATGGCCCAATTGACAAACCGATGAAGGAAATAGCTGCAACTGCAACTGCATTAGCTCGACGTGAGGAAAAGACTCTGGCTGAGATGACAAATTTTGAAAGAGGCATGACTGAAGGTGAAAAGCATGCAAAGAGATATCTGATTCAAGCTCTTCCTAATTCCATCTACACAGCCATAGATAGTTACAAAGAGACGGATAAGGGCATGTGGGACCAAGTAGCCAGAATGATGCGTGGGAGCGTTGTAGGAAATCAGCTGAAGATAAATTGCGCGATAACGAAGTTCGATGGGTTCAAGCAGCGCAACGGTGAATCCCTCACCCAGACCTATGAACGGTTTTGCCTACTTCTCAATGAACTAAACAAGAACAAGATTGTTCGTTCTAATACGGAAAACGCACTCAAGTTTCTCAACAATCTGCTACCTGAATGGAAGGTGTTTGCTTCTCATGTCAAGCACAACAATTTGATTGAGAATATCAGTATCAACGAACTGTATGAGACACTTCTTCAAGACGAAGATGAAGTGAATGAGCTCCTAGGCGAGAAAAAGACTGAACCAAAGCCATCTGGTGATCCTATTGCTCTCATTTCCTCAAAGCAAGGAAAATCATCGGGAAGTCACTCCAGACGTGCTCCAAAGCAAAGTTCTTCTAAGTCAGAAGCTGAAGATAAGCAAGACGACAATTCTGATGATGAAAAGGTTGCCGAATTCAAAAAGGCCATAGCTTTACTTACCAAATCCTTCGAACAACAAAGGTACTACACGAAGCCTTCATCCAATAGTCAGCGCTACTCCACTTCCTCCAATAAGCGCCATGACTACAAAGACCGATACGAAGGAAAGAAGAAGGTTAGTGAGCACGACAAGTCTGAAAAGAAGGGAAAGCCAGAGAAAGAAGAAGGGAAGAAGAGAGATGAACCCGTAAAGTGTTACAACTGCGGGAAACTTGATCATTTTGCGAAGGATTGTCGTCAGCCAACAGTAAAGAACTCTCACTACTACGAGGCCAAGCTTGCATTGTCTCGTCAGAAGGAGGCCGGAGAAGCTATGTTTGCTGAAAACGACTACTGGTTGGAAAGATCTGATGATGAAGGCAATTTTGATGCTGCTGATGCCTTCATGGGATATCACTCCTCCGCCGAAGAAGAAACGGCTCCTACAAGTCAGGTATGTGATTCTTGCCAACCCGAATTCTTAAATAAAATGCAAGCATTTACTGATCAGGAAAATTCCATCCAGGCCACCTCTAAACAACAAAAGCTTGAAATTAGGTCACTAAATGAAAAGCTTGATGTTCAAAAGAGAAAAACAGAGAATATAAGTCTGATTGTGCTAATTTAACTAAGAGATGCAAAATTTTGTCAATAGCACCCAAAGACTTAAGAGCCAAATTATCTGATCTTCAGCGTTAGTTTGATCAGTGCATGAATGAGAAAGAAGAAATTGTTTATCAATGTTCTTCTCTTCAAATTCAGCACAAAGAGTTTGTTACTAAAATTCTTGACCTCGAAACCAAACTCCACAAAAGGGGTCAAACTGATCAAACCAATTTTTTGAATAAACCCAAAGAGTTCACGTACTTCAACAATAAGTGGAGAATCGGATATGATAACCCACACTACTTACAAAAGGGAAGATATCAAGTTCCAACCCTATATGATTTTGCGTGCTATGGGTTAGATAAAAAATACCCAGAATACGCAATTCAATGGACTGGTCCTCTTGAACCAGAAAAGGAGTAGGAAACCGAGGAACATAAACGCACACAAAAACGAGGAATTCAACTTCCATTTTGTTATGAACCTTTAAACTACTCGTATCAAAAGTACAAAAAGTACCTTTCCAATGACTACTTCGACCCCTACAAGGTAGCTACACCCAAGGATTCCTCCAAAAAGAATGAGGATCTAGCACCTGCAACCAAGACTGAGACGGATGAGTTTAAACTCTATGTTCCCCCTCTCATCTTGGAAGCAAAGATTGTTGAGTTGGAGGAGTCGTTTGAGAAAGAAAGGTCTATTTTACAAAACGAAAAGAAAGTGCTCATGTTTGAGATTGAGAAACTCAAATCTGAGAAATCGGATGGTATGTCAAGTGAGGAAAAGGAAAACTTTCAGTGGGAAATCAATACGCTCTCATCAAAATTATCTGAAGTGATAAGAGAAACGATGAAAGAGCATATGATAAATAGTCAACTCCAAGTGCAGCTTGACTTGCTCCAAACTGCGAAGCAATTTTCACCTGAACTTTCCTCTAACTCATCTGACACATCCTCGTGTAAAGCCTTTATAGGAAATATCTCTTTGCAAAAAAATGAAGTTTCTCAAGATGAGTGTGTTAAAAGGAATTTAAATTCTGATTTTTCATACGCTTCCGCACCGAATTCCCCAAAGCACACAACCGAAAGCACAAAGTGTTCCTCGCCTTCCTCACCTGATCCAAGTCCAGTTACTTCCCACGATAAATTTTTCAGAGTACATGAACTCCGAAGGTAACTGTGAAGAAGAGTTTGATTCGTTTCCCTTCGACAAACCTCTTCCAAGTCACACTGATTTTCTATCCCCCGTAGTTAATCATCCGGTTAATTCTTTAAAAGATAGTTGTTCTCAAACAAAGGCCTCAGCTGTGATCAAGATTTCTCAGTCAAAACCAACCTCGAAACCTGTTTCCAAAAGGCAATCACAGCCAAGGCAAGCGACTGGACCATTGCCTGCCAGCACTACTATTTCTCCAAGTCAACCTGATTTTTTGTCTCCAGTGGTTAATCGTTCGGTAAATTTTCTAAAGGGCGATTGTTCTCAATCCAATACTCCGGCTGTGGTCAAGATTCTTAAAAATAACTCAGCTTCTCAAACACAATCACAGCCGAAGCAAAAGACCGAACGACCGACCACTAAGACCCCTGTTTCCTCAAAAGTCACTGATCATACTATCCCTGCTGTTTCAGATAAAAATGGTCGCGCTAATTAAGAAACACCAAAGTGGCTAAAGAGGGAATCTGTCGAGAAGGATGCGTCAAAGTCTTCCCCACCTGTTTTTAATTCTAGAATAGACAAAGACAATTATGCTTGGAATCATTGGAACCATTTTGATGTTTCTTTTCCCGTTAAAGTTAACTCTCTCAATCAATTGATTCAGTTATCGCATGATTGTTTATGTTGTTCTAATTGTGGTTGGAATGAGTTTGATGATATTCACAATAATGATTGGTATGCGCCTTACTTTGTTGGTAACCTATTTCATAAGCGCAAACCCCATAATAATAAGCAATAACACCATTTCAAAAGGGGTACCAATCAAAAGGTTAAACCACAGCGGGAGACTCACCCCATTCCTACACGAGTTGCTCCTACTGGGGTTAAACCGGCACCCAGGTGGAAAGCTGCTACAAAACCTGTTCCTCCAAAAGGTGTACACTCTGCACCTAAGAGGACACAAGTGCCAAAACCAGTTCCCTCTAACAGTGTAAATCTTACACCTAAAGGGAAAACTGGAACAAAGCAAGCTTCCCCAAACGGTGCCAAACCTAACCCCCCAGGACCCAAACAAATTTGGGTACCTAAACAACATTAATCTTGTTTTGCAGCACGGTCATGTGTGGTACTTAGATTCTGGATGCTCTAAGCACATGACCGGAAGGAGGGAGCTTCTCGCGAACTACAAAGAAGAATACGACGGACACGTGATATTTGGGAATAACGAGAAGTCGCCGATCGTGGGCTACGGCGACATCGTACAAGACAAGATAACAATCAAGAAGGTATCCCACGTCGCAGGATTAGGGCACAACCTCTTCAGCATCGGTCAATTCTGCGACAAGGATCTCGAGGTCAGCTTTAAAGACACAAGGTGTAGAATCCTCAACAACGACGGAGAAGAGCTACTGGTTGGGACTCGAAAGACCAATCTCTACACCATTGACCTCACATCACTCAAATCCGACAAACCTGTCTGCCTCTTGTCAAAAGCCGACTCTGATCAAGTTTGGCTCTGGCATAGACGTCTTTCACACCTCAACTTCAGAAGTATCAATCAACTGGTGCTAGGCAAACACGTCAGAGGCGTGCCCCAACTTCCGTTCGTGAAGGATCGTCTCTGTCGGGCATGTGAAAAGGGAAAGATGAAGCGCGCAACACATCCGCCGAAGGCAACTTCGAGCACGTCCCGGACCCTCGAACTCATTCATATGGATTTGTGTGGTCCAATGCGTGTTCCGAGCATCAACAAGCGCAAATACGTGCTTGTGATGGTGGACGACTACTCACGCTACACTTGGGTGATGTTCTTACGCTCGAAGGACGAAACTCCGGAGCTCATTATTGATCACCTAAAGACTGTCCAGAAGAACAAGCTTCAACACGTTCAGTCCATCAGAACTGACAACGGGACGGAGTTCAAGAATCAAAAGGTGGATGACTATCTGAAGTCAGTGGGCATCACACACACCTTCTCTGCCGCACGCACTCCTCAGCAAAACGGAGTGGTGGAAAGACGGAACCGTACTCTCGTTGAAGCTGCCCGCACAATGCTTTCCCAAGCAAATCTACCGCTATATCTCTGGGCTGAAGCGGTGTCTACGGCATGCTACACGCAAAACCGCTCTATTCTTCTCAAGCGGTTCAACAAGACGCCCTGCGAGATCATGAATAATCACGTTCCAACCGTCGGCTACTTTCACGCATTCGGATGCACTTGCTATGTGCTGAACGACAAGGATGATCTCGGGAAATTCAGCCCCAAGGCGGACGAAGGAGTTTTTATTGGATACTCCATGCAGGCTAAGGCGTATCGCGTTTACAACAAACGGACCAAAACCGTTGTTGAAAGCATAAACGTGCCATTCGACGAAGCTGCAGATTTGGCTTCTGAACAACTCAGTTCAGAACCCGGTTTAACTGGAGTGCTAGCTTCCGGACCCTCGAGTTCGGGATCTGCACAAGCTACAGTAAATCTGAATCATGCATCTTCATCGAATGCTGACTCTTCTGATTTAGATTTACTGTTTCAATATTTCTATGATGACATACTTAACTCTTCTGCTCCTATCTCAGCGCAACCGCGACTTGAAGCTGCTCGCAATGAGGATTCGGCCGCTCTATCCGGTCCGCCTCCTTCTACGAGTACGCCGTCAACATCTATAGAGACAGCTCAACCGTCATCATCAGATACGCATGCACCTGGTACGGTAACCCTCCCGGAGGAACCCATACTCTCGGAGATCGCTCCTACTGATTCGTCATCTGCTACAATCGATGCTCAACCTCTGCACTCCTCGGAACCAGAAGTTGTTCAACCATCGACGAATCCTCCCCCACTTCCTCCAAGAAACACGACTGCTACTCTTGAACAAGTTCAAGACCTTCCATCAGGTTCGTACGTGGATCCGGATACATCTCACTCTACCCAGCAGCCGCTTCCGCACTCCACCAAATGGACGAAGGCCCATCCCCTACATCAGATCATCGGTGATCCCTTGACTCTTGTTCGTACACGAGGCGCTTCCGCCAACTTCTGCCTATTCTCCGGCTTCTTGAGCAAGATTGAGCCGACGAACGTACGTGAAGCGCTCGAAGATCCAGACTGGATCATCGCCATGCAAGAAGAGCTAAATCAATTCGAGGCTCTAAAGGTATAACGACTGGTTCCACGTCCTAAGCACAAGACGGTAATCGGCACCAAATGGATCTTCAAGAATAAAAAGGACGAAGATGGTATCGTTGTTCGCAACAAGGCGCGTCTTGTGGCCAAAGGGTACCGACAACAAGAGGGGATCGCCTATGATGAGACCTATGCTCCGGTCGCACGCATTGAGGCAATCCGTATGTTTATCACTTATGCCGCGTACAAGAACTTCACAGTCTTCCAAATGGATGTGAAGACAGCCTTTCTTTACGGCGACCTCCAAGAAGAAGTTTACGTGTCGTAACCCGACGAATTTGTGGATGACTCGAAGCCTGATCATGTCTACATCTTAGACAAGGCACTATACAGCTTAAAGCAAGCTCCGCGAGCATGGTACAACACACTGTCAAAGTTCTTGTTAGAAGCCGAGCTCACTCGAGGTACCATTGATTCCACACTGTTTATCAAGAACGAAAGGGTCACATAATTCTAGTCCAGGTATATGTCGATGACATCATTTTCGGTTCTACTAGTCCTTTATATGCAAAGAACTTTGCCACTCTCATGGGGAATTTTTTTTAAAATGAGTATGCTTTGTGAGATGAACTTTTTCCTTGGTCTTCAAGTTAAACAACTGTCGACAAGAATTTTCATAAACCAGTCCAAATACATTCGGGATATTCTTCGGAAATTCCAATTGGACCAGTCCTCACCAATGAAAACTCTCATGGCAACCAATACAAAGCTTGACGCCGATCCTAACGGAAAGGCTGTCAACGCCAAATTGTATCGGGGAATGATCGGTTCTTTAATGTACCTAACTTCCAGTAGACCGGACATCATTTTTTGACATTTCTTTGCGCCCGTTATCAGTCAAACCCTAAAGAGTCTCATTACAATGTTGTTAAACGAATTTTTCGTTATTTACGTGGTACTGCTGATCTTGGCCTTTGGTACCCGAAAGAGACAGGTTTTGGCCTATCCGCTTACTCTGATGCGGATCACGCGGGATGCATGTTGGACCGCAAGAGCACCTCGGGACACATTCAGTTCTTGGGAGATAGCCTGGTAAGTTGGGCTTCGAAGAAACAACAATGCGTTTCAACATCAACTGCTGAGGCGGAGTATGTAGCCGCTGCAAGCTGCTGTTCCCAAGTAATCTGGATGAGGACGCAACTCAAAGACTACGGATTTACGTTTGTCAAAGTCCCGATCTACTGTGACTCAAAGAGCGCAATTGCCATATCAAGCAACCCGGTCCAACACACCAAGACGAAGCACATCGACGTTCGGTATCATTTTATTAAGGATCACGTCGAAAGAGGTACAGTCGAACTCTACTTAGTTAATACTGAGCATCAGTTAGCAGACCTATTTACCAAAGCCTTGGACGAAAAACGTTTCAAATTTCTTGTGTTCAAGCTAGGTATGCTAAATCTGAAGACTTAATCCGAATGTGTGACTCTTACAAGTTCCATACATCTACGAGCAACTGTATACTCATCATCCGGTGTTCTCACTCCTGATGACTGAGCATACACTTTCTTGCACATGTATTCTACTTGTCTTAGCTACACATTTAGACCATTGTCTCTGTATTTATTAGGTAGATTTCGTGTATTTTCCTTTCTTCGTGTGTTTCTCTTATTTCATACTTTCGTCTGATTTCCGTTCACTATCTCTGTGCTTTCACCATATGTTCTTGTGTTCAGGGGGAGCACCTTGCGGTATCAGGTAAGATCTCTCATCGTTTGAGGGGGAGCGGCACAAGTTTTTCTTGAAAAGTCTAAAAGTTTTTGTGTGTCGGACTCCTCCACTACACTCTTCTGCACTATCCGAGGGGGAGCGATAAATCCCCATGCTCAGTTTGAGGGGGAGCGAGAGAAAGTCCTCTTCCGGTTCAGATTCCTGCAAAATTCCAAGGGAAAGGACCGGTTGGAGTTATCCGGACAGTATCCGGAAACCCCAAGGTCTCCGGACAGTATCCGGATCCGGTATGAATCCGGGTCGGCCAAGAATCCGGACACCATCCGGCTATATAAACCACCCGGACTCCCTTTTTGTTTTCTTTATCCGGAAATTCGCCCTAAACCCTCAAAACCCTCGACGACTTTCTCTCTCGCCTGGACTCGCCCCACTCACTCGATTTGCACGTTGTTTTAGTCCCTATATTCAGGTATGTTCCTCGATTGTCACTGCTAGTCATCTATCTGCGCGTTTCACACACTTTGCATCACAAACCGACCCCTGATTGGGTCGATCCCACAGTAACCGAAACCCTTAAGGGTTTTTCGTCGTTTTCGCTTCAATGGATACGATTCAAGGGTTGTCCACACTCCATTAAGATAATATTTGCTTCTGGACATCCCTTCTGCACCCTAGCACTAGCTTGGGATCTCCTATTTGGCACATTGAACAACTGAGTCATCGTCCGGACACATTCATCGTGTCCGGACACCTTCAAGGCCATGAAGCTCCATCCGGACACTACCATCACCCGGAGACCTAGTTGTCCGGAAACCTAAGGGTTTCCGGTAAGTTCAACTACCGGGTAGTTTGGTGTCCGGACTCTACAGTTAACCGGAAAACTTATGTATCCGGGAACATTTATCCGGAAATCTGTCGAACCTCATGTCCGGATTGCTTCATTTATCCGGATACTCCCCCTTCATCGGGTAACTGTTGTTATCCAGATAGTATGGGTTATCCGGAAATTCTCTTATCTGGACAATTGCAATCCGGAAACATTGTGTTATCCGGTTTCTCTGGTTGCCTCACTAAACATTGTGTCCATTTCAGTACCTGTTTTGTCACTGCCAGTCCTCGATCTGTCTCCGATTGAGCCAATCACAACGAAGGTACGCGCCGACAATTGTTCATCCGTCTCAATTACTAACTGTGCTGTTATTTTACAGATTATCTATGGCGAATCAACAACAACCTCGTCCCGAACAACAAGGAGACCCACAACCGCCTCCTCAAGAGCAAATACCTCAAGAGGAGGATATTATTGACGACGAAGCAGATGTTGCCTTGGTTGACCCTGACCATGGCACTGAACTGCAAGCCAACAATCACCACCTGGACCCAACACTGTTCAGACCTCAACCACTTCAGCGGGTGCTCCTAGACATTCTCATGAATCACCCTCTCCGTGAGGCCCTTACCAGCACAGCCGATGTCCCAGTCCTGTACATTCTGCAGGTATGGCTCACCGCCTGAGTTGTCACAGCCGGTAACTCGCAGTCGATCACCGCTCAAATCGATAACCAACTTTTCATGCTCACACCGGACTCATTCCGCCGACTTCTATCTCTTCCGGAGGCCACCGCCAACAATCACGAACGGTACGATTCTGCCGTAAATGATGACACACTATGCGCTCAAATCCGCGCACTTGGCTACAACCATGACCTCAACCGGCCGTCCGCATTCAATCGCAAGTACCTGGCTCCGATATGGTACACTCTCTTTACAATCCTAAACCGCTGTCTTTCCTCACGATGGAGAGGCATTGATCAGTGCACCGGTGACTTCCTTCGCCTAGTTCATGCTGTGTGCTATAACCGCCACATCGACTTCGCAATGATCATCTGGAGGGAGCTCGTCACCGCTATTCGCCACATCGGAGGGTCCAAACAGAAGAAGTTTCTTCCGTATCCGCGTTTCCTTTCGCTTGCGGTGCGTCAACACATGGACGCGAATCCTGCCATTCCTCGCCGCCTGAACCATCCGGTATGTCCCCATCACCACTTACAGTTCATGGTTATACGGAATCCATCTGATGCGGTAGCCATGCCCATCCCTGAACCACTACTAGCCATTACCGATCCCACTGCACCAGGGGTAGTAACATACAGGGAAGCGTTAGGAAATCCCATGGTCCACCCAGAGCCGGAGGGACCTGCCCAGGGACTTAGACCCGAGAGACGTGAGGGTCCGAGAGTAAGAGGTGGAAGGGCCCGACAAGCAGGTGCTGTCGGGCGGGGAACGTTAGTTGTGAGAGGAAGGGGAACGAGAGTAGGTGGTGCAGTGGAATCGCAACCCGGTTCCAGCCAACCCCAATCTAGACACGCTCTTCATCGTTCGACCGAACCGTATGTTGCTGAACCCCCTTCCCCATCACACCATGTTGAAGACGTGGTTTCTGACTCCACGGACTCCGATACCGACCGTTCTATACGCCTAAAACACATACCTCACGGTATCGGACCCAACCCAGATTATTACACTGGTGGAACCTCTTTTGACTCACCTCCTCTTACTGGAACCGGACATATTATTAGGACATCTGAGGGAGAACAAGTAGAGGAGTTAGATCATGCGAGGCGGAGAGAACTGCGTTCAAAGTTGAACCAGGAAAGATCGAGCCGTAAAGAAAACGAGGCTCATGAGCGACCCCAAACGAGCGATATCCGGGTAGCCACATCTGGTATCCCGTCTCATTTGTTGGGACGGGTTATTGAAGAAGACTCTGTGGACCCAGCGGAGCAATTGCACGACCCCCTTATCCACTCATCCGTCTCATAACAAACGGATGTTTCAATATTACATGGGGAACATGCACAACTTCCACCGGCCTCTCATTCGAAGAGTGCTGGTGTTGAAATAAGAGACCAGCAGCCCCCGGTCTCGACTTCATTTCGTGCACCATCGAGTCTAGAGCCACTTGTAATAGATCAATCTTTGGCTAGGACACTTGAAGAGGTACAACACCAAGTCGAGGCTCTTCGTGACTCAACCGGAACCACCGTAGTGTCTTCACCTCTTGGTGAAACACAAGGATCGGCGGGAAATCCTACCACATCTAACATCACGCTAGCTGTGAACGTAGGTGGCTCTACCCCTGTGGTAGACGCCTCAACGGGCAATCTAAGTGATCCCGGGGTTAATTTACCCGACTTCGTGTCACCAGGGTCTCTGGACAACACCCTTAAGGCTGTCCGCCAGGATATGGAGCAACATATGCAGCAACATGTAGCCGCTGAACTTGCCAAAGCGATGCACGCTATTAAAGGTAAAGGCCACCTCGTCGAAACGGAAACCGCCACTGTACCTCCACCGATTACACAGCAACCTATCTATTCGGTGGACATCCTGAAGACGATGCTATTGGCCCAACTGCTCCAGGAATCCGACACAACCACCTCTACCGAAGCAGACCTGATCTCAGTTCTCCGATCCCAGGTCACTGCTCCATCTTCACTATCACATCACGCCTTGACGCCATTGACTCGACCCTCAACGACTACAACAAAGCGCTCGCCACGCTGTCTGAAAGGGTCCGCACACTAGAAGACACTTGTAAGAGTCAAGCCGGCGGTCTCAAGTGCAAGCACGATGACCAGGATGATCCTGATCACCGTGAGGGGGAGAAACGTCTACGCCAAACCGAGACGGCCCAGATCATGACTGCCGAAACTACAACAGTGGTTCAACAGGAAACCCCAACTGCGGCAACTACATCAGAAGCACCCGAAGCCGAGTTGCCACTAGCAGATATGGTCATAGATATGGAAATTTCAGATGAAGAAGACCCGACGGTTGAAAAGCCCGAGGGTTCAACACAGGAACTGGTCGATTTTGACTCGTCAGACAGACCGATACTGGACATAATAGATCCAGAGTGTGAGACCAACCAGGAGACCGATGACGCATGGTACGAAAAAGCCGCCAGTGCCGTAAATCTCCAGGTAAATTTGGTCTTCCCTACTGATGAGGACGACAATATTGACTACGATCAGTTCCTGCTCCAAAATTTATATGGAGCAACCCACGTTCACTATGCTCAACCCGCCGGAACATCATCAACAAGACCCGAGTCTACTACTTCCGATCTTCCGACTAATGCTCCTCCCACGACAGCTTCTGATGTTCCTCCCCCTCCTCGACAGCAACAAATCCGTTGGGAGAAGATCATGGTACTTATCCCTCACTTAGAGGTATCTTTGAAGAAGCTGTTCGTACACAAGCTTCGCCCGATCGAGCCAACCTTCTGTCTGGGTATCTACAACCTTGACCCAGAATTTCAACGCCGATATATCAGCGCAATGCAACGGTGTCTTCCAGTCAACCAGGTCAGAACCAAACTTCGAATCACAGAGGTAATCAGTATCTATTCAAGACGTATTATGAGGATCGTCTACCCAGTTTTCATTGTTCGACGTAAAGATGGGAACGAATGGAAATTTTCAGAAGCTGATTTCAAGAACCTCCGACCACTCGACTCTCTGGTTATTCTGAAAGACTTACGTACAAGAACCATCCGACCGCTAGAGATTACAAAGGCACTCGAAGCTGTTCGTCGATACCTGGTACGCACCATCATGATGTCTTATCTAACGGACTTCCAAATGGCTATCGAGAACAAGGCGAAAAAGGTAAATCTGATCAAACCGAATCTGAAAGCGCCTGAGTTAAACATGTATCCCGAGAACGCTATGCTTCTAGAACCAGAATTCGGGATTGTTTACCTCAACGAGCAAAAAGAGAAGAAGTTCATGCGCTTCAGTCAGGTGGAAAGATTCTGCGACGGCACACTTCTAAAGGTCAGAAATGCTCTTCGAAAGATTATTCAGCACGAGTCTGAGAATCCAAGGTATTCTTATGTTCCGAATCCGAATGAAGTAACTGCTCGGAATGCCTTGGAAATGATTGAAGATCGCATCGACTATCGCCGCGCCATCAGATTGTTCGAGGTACACTTCGCGCTCCGCAAAAGATATGTCTTCAACTGGAGAGATCTAGAGCGCCAACTCGAATTTCAAATCAAAGGGGGAGATTGTTAGGGCAGGTTTTAATGTTGATTTTAAGTTCAAGGGTTGTTTTGTATTAATTCATTTTGAGCCTTATTAGTGAACGGGCCGTGTGCTTGTTAACCACGGGCCCATTGTATTTAATGTTGATTAGTTTGGAAAAACAAGCTAATCATCTCTTTAGCTTTCAATTCATACTGTAATATTCTCTCTGAAAGTTAATGAAAGGGATGACCAGTTGAAATAATATTTCTTATTGCTTTATCTATTTCGATTTCTAAACTGTTGCACGAATCTGGATTCTACAATAGTGCAGCGACGACTTCCACAATCGTCCGCGGGTTTTTTCCTCATTGAGGATTTCCCGCGTCACCAAAATCTCTGTCTGTTTTACGTTTTTGTCATTGTCGCATTGCTTTGTCGAACGATTCCTATCTTTAGTTGTTAAGTTCCACAATCAACATTAAGTTATCCTTCTGGACGATTTTTGGCATTAACAGTTTGGCGCCATCCGTGGGACCCCATCTAGAGAAAATCTTCGATAAACGTGCGTCTTACTAACGGTTTCTTGTAGTTTCTTCTATTTTCTGTTTCAGCAAAATGGCAGGTGATGAGATCCCAGAGCAGATCGTTGCTCAGATGCCTAGCAAGCTTGAGGATGCACAGGATGCTCCTACAGCAGACGACGATTATCGCCTGGAGGAAATCGTTCTAGATCAAAGCAAGCCTGATCAAAAAGTCTTTATAGGATCGCCCCTCGATCCCTGCATTAAAGACAAGCTAATATCTTTCTTGCAGGAACATGCCTATTGTTTTGCCTGGTCGCATGAAGACATGGTCGGTATCGATCCTGGCGTCATTTCCCATAAGCTCAATGTTGACCCGTCATTCAAACCAATCATGCAGAAGCGGCGGAAATTCGCTCCCGAGAGGAATAAGGTGATAAATGATGAGGTCGACAATCTCCTCAAGACAGGGAAAATTCGAGAAGTAAAGTACCCCGACTGACTTGCTAAGGTCGTGGTCGTGGCGAAGAAAAATGGCAAATGGAGGGTCTGTATCGATTTTACAGATCTCAACAAAGCCTGTCCTAAAGACCCTTTCCCATTACCACATATCGATGCCATGGTCGACGCGACAGCTGGACATGAACTATTAACGTTCATGGATGCTTATTCTGGATACAATCAGATCCTGATGCACGTCGAGGACCAGGAGAAAACTGCGTTCATGACAGATCGAGGTATTTACTGTTATAAGGTTATGCCTTTCGGACTAAAAAATACAGGTTCGACCTACCAGCGCTTGGTTAACAAGATGTTCAAAGATCACCTCGGTGACACAATGGAGGTTTATATCGACGATATGATCATCAAGTCGAAGCAAGCAATCGACCACGTCGAGCATCTGAAGCAGTCGTTCGACACCCTCCGAAAATATAGCATGAAGCTCAATCCGACGAAATGCTCCTTCGGTGTCAGCGCTGGAAAGTTCTTGGGCTACCTGGTCGCTCGTCGCGGAATCGAAGCCAACCCCGACCAGATCAAGGCTATCATCGAGATTAAATCCCCTAGAAATTTCAAAGAGGTCCAAAAGCTCACTGTCGAGTGGCGCTCTGAACAGGTTTATCTCTCGATCCTCAGATAGATGTCACTTATTTTACAATGTCCTCAGGAAAAACAAAGGCTTCGACTGGACCGACGAGCATGAGCAAGCACTGCAAAAATTAAAAGAGTACATGACGTCACCGACCTTGCTATCTAAGCCTCGCGATCACGAGACCTTGCAGCTATATCTAGCTGTCAGTCCAAATGCAGTAAGTGCCGTCCTGACGCAGGAAGATGAAAACCAACAATTGCCGATCTACTATGTAAGTAAATTCCTTTTGGACGCCGAAACCAGGTATGCCTCAATGGAAAAACTACTCTTGTCGCTTGTTACGGCCGCAAAGAAATTGCGACATTACTTCGAATCACACCCGATTACTGTCGTTACTAACTACCCCCTTAAGTCTGTCTTGAGAAAACCCGAGTTGACAGGTTGATTGGCGAAATGGAGCGTATATCTCAGCAGCTACGACATCGACTTTAAGCTCAGGACAGCGATCAAATCGCAAGCTCTAGCTGATTTTATCGCCGACTTTAGTCCTGAATTGGGGAAAGAAGCAGAGCTTGAGGTGTCTACTGTGGCGAATCACGACGACGTGCCCTGGACTTTGCATGTCGACGGATCGTCCAACGCTAGGGGTTCAGGACTAGGCGTCGTCTTAAAGTCGCCACAGGGGGGCAAGATGGTGTATTTCGTTCGATGCGAATTCAAAACCACCAACAACGAAGCTGAGTACGAAGACCTGATCGTGGGAATGAATATGGCCCACGACTCGGGGGCAACCGCGTTACATGTCAAAAGCGATTCTCTTCTGGTCGTGAATCAGATGAATGGAGAGTTCGCAGCCAAAGACTCAAAGATGACAGCGTATCTAAAGATAGCAAAAGAAAAATCCGAAAAATTTAAATCATTTTTTATCGAACAGATTCCGAGGGATCAGAATACTTAAGTCGACGCTTTAGCAAACCTTGGGTCCGCCCTAGTCGAACCAATATTCGATAGTATTCCTCTGATCCACCTAGCGACATCGTCCATCGAAAATGACGATGTCGCCCAGATCGAAGAGTAAGAAGATGATTGGTCGTGCGACATTCAAAATTTTCTTGTACATGACCAACTCCCAGAAGCCAAGATGGAAGCTCGAAAGATAAGATTCAAGGCATCTAGGTATGTCATGATCGGAGATAGACTCTATCGACGATCATCGACAGGCTTGAACCTGAGATGCATCGTTAGTAAGAATCAAATTCAAAAGATCCTCCAAGAAATGCACGATGGGGAGTGTGGCAATCACTTCGGAGGTCGCAGCCTGGCTAATCGTACCTCCCGACAAGGCTACTTTTGGCCGACGCTACGACAAGACGCCGTCAGGTACGTGCAGAACTGTGATCCTTGTCAACGACATTCAGGTACGTCCCATAAACCATCTGAACCTCTACATTCGACACTGATCCCATGGCCCTTCATGAGATAGGGTATGGATATTGTCGGAAAATTACTACCTGCCCCTGGGCAAAAGGTATTTCTCCTCGTACTTACAGATTACTTCTCCAAATGGGTAGAAGCAGATGTTTTTTCCCAAGTTCGGGACAAGGAAGTCGTGTCTTTTATCCAGACTAACATCATATGCAGGTTTGGGATTCCATCCGAAATTGTTTGCGACAATGGATCCCAATTCATAAGCAACAGGACTCGTCAATTCTGTGAAGACCGCAGCATCAAGCTGACGACCTCGACGCTCAGATATCCCCAGGGAAATGGACTTGCTGAGTCAAGCAACAAGACTATCATCGCTTCAATTAAAAAGAGGTTACAAGCCGCAAATGGAAGGTGGGTCGAAGAGATCCATTCGGTCCTATGGGCGAATCGCACGACGCCTCGGACGTCCACAGGGCAAACCCCTTTCTCTTTGGTCTATGGCTGTGAAGCAGTCTTACCGGTCGAGGTCCAGCTCCCAACCTCAAGGCATACTTCCGTCGACCACAACCTGGTTGATCTAAGTTATGACCTCGACGCCCTCGAGGAACTCAGAGAATCAGCATTGATCAAAATGGCATCACAAAAGCAAGTGGTCGAGCGACACTTCAACAAAAATGTTAAAATTAAAGTCTTTCGAGTAGGCGACTACGTCCTCCGACGAGTGTTCCAAAGCACTCAAGAGCTCAATGCCGGTAAACTTTCCACTAAAGGGGAAGGTCCTTATCGTATCTCCGAGGTCGTGGGTAAAGGTGCCTATCGGCTCCAAACCCTCGACAATCAAGATATCCCACGTAGTTAGAACGCAACACATTTGAAAAGGTATTTCTTTTAAGTCTTTTTTCTTTTCTCACACGATTTTTTACTACGACGATTACTAACTTAAGCATCGGAGGGTCGTTGGCTAGCCAACGACCGACCTCTGACATTGTTTTATCGCAGATCGCATGACATCGTAAAATCTATGATACGACTTTAATTTCGCAAAATCATAAGACGTAAATAATCAGGTCAATAACCTGACTACTCTATCGCAGGAACGCACTATCCAAGAGCATCGCACGATCTAATTATACGATTGTAAGGTCTAAACGTCCCCTTGGTCTAAGTCTCTAGACTTAGAAAAATTTATATGTTCTGAACGAACACATCGATTGCATATGATTGTGTTTGTCAATACGATTCAAATGTACGACTCATGTCTTAGTCGTTATAATACGATGGATGCCTAAGTCGCATGTTTTCTCCCACGCTTTAAATTCGCAATTAAACGTTGTGTTTACTTATGAGACGTGTAAAACAGAAAGATATGCGAAATAAAAATTCCATTCGTCAAATCAACTACTACATGAGATAACTCGATCACCAACGATCGAGCATGAAAAACAAAATTCATAAAAGGAACGTTTATCCTAAAGTAGAGGAGGAATGTCGGTCGCATCTTTGCCCGAGGCCTCGACCCTGGAACCTTCATCCACCTCTTCCTCTTCGGCCTCCTTCTCATCATCGGAGTCGAGATCTCTTGCAGACCGGACCTCTTTCAAAAAGTAAGCAAGCTCGACCGACGCCAGGGCCAGAGGGTTTTTTCCCGACAAGTATTGCCTCATTATGGCAGCACGAGCAGTCAGTCGAGCCAGGGCAAAGGTAGACGCAGCCTCGTCTATTAGCTTTTCCACCTCCTTCTCCAGACTGGCCACCTTGGCCTTAGAATCCTCAACCTCCCTCTCCTTCGCGACCAAGGACTCCCTCACCTTGTTCAGCTCCTCCCTTTGACCATCGATCATCGACAAGGACTGCTTTAAACGATGGTTCACCTCGTCTTTCGCACGACCGACGGTCTCCAACTCTTTTTTGGCCTCGTCGAGCTGTTTGGATATAGCCTCCTCGCGTTCCAAAGCAACCTTCTCCCGGTCCAACGCTGCGTTCCCCTCTCATGGGCGGAAGACACCAAACCCTTAATCCTCTCTGTCTCCGCACGCAGGGCAAGAGAAGATTGAAACGCCTGTAAAACACAAAGGAAACTGTTAGTAAACATTTGACAAAAGATAAGAAAACATCGAAACACAAGTTTTGAAAGAAAAACTTACAAGAAACGCCAGTCCGACAACATGAGATCCCGTCTCCTCGACTGGGAATCCCTCAAAACTTTCCCTGAAAGAAGGAAGCAAATATTTCCCCAGATGAGGAAACAAATCTGTCCCGGACAGGACGTCATCGACCATAAAGTCCAAAGGCAACGTAAAATTAACCTTCATGACTTTATCCCCTCCCATCGCATGTTCCTAGCCCTTGTCGGTCGACGTAAGGATCGACGTGGTAGTGGGGGACTGCGCCGATTTCACCGTTTTCGCCGGAGGCGCAGAACTAACGGTTGTCGCAGCAATCGCACTAGAAGACGTCTTCGTCTTCATAGGCAATGCGACCTTCACCTTTTCAGGCGTAACGACTCTCGACGAGTCGTCAACCTTTGAAGACGGTTCCCTCGGGATCATCATCCCCGACTTCGATAAAACCCCCGACTCAGTTGTCGAGGTCCGTAGTCTTCTCTCTTTGCCCTTACGGGCGAGCTCGAGTTGAGCTGCTCTTTTAGCCGAGATCGTCGGCACCTTCATCTGAGATTCGCCTAGAAGCAGATAAGAGAGAAATGTTACACGACGAACATAAAAGGATCATAGTCGAGCAATTAGAAGGTACACTTACCAGTCATCTCTTCTTCTCCCTTCGACTCTTCCTACTCTGTCTCCTCTTCTTCCTCCGCTTTCTCTCCCAGATTCTCCCCTAGGTATACCAGATCTTCGTCGTCGTCCGCCAAATGTCGAGTGACAAACGATCGCTCGACAATACTAAACTCTAGAAGCGCGTCAACCTTCACTTGAGAGTTAGCGTAAGGCTTCATGTCTTCGAATTTTATAGCTGTTGACACATAAAAGCAGGTTAGAAATCAGTCAAAAAATTACAACGACGTACGACAATGAAACTATAAAATCTCACCCGACGTATTCCAGCTAGCCCTAATCCAGTTGCTCTCAGAGTCGAGAGTCGACTTACGCACGAGTGCATACCTAGTTTTCCACTTACGATCGTTTACAGCGGTCTGTAAGACTAACGTACGATCACCCTTATATCTAGAAAACAGGCTATAGCGGTGGCATTTATCCTTCTTGACTTGATAAGCCAAGAGTAGATCGCGCACATTCATGGGAGATTCCCATTTTTCAGTAAGGCGTTCGATCACCTGTACTACCCTCCAGAATTGGGGCATTAACTGGGCTGGTGCTAAGTCGAACCCGGTCATAAAAGCCTTAGCCAAAGGAGAGTAAGGCCATTCAAAACCTATCTTGAAAGGATATTCGTAAATAACTACGAACCTATCGGGACATGTATCAGGTCGGATTTGACCTGCTTTAACCAATGAAATCCCCGCAGGGATCTTAGCCAGACTCCTAAGATCGTCGAGATCTTCAATGGAACTAATAGGTTCTATCGACATTTCTAAAAAGTTTCTCAGAGTTTTCTAGTGATAGACTTGTGAAAGAACAAAAAAAATCGTACCTTATATAGGTGCCTAAAACCTCGAATCTCTAATCGATCGAAGATCTCTCGCAAGTTTGGAAAAGATTCGGCAAAGAGCAGCAAGCAAATCAGGGAAAATTTCTCTGAAATCGTAAAAGGAAAAGATCCGTCGAAGGTCTCTATTTATGCTAATGATCGTGTCAGGTCGAGCCTCTCGATTGTCGACACTTGCCCCTGCCTTTTCGAATGCTCGACAGATTGTCGACACCTGGCGTTTACAGCTGTTATGCACGATCGTACGTCAGCATGACGTCACGACCCTATCCCCTTTTCGACTTCCCATTCAGTTAGAATTGGACCGATCCAGTTCCAAAGCAACTGAAAAGGTTTTTTACACGTGTCATAACCCCAGACTTCCGACTAACATTCAAATTTTGAAATTTGAAATTGCTTTCTCATTTTAAATTTTGGGGGCAAACTGTTTGGGCAAAATTTCACCAGTATCGACCACGACCAAGACACTAAGAACATTTGTTACACTTCTTTTGTAACAAAGTCAAAACCATAAACATTTTGTCCTTTGACCACAGTTGAAGTCAAGAGTACCTCTCGACCTCGACCGTCGTGTGGAATCACACGACCTCGACCAACTAATGTACGACTCTTCTGTTATGATTTCATCATTTAATGCAAGTCAACGTCATTTATTATCAACGGATGAAACCGACAGAGCAATTATGAACATTAAACAACAAAGACCATTGCGACCGTTACCAGAGGAATTCATGGAGTCATTAAATGCATTCGAAGACTATAAATACGAAGGCAAAGTCATCATTGAGGGATCATCGAATTCTGGAATCACACTGCGTACTCAAGAGCATCCGAAGCAAAGAACTTTCTTTCAAGTGATCGCTCTCGACGCACGACTTACACTCTCGATCTACAGTCTTCGCACACGACGCACATTGTTTTTACATTCAAAACACCTGTTACTTTACATTTAAAGTATTTCCTTTCATTTGTATTGTAATCTCTGTACGATCGACACCTGAAACAAAGGATATCGCCCCTGTTTGGCGACCAATAGTGCAGCGACGACTTCCACAGTCGTCCGCGGGTTTTTTTCTCGTTGAGGTTTTTCCCGCGTCACCAAAATCTCTGTCTCTTTTACGTTTTTGTCATTGTCGCATTGCTTTGTCGAACGATTCCTATCTTTAGTTGTTAAGTTCCACAATCAACCTTAAGTTATCCACAATCAACCTTAAGTTATCCTTTAGTTGTTACTCATAACTTTGTATATTTTTGGAAAATATATAAATACAAAAATCTTTGCATGAACTGAACTAGCTAGTTAGTGTCTTGCAATGTATTGTTGGCTTGTTGCCATCAGAAGTTGGGCCATGTATTCCTTGGATAAGATGTGGACATGTTATCTATTGAATTTTTGTATTTAAAAAATAAAAAAACGAAGACAATATTTATTCTTATACATAGTTTAATATGATCAGTTATTGAAATTCTTAGAGATGGGTTTATACGAAAAAGCTAATTATTTAAGAAAATAACCGTTATGTACAAAGTTGTGTGTGTTCAATTTTTGCAGTTAATGTAAAATTACATGTGATTTTGCACATGATTCGTTGTTTTCTTATTTACTTAAATAGTTAGCGTTCTCGTTTGAACCTTCTCCTATTATCTTAAAGACCAGGGCCGTTACTGACATATTGTAGGCTCTGGACGAGATGTAAAAATGGGCCCTCGATAAGTACGATTTTTTTTTCAATATATTGTCTTTTATCATCAGAAATAATATTGAGTTCAAGAAATATTAATAATTCATATAAAACTGTTTTTCCGAGAATATTCCTAGACGCAAAATCAATCAACAATTATTTCTAAATTAATATTATCTATCATATCATTTTTACCTAGCATCATAAATTCGTTCCACCGTCAAACACATCATATGATATACCTTTAATATATAGACCGACATCATTTTATATCACAAATAAATATATGGGGGATAGTCCCATATGGTTGGTAATTTTTTGGGTACTATTAGATACTAAAAAATATTGTGTCTTCTTTATTGACTAATTTTTTTGAACTACTACTATATACTAAAAAAATTTGGCCCCTAAGTTTTGTGGGTCCTTAATATAATGTTAAATTTTCTTTTTGGTCCTATTAGATACTAAAAAAATTGTCTCTTTTATTGACTATTTTTTTAACTAGTACTATATACTATATAGTATATACTAAAAAACTTTCGGTCTCTACTTTTTATGGGCCGTTAATATAATGTTAAATTATTTTTGGGTGCTATTAAATACTAAAAAAATTGTGTTCTTTTATTAACTAATTTTTTTTAAACTACTACTATATACTATATAGTATATACTAAAAAAAATTGGGCCCCTACTTTTTGTGGGCCCTGGGTGCGCCCAACCTGCCCTCACCCTGGCACGACGCTGTTAAAGACACTAATCAAATAATCATTTTCAATGGATAGAGGATAAGATAACCTTCACTTGCTAAAATCCCGGGTACTACAATTATTTATAATTTGACATTATTTTGATATGGGTTGGGTTCTGGTGAGAAGTCCTAAATTTGATGAGAAACGTGAAAAGTGGTTATCAACTATTTAATGAGAAAATGGACGAACATTAGGATGAGATGCACCGAGATAAGATGCACCGAGATGCACCAGATCAATTCCCTTTTAAGCCGCATTCATGGGAGGGTATTTGATTAAAAGTGATCAACGGTTTAAAAGTATTTCTCACACTTCTCACATAATCTCATGCCATTTTGATATATTTTTATCTGTTTTTCTGTGGTTGTCCGATTCTTTTTTTTTCATGGTTCCCCTATCTTGGTCTTAATTTTACCTGAATATAGGTATGAGAACATGGGAGAATCTTGAAAAAAAAGAACCAAAGAACTTATCCAAACCTTTAGATTGAGATGATAATATGGTAAAAAAAGTGGATTTTAACACCTAGAAATTTCGGTAAGTGAAACTCCATGTATTTGACTTTTACTCTGCTTTGGGTGAAAAATTAATTTTCGTTGGTCATAATTGCGGGCAGGTATAGGTCTCGGTACATATGGTGCGATTGTGCCTGACGATAGTGCTCGAGGCACAATTGATGGTCACTGTCACGGAGAGGAAATAGGCCACGGTACAATCTTGCGATTGTGCCTAGTGATATTGCCCAAAGCACAATCGTAGGTCACTAGAGCATGTGGGGGCAGGGTATTAAATGCTCCAAATTTCTAGCATTTTCTCATAGGGAAAAATGTGTCTAAATGTAACAAAGTTTGGTTTAGTTTCTATTAACGTAACAAAGTATATTTTTTCTCAATTAATATAATAAACTTCTATTTTTTCTATTTTTTTTTCTATTTTATACATATTTTACCTACTAAACAAGTTAGTAACCTACATGGCACCAATCTTTATTGACATAATTTTTTTTAATTCCAAATCAACCTAATTTCAACTCATCTCATTTTCTCTTCTCTCTCTTCATTGATTTCGGTTTAGAAGACATCAAAGGCATCATTTCTACCTTTAATTTCTTCAAGTTTTGGCAACCTTAGGAGCTAGGGTTTTGGAAGCTAAGGCTATTGATCCATCCTCTCCTTTCTACATTCAAGGAATTGCTACGTTTCTAGGTTTTTATACAAAACTTAGTATTTTCATCCTACATCTTTTCTAAACTTTAAACATGTTAAAATGATTATATATATATTTCTTAAGTCTTCATTTCACTTACTTCACATTTTGATTGATTTTGGAAATCAATGTCAAAACCTAGGGTTTTGTGGATTTTGAATATTTTGATGAAATGGTTGTGAAGTATAGTTTTATAAACATAAATGATCGTGATTCCTAAATTTTGATGAGTTTGGAACACAAATATGTATTGGTCATATTTATGGTGATATTGACAAAACTTGGATTTTAATTACTTGTGGGCTTCTTGTACACAAATGTTAAGTGTTATGTATTGAAATGGTACACTATGAAGGTGTATATGTGCTAGACTATAATGTAATGGATCCATAGACATCGAAGTCGGTTTTACGATGTAATGGTGGGATACTGGGATGAGATTCCCAAGTTGTAATTTGAAAATAGACATTAGTTATATAATGTAATTTCAAAATGAACAAACTTGTCTTGGATGGTCAAGTCTAAGGTAAAGACATGGATATGGTTGAGCTTGGTGATCATTTGAGTAAAAGACTTGGATAGAGTTGAACTCATTCTCGTGTTGGGCTAAAGACATGGATAAGGTTGATGTTTGCAATGACTAAAGACCTGGACAAGGTTCATGTCAATGTTTGTCCATTCTTGATTTATGCTTAAAAACATTTGTTTGTGACTTACTTTTATGTTCCGTCACGACATATGGCAAATCGGGTCTCCCCTGTCATCTTATGATGTTGATACCCTTGTAAGGGTCGAAATGGTTTATTTTACTAAATGTTTTAGTTAAAGTTGTGTTATTCGTTTACTGTTTTATAGCTTTATCATATAACTGTTTGTTCTCACTAGGTGTCCAATTTCTTAAAATGACATTTATATCAGGTTCTCCTAGAAGTGGGGCTCCAAGGGTTTGAGCGGAGAGTTTGGCTGTCGGTAATGGATAGTCTTCTAGATGATTGGTGTTACGTTGATAGGATTTTGTTGGAGATGATAGTGACACCTAAATTAGAATAGTTTAGATTAGTAGATTGTCATTTATCATCTATTCTATTGGGTTGTAAACACCATAAGGGTGATTTATTCTATATATATGTTATTTCTACGTCATTAATCAGGTTTAAATTTACCCTTATTTTTAGGGGTGTTACATGGTTATAAGTTATAACCACTTTTTTAAATAAAATATAAATATAAATATATAAAGAGTAAACCACAATTTTGGTCCTTATGGTACCCTTCAAGTAACGGAGTTTTGACTAACGAAGTTAGACACATGGACTATTTTAAAGCAAAATGTATATAGTAGAGACGATAATTGTAGCTATGAAAGTCTAGGGACCACTTTAGTTGTTGGGTGTAAACCACATGGACCAACATTGTAGTTTACTCTAAAACAAAAGAAAAGAATAAAATATAATTTCATAAAACGTATGGCAGTGTTTGACCAATGAGCACACATTGATAATGCGATGGAAGAAGCATCTGTCGGTGGTCCGGTCTGCCTCCATTTGTTACACCACCTGGTTTCCAACTTGGGATACATATTTTTTTTTAAATAAAAAAATACAAAAAACGTTTATTTCCTATTTATTTTACCCGATAAATATTTTGTCATGATATATGACATTAGTTTATTTTGATATAAATTTTTCCACATAACGAAAGTGTACAAGATATTTAACCACTTGATGCATGTTTTTTTTTGGGAAAAGCAACAAATTTATTAAGAGTAGCATCTGAAATATAATAACCAACACAAATGCGAAAGAGAACAAATATGACGAATCGAGCAAACCTAGGACCAGCAGAGGACGAAGGACGAGGACCGAGACCGACTTGGGACTGACCCGACCTGGGACAGGTTTGGGTCGGTTTAGGTTAACTGATTACAATTTTCATTCAAAAACAAGCCCCGACCCGAGACCGGTTATGGGACCGGCCCATTTTTTTATTTAAAATTTATTTTTAAATGTAGTTTTAAGTATATTTTTAAATAAAACCATATTTGTTAGTGTATCTGATTGACCCAATTATAATAAAAACGTACTTGTTAGTGTATTTGATTAATCAAATTCATCAAAAATATTTTATAAGTAAAAAATCAATTTTAAAAAAAATAAAAGAAACAAGTGCGACCGGTTTGGGCCCGGACCAGAACCTGGACCGGTTCTCATAACCGGTCCTTATAAACCTTAACCAGTCCTTCTTATTTGGGTCGGGACCGGTTACAGAATCACTATTTGGGACCAGTAACGATTTGGGCCCTGCCCCACCCTTAGACCGATTTTTGGCCTTCTCTAATCGAAAGACAAATCGGAATCTGGTGGTGACCGATTAGAAAACACCACTTTGTTACGAGAGCTCTAAATCATGTACATGGCGATTTACAAAACTGCATATCAATATCCTTTTGAAGAAGGTAAGATTAAAGATTGATTTCCCATGGGAAAGAAACATCAGTGATTGAGTCGACGTTGAAGGAAGCCAAACCCCACCACCTCAACAGCTTTACCCAACGTTCGACACTCTCTTGCAGTGAACTACACAATGATCGATTGTTTCAACTTCATCCCCACATCTGGGACATAAAGAAGAATGAAGGTCAAAACCAAGTCGATCCAATAACACTTGAACCAGGATCCTGCCTTGTCTTAAACGCCATACAAAAAACGCAAACTTTCTTTGAAATAAGCTTGCAACATTTAGTTTCGACGATTTGACGATTTGAGAAGGTGCATGTTTATTAACATCAATAATTACATGATCTATGAATCAACTATATTAATGTATATAAAAAAACTAAACGTTTGTTATATTAATTGTATTAAAATAATTCATAATTACACTAAATAGAAGTAACAAAAAGGCTCTTATTTAAATATATTGGACGTTTATGAGTTTCAATGGCTCTTAACGAACACATATATACATAATAAAGCCCAATAGATCCATTAAAACTCAATAAAACCCTTAAAAGCCTAATAAAATCGATTAAAGTCCAATAAAACGGGTGCCCAATTAAACTAATTAAACGAATTTTTAACATAACTAATTCATTCCATAAGACATACTGATATTTAATCAATAATTCGAGTCATGCGATATTCATCGTTACTATTATGAAACTCATTATCTGAATCTGTATCATCGTTGATTCCAAGCACATCGTTGTTGTCCTCTTCCTCGTCACCATTGTCGTACTTGTCGTCCCCATCCTCTTCCTCGTTGTAATCTTCATGGTTCTCGTCATCATCATTTGGTATATTAATACGCGGTGTAGGACCAATGTCGATAAAAAACTAACACATGGGAATGGTGGTACTGGCTCTTGGTATGATTCCTCTATAAAACATGCGATGAACAGCTTTCCAATCGTTACAAACATTGGATCATCGACGTAGAATACTTGTTTTGCATGTAAGGCAAGATAAATTTGACTATCTTTGTAGCAATCAGTCTTGGTATCAATCGAAATCAGACGACGATCTAACTTTGTATTTTCTTCGTCGTGCCACCTACACTTAAACAACATATGAATCTAACATTGTTGTTCACATACAAATCTAACACCGTTCATGTTACACTGTAGATACACATTGATTTGTCGAGGAACACATGATAGTATCTCTAGTTCATGTTGTACATTATGTTGTTCGTCTTCCATCTGCATGATTAAATATATGAATGGTCAGAAAAAACATAATTAATGTTTACCTAAGTTGTGAAAGTTCTAGTAAATGTTTAGCCAAGCTTTGAAAGTCTGATGGAACGTCACGATACGATGCTCGAAGCTACCTTTCGGGTAGTGTATTGCGTAAAATTCATTGAACTTATCGATATCTGGTTGTGCTTCCGTATAGTTAATAATATCCAACGAGCAGCTTCCATTTCTTCTCTAGTCAAAGTAGCATTCCAAGAACGACTATTTGGGACAACATAATCAAACTCGACTCAGAAGATCCACTGAGATTAATCCGACATCAAAGTGTTGTTATGTACGTCCGATTCGTTATTCAAATAAAGATTCATGAACATCACATACTCATGACAACCCTCGGGGTAACGTGTGTTTGTTACATGTTTCTTGTACTCTCCAAGTTGCCTGAAAAATGAGATCCTTAACTAATATAATTCAATATATTTAATTATCAATATGAGTAGTGTGCACATACCACTCTATAGGAAACGTCCAAGTGTAATGCACAAGACCGGTTAGGAAGACTTGTTCAGGAAGATGAATGTAGAGATGTACCATGATTGTGAAGAAAGTTGGAGGAAATATCGCCTCTAACTTGCATAAAATAAAAAATAATGCCTTTTTGCACATGTTCAACATCCGACTTCTTCAACTCTCGAGTACACAACATTTGAAAGAATCTAGATAAGTCATAAATTGCATCAGCAGCATGATTTGCCACGTACGATCCTATGACCCGTCAGTCGATAAAGTGATGCGAACGTTTCTAAGGTCACTCGCAAATTGAGGATATGACCTAAGTAAACTTTGATCGATCTATAGTACAATGGAAGTTGTCAACCTTAAAATCTTCAACTGTCTATAGTTATTACGCTTTTTACCTTAGGCGACATAGAAACAAGAAAGCATGTTTCTTAAGATAGATCTTAAGCAACCAATGGAATACATCGCCTAAGTTAACTTTGATCATTCTTTAATAGGGTGTCAATGGCCAACCTTAAATCTTCCAACTACCTATATTTATTAATATTTTTTGACCTTAGGCAACATAAACACATGAAAAATATGTTGCCTACGAAAGATCTTATGCAACCAAGGAAATGGATTATATATTGCCTAAGTTAACTTTGACTGATGTTTTGAAAAGTATGAGTGGTCAACATTCAACTAAGGAACCGTAGCTTAAGACGTTGCTTAAGATAGTTTGAGGCAACAAACTATCATTTATACGTTGCCTAAGGTCACACTTAGGCAACATAGAAGCACAGTAGCACACTTTGCCTAAGAGGAAACCTAGGCAACATATAATAGCATTTGTTGCCTAAGCTTATCTTAAGCAACATAGACACTTAACATTTGTTGTCTAAGACAACATTTGGTGTAGTGTTAATAAATTGTGGTGGTTGAGTATGATTTTTAATAGGAAATTAGTTTTTGGTAATTGGTAAAGTCAAATCACCACTTTTTGTTGAGTGACAGTGAATAGTGTAAGAAATTGTACGGTATATATTCCTAATAAGAAATTATTTTATGTCACATCATGTTTAGTGATGTTTTGTGGAGTATGTTTAAGAAAATATTGCATGAACAATTTCTTTTTGGTTATAAAAGGAAATATAAATAGTTTGATCGTTAATTAACGTTGATATAATTATGTTATCTATTAAATTTTAAATCTAACATTATATTTGATTTTCTTATAAATTTAAAATTAATATATTAACGGATATTTAAAAAAGAAAAATTATATTACCATACAATAAAATAAATTACATAATAAGAATACAAACTTAATATATATAAAATTACAACACTACGTTTTAAAAGTTCTTAAACTTGATGTTCGTACAATCTCCGTTGTCGTCCTGTTATTGTTGCGGGGTCCATTTTCGTCAATTTCATTATCATTTTTCGATTTTTACGTTTGTTCTTTTACTATAACTATGCATCAAGTCTCTATATCATACTTACTAAATACGAAAACTATCTCCAAAATCACATACAAATATGTAATAGGTCAACGAATCATTGTTTACAAATCAGATTTAATTGACGTGATTCAGTAAAGATTTAGAGAAGATGAAAATGATTATTAATGTAATGCTTTTAATTTTACTTTAATAATTTTTATGTATAACTATAAGCATTTATTTATAGAATAAAAATATTTATTTAAATTAAATATTTAACTTAATTAATAAATTATTTGATATTAAATTATTCTAAAAGAATATTTAATTGTATTTAATTAAAATATAGTTTTGTATAATAAGATGTCACATTAGAAAATAGTTAGAAATTTTTTTAATGGAAAATAATTTATAAATAATTTATAAAGTTGATGTGATACTTTAAAAATTATATTAAAAGTTATATTGTTATGGATGGTCTTAAGTTCTATATCAACTTTAACAATAAATTTGGATCAAAGTTAGAAATATAAAAATATCTTATTATTTATAAATAAGATAAAAACAATATTTTTAAGAACATCTTCAACATGTTCTCCATTTTGGAGAAAATTGAGTATGTGGGTTTTGAGCTATAAGAGCATCTCCAACACCTTCTCCATTTTAGAGAAAATGGAGAATACGAGGATTTTGAATTGTTTTTTTGCCCCAACAACTTCTCAAAAAATATCTTCAAAATAGAGAAAGTAGGAGAGAGAAGAAGTTTTTCTCCTAATATAGATATAATCCCAAAAATGATTACTAAATGAAAGCACCAATAGAATTTTTTAAGAAAAACATATTTGGAGAGTGAAATAATGTTTTAATAGATAAATGAAATATTTTAATATTATAATCAATGTTTTTTCTCTAAAATGGAGAATCTGTTGAAGATGCAAGTAATTTTTTAGAGATTTTAATTTTGATTCTTCATTTTGAAAATTTTGGGAAAGCGGTTGGAGATGCTCTAATTTTGCTCATCAACAACTTCCCCAAATTATCTCCAAAATGGAGAAAGTAGAAAAAAGAATGAGTTTTTATTCAAAAATGGAGATAACCTAAACGAGAGCACCAATATAAATCTTTAAAAATAAATATTTTGAGAGAGAAATAATGTTTTAATAGATAAATGAAAATATTTTAGTTAAGGGGGTGTTTGGGATTGCGTTTCAAAACGCCGTTTCTCCTTATTGTGTTTCCACGCCGGAGTGCGGTGTTTGGATTGTAAAAAAAAACTCCTTACAACGTTCCAGGGAAGGAGATAAGGAGTTTTTTGAGAAGGAACTCAATACCTACTTTCTGGGAACGGAGAAAAGCGATAAGGAGTTAAGCAGAAGTTAAAAATATAAGCACTCCCAAACACCCCTTAATGTTTGTTTCTCTAAAATGGAGAATCCGTTGAAGATAAATGTACTTTTTTTGAAAATTTTAACTTTTAATTCTTTATTTCACAGAAATTTTGAGAAATTATACTGTTTACTTGTAATTGAAAAAAATGGGTAGATTTAAATCAAACAATTATACTTTCTCTTCTTTTCAAGTCTCAAAAACACTCCTTCCAACTCCCTACTAGATTCTTTGTACTCGCCTTTAACAAAAGTATGTTGTTACTTTTTTATCATTTTATTCTCAACTTTTTTCATAAAGGAAACATTATTTTTATACTTTTAGGTATGGCTTTCTTAGGCTATATATAATTGTTTCCATTTTGATTTGGACAAAAAAACATAATTTAGATAGTGACACATTTTATCAGAGTTAGGCTTAGATTTATTTATTTATTTATTTTAATAGATACAATTTGATTATAACAAACAGATCTAAAGATATATAATTTTAATATTGGTTTAAATCGTTTACTCCCTCACATTTGAACGATTCATTTATTTTAATATTGTGATGAAGATGGGATTGGACTTGTCATAACCTAAACGATTACTCTAAACTAGAAAAGATTGTGTGGTAACAATATCTTTTTATACACTTGATATATATATATATATATATATATATATATATATATATATATATATATATAGAGGAAGGTTCACGTGAGGAGCGCATCAAAACGTGAGAAGCACCGTCCATGTACAAAATCACATGTGATTCACAACACAAGGACTAAAAATCATATGTGATTAACATTTGGGACACGCGCGGTTTGTCCTGCGGTTTGTGTTGTGAATCACATGTGATTTTGTACATGGACGGTGCTCCTCACGTTCTCACGTTTTGATGCGCTCCTCATTTGAACCCAACCCTATATATATATATATATATATGTATATTTTTTGCATTGCAAAACTCTTGGTATTGTTTCTTTATCCATTGTCATATTTACCAAGTTTACTTTGCTAAGTTTCATCTTGTTCGATAAGCAATGCCTGATGCATAACAGAAATCTGTAAATAATTCCAAAAATGTTTATTCCCTTAGAAAATCAACGATTAGTATTTTGTTGGAAATTCTTTTGGTTTATTGACAGAATTCCTAAAATTTATTATTGACATCTGACTTCCTTAAGAATATTAGTCTTTTTAACAAACAAAATGAATTAACCTAGTCAATTTGTATGTTTTGAAATTTAAATCACAACAATTGAATAAAATTATAAGAGCACTTCAACAGCTATGCTAAAATAGAAAAAAAAAATGACATTTTAGCATTTTTGTTGCTCCAACAGCTATGCTATCCTCTATGCTAAAATGGAGAAAATATGAGAGAGATTGTAAAAAACTCTAAATTTAGAGAAAAATCTCTAAATAGATGGTTTTTCTTAGGACTAAGAGCATCCACAACAAGGATTTCATAACAATTTCATATGGATTGCAAATGTGACACGTATGATTGCAAAATTAGAAATTGCAGTGGTTGTGAGTATGATTGCAAAATTAGAAATTGATTTTGGTAATTTGCAAATGTCAAATCAGTACTTTTTGATGATGTGGCAGTGAATAATATATGAAATTGTAGGGAATAATTTCTAAATTAGAAATTGCTTTATGTCAAATCATGTTTTGTGATGTTTTGTAGAGAGTATTTAATTGTAGTTTTGTAGAAAGTATTTAATTATAGTTATTTAATTAATAAAATATTTCATATTAAATTATAGTAAATAGTATTTAATTGTAGTATTGTTGTTATTTGATTAAAATATAGTTTTTTATGATGAGGTGTCACATTTGCAATTGGGTGAAATTTCATTGTTGTGGGGTATAATTTAAAGATAATTGCAAAGCTGATGTGGCGCTGATGTGGCTCATTTGCAATTGGGATGAAATTTCATTGTTGTGGATGCTTTAATCATTACCCCCCAAAAGCAAGCTTTTATTCTCTCAACTTTCCATATATTGAATATTTTAATAATATAATTAAATAAATTAAATATTTTAATAAGATAACTAGTACTAGAGTTGCTAAAATAACATAACTGTTGGAATTGAATACAAAAAAAATTAAAGATTTTACTTTATTTTAGAAAAAACTTTAGTATAGATATCGGAGATGCTCTAATAATAGTTACACAATGTTTTTTAGTTGGGCAGTCAATATCCAATGTCTTTTGTAATATATATATTTAGTATTTTAAAACAAAAAATAATTTAATAATAAGCAATGATGCTTAATGATTTTGGTGACCGATTTGAGAGCATCTCCAATGGAGTTTCTTGTAAGAACCTCATTTTTATATTTTTTGGTGTCACTTCATTTCCAACTCATTAATATAAAATTGTATATAAAAATCCACAATGGTAGTTCTTATAAGAACCTTATTTTTTGTGGGTCCCATATATTTATCAACATCAAAAACTATTATATTTTTATAAATAAATATCAAGTATTTAAATTAAATACCAATAGAAATGAGGAATATGTCACTTCACACCAAAAATCAAGGTAAGAACCAAGGTTCTTGTTTAAAAACTTAGAGGAGGTTGGGTTCTTATAAGAACTCTCCACAATGGTAGTTCTTACAAACCACTACACTTTTTGCTTGTAAGAACCTTGCATTAGAGATGCTCTGAGAACCGGTATCTATTAAAAGATGTTTCTCAAAAATTAAATATAATAATACTGATAATAATAAACATTTTTTAGGAAAAAATGAGAATTATTAGATAATTTAAATTTTTGTAATTTATTACTGACTGTCTAATATTATTTGATAATGTAACAAATACAACAATTAATTTATAATAAAAAAAGAATAAGTTAGAATAAAAAGATATATTCCCTTTGGTTCTTATTTCAAAAAACATATTTTTAATATACATATTTAAAGTTTAAAAAATCTATCTAGATACATATAATTTGAAAATGTTAGTCTCGTTTTACATTGTCATTTACAACTAGGGAAACCAAACCACAGAGAGAGAGAGAGAGAGAGAGAGAGAGAGAGAGAGAGAGAGAGAGAGAGAGAGAGAGAGAGAGAGAGAGAGAGAGAGAGAGAGAGAGAGAGAGAGAGAGAGAGAGAGAGAGAGAGAGAGAGAGAGAGAGAGAGAGAGAGAGAGTGCGAGCGGGCGAGGAAGATAGGAGAGTGGCGGAGCTTGGTAAGTCGTCTAGGTATAGGGAGTTTGCTCGAAACAGGGATTCACCAAACGTCTTCGGGAAATCGAAGGTGACATCGTATTTGTTTTTCAACTTTCCTGATCATTGGGAGGTCGCAAAGATGTGGAGATCTTTCTGTTGATCCAAACCCTCGGTGATTTGATAATGACCCTATCTTAAATACTTAGTGAAAATTGTAAGTAAACAATATGTATCAGAGTTTCACTATCGCTGATAAGTACTAAGATCTTTCAGTATTGCTGATAGGAACTCTCGCACTTTTAGATTAAACATTCAGCGAACACTGTTCACCATATCGCTGAGTCTGTTCAGTCCTTATGGTGATCGCTGATAAGTTAGTTGTTTACTTATGATCCCTGAAGACAAGATTCACGTCAACAAAGGTTCTACGCTGAAGTCGAAGATCAAGCTCAAGAACCAGCGACAAGTCTCCTAATGAACTGATGCGGATCAGCGAAGACTCAGATTTGTCCACTCAACGTGAAGTATCAAGTACAAGACTTCAGCTATCGCTGAACTTTATCATTCGCTGAATAGTAAATGATAATCGCTGAATCAACGAAAGCTGATCATGAAGTCCTCCGTACAAAGTACTTTTGTCTTAACCTCCCTTGCACGCCACCGTATGAAATGTCAGAAAAGAACCTCCGAAAATCTGAAATCGTACAACCACTCTGATACTACACTGTTCATTCATGCGGCTACTAAGGTTGTCAACAAAGGTCAATGACATGCAACCAATCCGCTGATGACACGTGTAAAGTGTATACTGAATTGCATTAAATGCATACAGTATATAAAGAGATGAACTCACTTCATTTGAAGTAACTTGCTAACTCTGGACAAGTTCAAATCTCTCTCAAGATAGGATTTTATTAGTAATCTCCATATCTTTCTTAGTGCAAGAAACCTTAGTGTTCCAACTTGTTTAGATTTAGGTTTATCCTTAATCTTGTTTCCGCAACAAGCTGTAAATTGTTAATGATTTATCAATAAACAATTTAGAAAAGTAAAATAGTGTGTTTGTATTCAACCCCCCCCCCCCTTCTACAAACTTGTTTAAGCCTTTCGGGACCAACAAGTGGTATCAGAGCAGATTTGTTTAAACTCATAAACAAGATCTAATCTAAGATTTTTCTCTTCCTAGCTATTATCTGAAAATGGGCAACTCAAACACAAACACTCACTATATAGACAATGGTTCTCTTGCAAAACCCCCTAGATTTTCCAGAGATAACTTCAACTTATGGAAAAATAGGATGACACTCTTCTTAGAAGGTGTAGACCCTACTATACCTTACTATCTTGAAAACGGTCCACACATCCCTGTAACGATTGATCCTGCCGTTCCAGCCACTGCAACTAGAGCTGATATTCCAGAAAGGCTGATTCCAAAGGAAATCCATCATTGGACCGATGAAGACAAGAAGAAAGTGGCTATAGATACAAAAGCCAGATCCATACTATCCATGGCCCTTCCTGACGAAGTCTACCATTCCGTCATGAACCTGAAATCCTCAAAAGCCATGTGGGACACAATATGTGTTCAGTATGAAGGAACGTCTGAAGTCCAGGATTCAAGAAAGATCAACCTGGTAAGACAATACGAAAGTTTCATCTCTGGTAAGAATGAAACTCTCTCTGAAGTACATCAACGTTTTAACTGCTTAATTATAGATCTAAAAACGGTTGGTAAGGAATATTCAAACTTTGAAGTACTGACAAAGTTTTTAGAATGTTTACCTGAAAGCTGGGACAATTATTCCATGTGTCTCAAGCTGTCAAAAGATCTAAGATCAATGACACTTGCTACCTTATATGGCACATTGCTGAATCATGAGCAATCTAGCCATCTTAAGAAGAATCTTGTAAAAGATTCCAAAAGCACCCATGTTGCTTTAATCTCAGAGGAACCTTCTACTCAGCGACCCGTGGTCACTATCACTGAGTTAGAAAGTAACTCTGAAAGGTCATCAGATTCTGATTCTTCAGATGATGAATCCTTGGCTCTCCTAACTAAAAAGTTCAGGAGATTCGCCAAGAAGAAAATGTTTAGAAAGAACAAAACTCTTTCTATAGCTGACAAGCCTAAGTCATCAGCTTTTGTTGATATGGCTACTGCTACTTGTTTCAACTGCGAAAAGACAGGTCATTTCGCTAACGAGTGCAGGTCAAGGAAAATCATGAGACCTTCAGCTTTTACAAAGAAATCCTTTGTTCCAAGGAATAAAGACGACAAATACTTAAAGCTGAAGAAGAAGTATGCAAAGCTGAAAAGCTTTAAGAAGAAAGGAAAAGGCCTGATGGCTGACTATGATTGGGCTGCTTCTGATGAAGAAGCCTCATCATCTGATTCTGAAGATGATGAAGCAAATCAATGTCTCATGGCCAAGATTGAAGAAGAGGAAGAAAGTTCAGACATTCCCTCCACTTCAACATCTGCCATTCAGGTATCACCTTCCTTCTTTACCAATATTGTAAATATTGATGAAGCTGATAGTCTCCGTAAAATCGAACTACTGACTAGAAGTTTATACGAAGCCATGAACGGCAAAGCTGTGGTTGAAAACCAAAATCTTGATCTCGCTGAAAAGCTTAAAAATTGCCACCTTCAAATAGAAAAGCTTTCTAAATTTGAAGAAGATTTTAAAGATCAAGTCCATTTAAATCAGCTAGTCAAAATCGAACGAGCGGAAGCTATCGCTGCATTAAAAGCTGAACAAGCTACTGTTGAAGGATGGTGTAATTCTTCAACAAAGGTCACTGAGATAATTAAGGCTCAGATTCCTCTGAGTGATAAACGTGGTCTGGGTTATAAATATGATACTCCAATACCAACCACTGAACGTTCAATGCTTAAATTTGGAACGTTCGTATCCTCAATAGCTGACACTTCTTCATCTCAGTACTCCTCGTCGATTACACCAATCCCTGAGGAAACTCCTACCTCAAAAGGTAAGGAGAAAATGGTTTATTCAAAACCTACCTCTGTCTCTAAAGATAAAGGTAAAGGAATTGTAATTTATCAAAATCCTCAGAAGGGTACTTTAGTACCTAAGCTGAATGCTTCCAAAGCCTTAGTGATTCATTCATCTGGTTCTAGAAATCAGACCTCTGGATCAGTTCAGCGACCTACTCCTAGACTCAGAGTAGATGTCCTTGGTAAGAAATCTGAAGAACTGAATGTTCGTCCTATTTCAAAAACCAATAGTGTACTTGGTGCTGGCACTTCTAATTCCAAATTAAAAGCTCAGCACTCAAGTGGTCCTAGAACTAATTTTAGTTATAGGAAATGTTATCACTGTGGACTTACCGATCATATTGCAAGTAAGTGTCCCACAGCCACCAAAGCTGATAAGATAGCTAAGGTGAAGATAGCACCCAAGAAGACCAAACCAGTTGCAAGTCAGGTCAAGGTGACTCCTACCTCTGAGGTCAAGAAATTGACCAAAGTGAAGAAAGACAAAGCTGAATCTTCAAATGCTGCGAAGACTGCTGAACCCATTCCAACCTCTTCCACTGACAAACACGTATACATGACGAAGTGGGTACCCGAGCAAAACTAATCTTCCTTTGTATTGCAGGTTAAGAAGGGTATCTGGTATCTCGATAGCGGATGCTCTAGACACATGACTGGAAAGAAAAGCCTGCTCGCTGAATACAAGGAAGAGAAGGGTCCCTCTGTGACTTTCGGTGGAAATGGAAAAGGACACACCCGAGGGTATGGTGTACTTTCAAATGGTACAACATCCTTCAGAAGAGTCGCATATGTTGAAGGGCTGAAGCATAATCTTCTGAGCATCAGTCAGCTTTGCGACATGGATAACAAAGTGATTTTCACCAAGGAATCCTGCTTTGTCTCTGACAAAAAGGAGAAGATAGCTCTCAGCGGTTATCGTTTGGAAAATGTTTACGTTATAAACATGGACTCAACAACCACTGAGAACTCCTGTTTCTTCTCAAAGGCATCTTCTGATGTCAACTGGCTATGGCACAAGAGGCTTTCACATCTCAACTTCAAGACACTGAATACTCTTTCATCCAAAGAGTTAGTCACTGGTCTACCTCAACATTCATACGCCAAAGAATCCTTATGTTCAGCGTGTAAAAAAGGGAAGCAGACCAAGGCAAGCTTTAAGTCCAAGCAAGTTTCCTCAGTGTCATCTCCTCTTCAACTACTCCATATGGATTTGTTTGGCTCCGTTAACAAACAATCCATCGCTGGAAAGAAATATACGCTGGTCATAGTTGATGAATTCTCTCGTTACACATGGGTAATGTTTCTCCGTTCTAAGAGTGACACCCCTGAAGAACTCATCACCTTTGTTCGGAAGATGGAAACTCTGAACAATATGACTGTTCGTTCAATAAGGAGTGATCATGGAACTGAATTAAAAAACAGTTCTCTTGATTCCTTCCTTGAAAGCAAGGGTATTTCTCACAACTTTTCGTCAGTGAGAACACCACAACAAAACGGAGTCGCTGAAAGAAGAAATAGAACAATTATTGAAGCTGCACGTTCAATGCTCAGCGATTCTCACCTGCCTACTCAGTTTTGGGCAGAAGCTGTCAACACGGCTTGTTTTACGCAAAACAGGTCGCTGATAGTCAAAAGATTCAAAAAGACAGCCTATGAACTCTTTCATGGGAGAAAGCCTTCAATCAGCTTTCTTCACATCTTTGGTTGTCAGTGTTTCATACTGAACAACAGAGATGCCCTTGGAAAGTTTGATCCTAAGGCTGACGATGGAATCTTTCTTGGATACTCCTCAGTTTCCAAAGCCTTCAGAGTCTTCAATCGAAGAAGACAAACTGTAGAAGAAACTATTCACGTCACGTTTGACGAATCCCGTTCAGCGAACTCTAAACCGAACGCTGATACAGAAGAACTGAATCAATGGATGTTTTCTCATCTTTGTGATTCAGAAGATGTTCCCACTACTCATGCTCATACAACTGAAAATGATGGTCCTACTATCATTCCCAATATGCAGAATAATGAAGCTGAAACATCTTGGGTCTCAGCTGTTCCTATAAACACTATACCCGCGGTTGATCCAAATGTCTCAGAAATTCCATCTATTTCTCAGCAATCAGTGAATGAAGTGACAAATGCAAGCATTCCTCTCTTAGCTGATTATCCAGAAGTAGCTGAAGCCTCATCTTCAGTTTCTCCAGTTCAGACTGAGTCAGCGACGCATGCTCCTGCTCAGCGATGGACTATAAATCACCCAATCGATCAAATTCTTGGTGATCCCAACGCTGGTATTCAGAGTCGTAGAAGTGCAGGTAATATTTGTTTATTTGTTAACTTTATTTCTCTAACTGAACCAAAGAAAATAGATGATGCCCTCAGAGATCCAAACTGGGTCAGCGCTATGCAAGAAGAGCTGACTGAATTCGAAAGAAACAAAGTTTGGAAACTTGTTCGGAGACCAACTGACAAAACAGTGATAGGCACTAAGTGGGTCTATCGAAACAAGTTGGACGAACATGGTACTGTAACTCGCAACAAAGCTCGTCTTGTTGCTCAGGGATACAGACAAGAGGAAGGTATAGATTATGACGAAACCTTTGCTCCAGTAGCAAGACTTGAATCTATTCGTCTTTTCTTAGCATATGCTGTACACAAAAACTTCACTGTACATCAAATGGATGTTAAGTCAGCGTTTCTAAATGGAAAGCTGAATGAAGAAGTTTATGTGGAACAACCTCCAGGATTCTCAGATCCTAAGCGTCCAGGTTATGTTTATAAGCTGGATAAGGCACTTTATGGCTTGAAGCAAGCTCCTCGTGCATGGTATGACACTCTTTCTACTTATCTCCACCTTGAAAAATTTGAGAGAGGTAAGATTGACAAAACTTTGTTTTTTAGAAAAATAAAAGGTCATATCATTTTAGTTCAAATATATGTTGATGACATTATATTTGGTTCTACTAACCCTGAGCTTTGTACTCGTTTCGCTGATAGAATGAAAGATGAATATAAAATGAGTATGATGGGTGAACTAACATATTTCCTTGGTCTTCAGATTAAGCAAACTGAAAAAGGAACTTTTATAAATCAGGGAAAGTATGTTAAAGATATGCTGAAGAAATTCGACTTAACTGAAAGTTCAGCTATGAAAACCCCTATGGCACCACCGCTGATACTTGATAAGGACACAAAGGGTGTTCCTGTCAATGTCACGCTGTACCGTGGGATGATCGGCTCACTACTATATCTTACAGCTAGCCGACCCGATATTATGTTTGCAACATGTCTGTGCGCACGATATCAAGCTGAAACTAAGATATCCCATATGAAAGCTGTAAAGCGAATCTTTCGATATCTTAAGGGTACAGCGAATCTAGGTCTTTGGTATCCCAAAGATTCAGGATTCGATCTAACCGCCTATTCAGACAGTGATTTTGCAGGTTGCAAAATGGATAGGAAAAGCACCACAGGAGGATGTCAGCTCCTGGGTGGAAAGCTGGTAAGTTGGACAAGTAAGAAGCAAAACTCAGTGTCCACTTCCACAGCTGAAGCTGAGTATGTAGCCGCTGGAAGCTGCTGTTCTCAAGTCTTGTGGATGAGAAATCAACTACTAGACTATGATCTTCAGCTCTCCAAAATTCCAATCTATTGCGACAGCACAAGTGCCATCGCTATAGCAAACAATCCAGTGCTACACTCAAAGACAAAACACATAGAAATCAGATATCATTTTATCAGAGATCATGTGATGAATGGTGATATAGAACTTCATTTTATCCCAACTGATTATCAGTTAGCTGATTTGTTTACCAAACCTCTTGATGAGACAAGATTCAACTTTCTCATTAGCGAGCTTGGAATGCTGAACTTTGAAGGATAAATCTTCAGCGGTTCACATTTAATCAGCGATACGTTTATACATTCTTGTATAGGCTCTGGATAAAATAAACTTGTACAATCCATTTCATCATCTTCTCTCTGAATAAATTGGGTTAAACTGATATCAAGGTATGTTTTCTCTGACAAAACGCATGAAAATGCAAGATTTCAAATTCTTTCATCGCTGAATATCTCTTCCTTAACAGCGATATTTTGAAATTTCTTAAAACCCTCACTGATATTTCTATTCAGTGCTTCATATTTTCCAAAGAGTCCCTGAGTTTTTCTTTCAAAACCTCAGAGACAACGAAAGAATGTGAAAGGACAGTTGTGACGTCATTGCAACGGATAACACCAGGCACGCTCTTTTTCTGACACACGTTTGCACGTTTCGTTGTCTATCCAATCAAATGCAAACACGTGTCCGTGTCATGATGAAAAACTTTCCCGCTCAAGTTTTTCTCTCTCTACTCTCTTCCTATATAAACACTCTCAAAGTTTATATTTGTCTTTTACGCGAATCAATCTTTCTCCGCAAGAAAAGAACACTGTTGCATTTTGTGCTCTCAATCTTCAAGAACTGTTCATCATCTTCTTCTTCGAACTCAAGGTTAATATGTTCTTATCTATTATCAAATGCGAATAACTTGTTTTCGATCTTATCATTGTTTTACACAAGATCAAACAAAAGAACTCAAAAATAAAATCATTTTCTTTCATGGTTTTATAAACACAACCATTTCATGGTTGTTCTTCAAGTTTTAAATCTAAAATCTTAAACTTGTTTTTCTTTCGTATCCAGTTTTTAAGAAACTGGAATACAAGACATTTTTTTTGTCTGAATGAAATGGACAATATTCGAAAAATCTTAATGGAAATTTTCTTTCCACATTAAGATATTTCTTATTTGTTAACATCTTTGGTTGAACTGATAATACAGTGAAATGGCAACTTCAAAGCTGAATGTTACCGCTGAGTCCATCTCCGCTGATTCTGAGGAACTGGAAATCACCAAAGCTCCTCAGGTTAAGTTTGAGCTGGATCAACTAGACTGGACAAAGGCAAACAACCTCTCAGCGCTTCTCGAGTTTCCTCCTCGGAAGCAGGTATCCCATCTAGACGACGCTGTAAATTTTTTGAAGAATAGCCCCATCTACACAGCACTGACAATCACACCTCCTGCCAGTCAGCGTCTATTATCCCAATTCTGGTACTCTGCCAGACACACCGACCTACCCTCAGCCAAAGATCCATCTAAAACCATCGACTGCATACTCAGCGATACTGAGTATGGCACCATCAAGATAACCCCCGCAATAATCCGCAAAGCTCTGAAATTCCCTAACGCTACCTCAGAAAATCCTTTCATTCCATTTCCTGACCACAAGAAGCACGCTGACAGGGAAGAAATCATTGCTTTCCTTGATGCGATGGGTTACATCTGGGAGACTGGAAGAGACAAGCTACCTGAGAAGAAGCTGACGCTGATAAAGAAATCCAAGATGGCCAGCGAGATGAACTTCATCTTCGCTCACCTAATCAGCTGCATGACAGCGAAATCCGGATCTTCTGATCAAGCCGCTCAACCTCAGCAGGCCATGGGTTACGCACTGCTGAAAGGTCTCAACATTGACTGGGCCTCCATCATCTATGAAGACCTCATTCAACGTGTTGATTCTGCCGCTGACCGACCAGCATGGGTTCCTTACCCACGATTCATCAGCGCCATCTTTCAATATGGCCTGAAGGACAGCTATCCTGAAGAGGGTGATCTGAAACTCTCTCAGATTGGCCCTAAAGTTCTCGACATCAAGCCTGTCGCCAACGAGGTACGTCTCTCTACCCTTCTCACTCTACTTAATTCTCCGCTTTCTGTGGCTCCTTCAGCGACAATACCCCTCACTGATTCCCAGGCCACAAAATCCATTCCTTCTAAGAAAAGGAAACAATCTCTTACCCCTCTTGATTCCAAAAGGATCAAGAAAACTAAGGAGCAACCCCAGCAACTCCATGCTGAAGACTCCTCAGCTCATTCTGAAGAGCTGAAGGAAAGTTCCGTGGTACGCTCTGCCACACCAATTCAAGCCATCCCTTCTAAACCTACTTCAGCGTCCTTAAACGCTGAGGTTAGAACTTTGGAATCTACCCAACCTTCTTCAGTCTCTCAAAAGACTGATGAAGTACTTCTCAGCGAATCCAACGCTGAACTTGCAACCCAACCCCAATTCTTATCCTTCGCTCCTCCATCTATTTCTTTGGACACTCCTCCAGTTAAAGCTGGAGATGCCATCATTCAAGAAGCCGTTGAAGCTTCTCAGCGAATGACGAAGAAAGGACCTGCAGAGATCTCCAAATCTCACGGAACTTTTGAGGGAGATATGGAACACTATGGAGGGACTCGAAACTTTGATGAGTTCGTCAACGCTCCTGCAGGTACAGATCCCACCTTAAACACTGTAACTAAACCTGAAACTTCTGAGCTTTCCTTTGTTCACAAGTACTTATATGTTACATGTCCTTATTTGGGAGACATCAACCAGTCTCTGAAGTCCATGGAGATGAAACTTACAGATCTCACCACCGGTCTATCTAATAACTCTACAGCTGTAACAAACGCTGGAGAGAATCTGACGAAGCTGACTACTGTGGTGGAAAAGAAGGCCTCCTCTGATGACATCAAAGACCTTGATAAAACTCTCGCCGACTTTGCCAAAGTGCTCTCCGACATCTACACTGACTACACCAACCTCAAATCATCAGTTTCCACCATTTCCAGCGAGGTTACAACGCTGAAGAAATCGGTTGGTACACTCGAAGGTGATATGTCAGTGGTCAAGACCGACTTGGGCTCAGTGAAGACCGATCTTAGTTCTGTCAAGACAATGATCGTGACGCTGGTGAACAAGGCAAACAATCCAGCTCCTGCTCCGGCCCCTGCACCTATTTTGGACTCATTCACCGCAGAGGATCGCCAAGAGCTGAAGAAAATCACGCCTGCTATTTCTGGCCTAGAAGACAGAATAGCTAAGCTTGAAGGTTGTGTGAAAGTCTCTGGCCCAGAAGACAGAGACAACACCAATGCTGAGTCTACCCATTCCTCCCCCGCCCATCATGAGAAAGAGGGGGAGAAGAGCGCTGAACAGGAGAAGAGCGCTGAAGATCAAAATAAGAGCGCTGAAGACCTTTCCCATGATGAATCTATCAGGGGAGAGGGTAATGAAGATCTGATTACTGGACCTCATGGAGATGAAAACCCTGAGGGAACCGAGAACCTCGCCTCTGTATCTGAGGGGGAGCAACTCGAAGAAGATGCTGAGGAATCCGAAGCAGAAGAAGACGAAGACATCGACATCCCTGAAGCTGAACCATCCTCCTCTCCAAGGAACGATGATGATGATGATGATGAAGATGACGAATTCTTTGTCGTCAAAAATGCTCCTCGAAAAGCTCTTAAAGGGATCGTGATAACCGAATCCACAGGGGAGAAGACAAAAACAAAGACAAAGCACTCAGCCTCTGGCGCTGAGAAAAGCAAAGACAAAGGCATCGCTGAAGATGATAATCTGGCGATCCTACTTGCAAAGCCGATTTGTCAGGTACACTAAACTTATTTTTCCTTCCCTGATCATCTCTGAACAATCAGTTATCCATTCCACAAACACCATACACATCCACATTTTTTTCTATCTTTTCTACCCAAGTTCTTCTACCCAGTTCTTATTTGTAAGATCGCTGCATTTCAGCTAGTCCTCTCCCCTGTTTGAGGATATCGCTGAAAGATCTTCTATTGCGACTTCACCAATAATTCCAGCTACCGCTGAAGACATACTCCCAGTCTTAGATTTAATCTATGAGACTGATGAATCAGAAGAACAACCTCTCTCGCACAGAAACAGACCTTCCTCAGTTTCTCAAAAGCTGAGTGAAGAAGATCAAAAGAGGAGAGAAGAAATGATAAAGCGATTCGAGGATCAGCGAATCATCCTAAGGCGCGATCAACTACCTTCAGTTCCTCCTAAGTTCAGAATTTCAAAAGCTGAATACCAGGATCATCTCAGAGCTGAACGCCTCATCGCTGAAAGGAAGGAAGCTGAAGATAAAGACAGAGAATACGCCATCAAGCTCACTCAAGAATCTGTCAAAGACCCCAAGCTGAAGCGTATTCCCATTCAAATCCAACGAAAGCTTTGGGAACAAGCCCAGAAGATCGTGGAAAAGAAAGCTGAAGTTTCTCAGACCACCCTGATCTGGTGTAAAGAGAAAATCCACTTCAGATATCGTCCAGCGAAGATCAACAAGGTATTCATCTCTGGAAGAACCTCCATCGGAGTACCTATTGTTGACATCAAACTGTTCAGAGAAGATGGCTCATCTGAAACCTTTCGTGCTGACACTGTAAAAAGGTATGGTCTCTCTGAATGGCTGGAGATGAGGTTAGCTATCCAACCATCAAAATCTAAGTACAAGGATCATTTCGAAAAGCTGATAAACAGACAGATCGATTTGATATCTTCTTGTGTGGATATTCCTCCTGTTCCTGATCTAAAGCCGAAAAGAAAAAGGGGCTCACCAAAGAAGAAACGTCAAGATTCAAACTCAGGTCCTGTCATACGAAATGAAACTGGAATTGGTTTCTCTCGCGCTGAAGTACTTGGTCCTGATCCTGATCTATCTGCCCTTGACATCTCTTTGCCACCATGTGAACTTTTCGTCCCTGGTAAAGTCATCAGTAATCCTTATGGAATATTCTTTCTTGACTACGACGGACGTAAATGCTTTCAACGGATCGCTGAGCTTCCAATCACTCCAATCGAACAGCTCAGAGATCTCATCTACTGGTGCGACTTCAGAAAAGACATTCAGGCACGACACCTAAAACCCTTGATTTTTGAAGCTGCTCTGAAGCTAAAGAATAAAGGAGAAAAGGTTCCTGACTGGATGATTCCAACTGAAAAGACAACCCTTGATGAACTTCTCATTAAGGAAGAACCCTTTGAAGGCTGACAACAATCACCATTTTCTCTATTGTATCAGTCATCCTTCAGTACTTGTAATTTATTTCGCTTGTACTTGTAATCTTTCTTATTCATATTGTAACCTGATTCAAAGATTTAAAGAAAGATTTCAGCGAATGTACTTTACTCCATCAGTACTGAAAAGATCCCAGAAAACAGTAAAAGGGACAAATATTTTATGAGTTCTTTTTATCCTTATGTTTTCATTAAATAGCAATTTTCTTTGTTGCTATGTCATAATCAAATAGGGGGAGATTGTTGATCCAAACCCTCAGTGATTTGATAATGACCCTATCTTAAATACTTAGTGAAAATTGTAAGTAAACAATATGTATCAGAGTTTCACTATCGCTGATAAGTACTAAGATCTTTCAGTATTGCTGATAGGAACTCTCGCACTTTTAGATTAAACATTCAGCGAACACTGTTCACCATATCGCTGAGTCTGTTCAGTCCTTATGGTGATCGCTGATAAGTTAGTTGTTTACTTATGATCCCTGAAGACAAGATTCACGTCAACAAAGGTTCTACGCTGAAGTCGAAGATCAAGCTCAAGAACCAGCGACAAGTCTCCTAATGAACTGATGCGGATCAGCGAAGACTCAGATTTGTCCACTCAACGTGAAGTATCAAGTACAAGACTTCAGCTATCGCTGAACTTTATCATTCGCTGAATAGTAAATGATAATCGCTGAATCAACGAAAGCTGATCATGAAGTCCTCCGTACAAAGTACTTTTGTCTTAACCTCCCTTGCACGCCACCGTACGAAATGTCAGAAAAGAACCTCCGAAAATCTGAAATCGTACAACCACTCTGATACTACACTGTTCATTCATGCGGCTACTAAGGTTGTCAACAAAGGTCAATGACATGCAACCAATCCGCTGATGACACGTGTAAAGTGTATACTGAATTGCATTAAATGCATACAGTATATAAAGAGATGAACTCACTTCATTTGAAGTAACTTGCTAACTCTGGACAAGTTCAAATCTCTCTCAAGATAGGATTTTATTAGTAATCTCCATATCTTTCTTAGTGCAAGAAACCTTAGTGTTCCAACTTGTTTAGATTTAGGTTTATCCTTAATCTTGTTTCCGCAACAAGCTGTAAATTGTTAATGATTTATCAATAAACAATTTAGAAAAGTAAAATAGTGTGTTTGTATTCAGCCCCCCCCCCCTTCTACAAACTTGTTTAAGCCTTTCGGGACCAACACTTTCAAGAAATGGGGGGGGGGTCTGTGATGTGTATCTGGCTAGAAGAAAAATGAGAACGGTAAAAACTTCGGATTTTTTAGATTCAAAAACGTGCAAAATGTCAAGGTGTTGGAATGGAGGTTGAATGACATTTGGGTGGGTTCTTTCAAACTGAGGGTGTTTTGGTCAAGTGGGTCACGTATTAGAATGGAAGAAGGCGACAGGAAGAAGGTGCTGGAGCTTCCAAGGCTGAGATTGCAACTTGATTTGGAGCTTCCAATCAAACAGACAATGTCGTATCGAGACGCGGTGTTTGGAGGTAAAGAGGCGAAAACCAATCTGGAGACAGTTTAGAAGGAAAAACTGGAGATAATAGGGGAATGGGGGATAGAGGAAAACAAAAAAATGGCTAAAGAAGAGACTGATAGGTAACCTGGAGACACTCGATAACATGGAAGCTGTTGATCCAAACCCTCAGTGATTTGATAATGACCCTCTCTTATATACTTAGTGAAAATTGTAAGTAAACAATATGTATCAGAGTTTCACTATCGCCGATAAGTACTAAGATCTTCCAGTACCGCTGATAGGAACTCTCGCTCTTTTAAATTAAACATTCAGCGAACACTGTTCATCATTAATGCGCCGAGTCTGTTCAGTCATTATGATGATCGCTGATAAGTTAGTTGTTTATTTATGATCCCTAAAGACAAGTTTCACGTCAACAAAGGTTCTACGCTGAAGTCGAAGATCAAGCTCAAGAACCAGCAACAAGTCTCCTAATGAACTGATGCGGATCAGCGAAGACTCAGATTTGTCCACTCAACGTGAAGTATCAAGTACAAGACTTCAGCTATCGCTGAACTTTATCATCTGCTGAATAGTAAATGATAATCGCTGAATCAACGAAAGCTGATCATGAAGTCCTCCGTACAAAGTACTTTTGTCTTATCCACCCTTGCACGCCTCCGTACGAAATGTCAGAAAAGAACCTCCGAATATCTGAAATCGTACAACCACTTTGATACTACACTATTCATCCATACAGCTACTAAGGTTGTCAACCAAGGTCAATGACATGCAACCAACCAGCTGATGACACGTGTAAAGTATATACTGACTTGCATTAAATGCATGCAGTATATAAAGAGATGAACTCACTTCATTTGAAGTAACTTGCTAACTCTGGACAAGTTCAAATCTCTTATCTCAGATAGGTTATTATTAGTAATTTCCTTATCTCTCTTAGTGCAAGAAACCTTAGTGTTCCAACTTGTTTAGATTTAGGTTTATCCTTAATCTTGTCTCCGCAACAAGCTGTAAATTGTTAATGATTTATCAATAAACAATTTAGAAAAGTAAAATCTGTGTGTTTGTATTCAACCCCCCCCCCCCCCCTTCTACAAACTTGTATAGGCCTTCGGGACCAACAAGTGGTATCAGAGCAGATTTGTTTAATCTCATAAACAAGATCTAATCTAAGATATTTCTCTTCCTTGCTATTATCTGAAAATGGCCACCAACACAAACACAAATTATATAGACAATGGTTCTCTTGCAAAACCCCCTAGATTTTCCAGAGATAACTTCAACTTATGGAAAAATAGGATGACACTCTTCTTAGAAGGTGTAGACCCTACTATGCCTTACTATCTTGAGAATGGTCCATTCATCCCCGTAAGATTTGATGCTGCAGTTCCAGGCACTGAGAATAGACCTGCTATTCCAGAAAGGCTGGTACCTAAAGAAATCTATCAATGGACTGACGAAGATAAGAAGAAAGTGGCTATAGATACAAAAGCCAGATCCATACTATCCATGGCCCTTCCTGACGAAGTCTACCATTCCGTCATGAACCTGAAATCATCAAAAGCCATGTGGGACACAATATGTGTTCAGTATGAAGGAACGTCTGAAGTCCAGGACTCAAGAAAGATCAACCTGGTAAGACAATACGAAAGCTTCATTTCTGGTAAGAATGAAACCCTCTCTGAAGTTCACCAACGTTTTAATTGTTTAATTATAGATCTGAAAACTGTTGGTAAGGAATATTCTAACTTTAAAGTGCTGACAAAGTTTCTAGAATGTTTACCTGAAAGCTGGGACAATTATTCCATGTGTCTCAAGCTATCAAAGGATCTAAGATCAATGACCCTTGCTACCTTATATGGCACGTTGCTGAATCATGAGCAATCTAGCCATCTTAAGAAGAATCTTGTAAAAGATTCCAAAAGCACCCCTGTTGCTTTATTCTCAGAGGAACCTTCTACTCAGCGACCCTCGGTCACTATCACTGAGTTAGAGAGTAACTCTGAAAGGTCATCAGATTCTGATTCTTCAGATGATGATGAATCCTTGGCTCTCCTAACTAAAAAGTTCAGGAGATTCGCCAAGAAGAAAATGTTTAGAAAGAACAAAACTCTTTCCATAGCTGACAAGCCTAAAACATCAGCTTTTGTTGATAAGGCTACTGCTACTTGTTTCAACTGCGAAAAGACAGGTCATTTCGCTAATGAGTGCAGGTCAAAGAAAATCATGAGACCTTCAGCTTTTACAAAGAAATCCTTTGTTCCAAGGAATAAAGATGACAAATACTCAAAGCTGAAGGAGAAGTATGCAAAGCTGAAAAGCTTTAAGAAGAAAGGAAAAGGCCTGATGGCTGACTATGATTGGGCTGCTTCTGATGAAGAAGCATCATCATCTGATTCTGAAGATGATGAAGCAAATCAATGTCTCATGGCTAAGATTGAAGAAGAGGAAGAAAGTTCAGACATTCCCTCCACTTCAACATCTACCATTCAGGTATCACCTTCTTTCTTTACCAATATTGCAAATATTGATGAAGCTGATAGTCTCCCTAAGATCGATCTCTTGACTAGAAGTTTATACGAAGCCATGAACGGCAAAACTGTGGTTGAAAACCAAAATCTTGATCTCGCTGAAAAGCTTAAAAACTGCCACCTTCAAATAGAAAAGCTTTCTAAAATTGAAGAAGATTTTAACGATAAAGTATATTTAAATCAGCTAGTCAAAATCGAACGAGCAGAAGCTATCGCTGCATTAGAGGCTGAAAAAGCTACTGTTGAAGGATGGTGTAATTCTTCAACAAAGATCACTTGAGAGTAAGGGTATTTCTCACAACTTTTCGTCAGTGAGAACACCGCAACAAAATGGAGTCGCTGAAAGAAGAAATAGAACAATTATTGAAGCTGCACGTTCAATGCTCAACGATTCTCACCTGCCTACTCAGTTTTGGGCAGAAGCTGTCAACACTGCTTGTTTTACGCAAAACAGGTCGCTGATAGTTAAAAGATTCAAAAAGACAGCCTATGAACTCTTTCATGGGAGAAAGCCTTCAATCAGCTTTCTTCACATCTTTGGATGTCAGTGTTTCATACTGAACAACAGAGATGCCCTTGGAAAGTTTGATCCTAAGGCTGATGATGGAATCTTTCTTGGATACTCCTCAGTCTCCAAAGCCTTCAGAGTCTTCAACCGTAGAAGACAAACTGTAGAAGAAACTATTCACGTCACGTTTGACGAATCCCGTTCAGCGAACTCTAAACCGAACGTTGATACAGAAGAACTGAATCAATGGATGTTTTCTCATCTTGGTGATTCAGAAGATATTCCCACTCCTCATGCTCATCCAGTAGAAGATGATAGTCCCACTATCATTCCAAACATGCAGAATAGTGAAGCTGAAACATCATGGGTCTCAGCTGTTCCTATAAACACTATACCTGCAGTTGATCCAAATGTCTCAGACATTCCATCTATTTCTCAACAATCAGTGAATGAAGTGACAAATGCAAACATTCCTCTCTTAGCTGATAATCCAGAAGTAGCTGAAGCCTCATCTTCATTTTCTCCAGTTCAGACTGAGTCAGCGACGTATGCTCCGGCTCAGCGATGGACTGTAAATCACCCAATCGATCAAATTCTTGGTGATCCCAACGCTGGTATTCAGACTCGTAGAAGTGCAGGTAATATTTGTTTATTTGTTAACTTTATTTCTCTAACTGAACCAAAGAAAATAGATGATGCCCTCAGAGATCCAAACTGGGTCAGCGCTATGCAAGAAGAGCTGACTGAATTTGAAAGAAACAAAGTTTGGAAACTCGTTCGTAGACCAACTGACAAAACGGTGATAGGCACTAAATGGGTCTATCGAAACAAGTTGGACGAACATGGTACTGTAACTCGCAACAAAGCTCGTCTTGTTGCTCAGGGATACAGGCAAGAGGAAGGCATAGATTATGACGAAACTTTTGCTCTAGTAGCAAGACTTGAATCTATTCGTTTTTTCTTAGCATATGTTGTACACAAAAACTTCACTGTACATCATATGGATGTCAAGTCAGCGTTTCTGAATGGAAAGCTGAATGAAGAAGTTTATGTGGAACAACCTCCAGGATTCTCAGATCCTAAGCGCCCAGGTTACGTTTATAAACTGGACAAGGCACTTTATGGCTTAAAGCAAGCTCCTCGTGCATGGTATGATACTCTCTCTACTTATCTCCATATTGAAAAATTTGAGAGAGGTAAGATTGACAAAACTCTATTTTTTAGAAAAGTGAAAGGTCATATCATTTTAGTTCAAATATATGTTGATGACATTATATTTGGTTCTACTAACCCTGAGCTTTGTACTCGTTTCGCTGATAGAATGAAAGATGAGTATAAAATGAGCATGATGGGTGAACTAACATATTTCCTTGGTCTTCAGATTAAGCAAACTGAAAAAGGAACTTTTATAAATCAGGGAAAATATGTTAAAGATATGCTGAAGAAATTCGACTTAACTAAAAGTTCAGCTATGAAAACCCCTATGGCACCACCGCTGACACTTGATAAGGACACAAAGGGTGTTCCTGTCAATGTCACGCTGTACCGTGGGATGATCGGCTCACTATTGTATCTTACAGCTAGCCGACCCGATATTATGTTTGCAACATGTCTGTGCGCACGATATCAAGCTGAACCTAAGATATCCCATATGAAAGCTGTAAAGCGAATCTTTCGATATCTTAAGGGTACAGCGAATCTAGGTCTTTGGTATCCCAAAGACTCAGGATTCGATCTAACCGCCTATTCAGACAGTGATTTTGCAGGTTGCAAAATGGATAGGAAAAGCACCACAGGAGGATGTCAGCTCCTGGGTGGAAAGCTGGTAAGTTGGACAAGTAAGAAGCAAAACTCAGTGTCCACTTCCACAGCTGAAGCTGAATATGTAGCCGCTGGAAGCTGTTGTTCTCAAGTCTTGTGGATGAGAAATCAGCTACTAGACTATGATCTTCAGCTCTCCAAAATTCCAATCTATTGCGACAGCACTAGTGCCATCTCTATAGCAAACAATCCAGTGCTACACTCAAAGACAAAACACATAGAAATCAGATATCATTTTATCAGAGATCATGTGATGAATGGTGATATAGAACTTCATTTTATCCCAACTGATTATCAGTTAGCTGATTTATTTACCAAACCTCTTGATGAGACAAGATTCAACTTTCTCATCAGCGAGCTTGGAATGCTGAACTTTGAAGGGTAAAATCTTCAGCGGTTCACATTTGATCAGCGATACGTTTATACAAACTTGTATAGCCTTCGGGATAAAATCAACTCATATAATCCATTTCATCATCTTCTCTCTGAATAAACTTGGTTAAACTGATATCCAGGTATGTTTTCTCTCTCTGACAATCGCATGTAAATGCAAGATTTCAAAATAAATTGCATCGCTGAATATCTCTTCCTTAACAGCGATATTTTGAAAGTTCTTTAAACCTTCACTGATATTTTCTATTTAGTGCTTCATGTTTTTCAAAAGAGTCCCTGAGCTTTCAAAACCTCAGAGACATCCTAAAAGAATGTGAAAGGACAGTTGTGACGTCATTGCAACGGATAACACTAGGCACGATTTCTTTCTGACACACGTTTGCACGTTTCGTTCAAACTTCCAATCAAATGCAAACACGTGTCCGTGTCATGATGAAAACCTTTTCCCGCTCAAGGTTTTCTCTCTCTAAAACTCTCTATATAAACAAACTCTTGGTTTATATTTGTTTTTTACGCGATCAAATCTTCCTCCGCAAGAAAGAATCCTCTGTTGCATTTGTGCTCTCAAAACTTCAAGAACTGTTCATCATCTTCTTCATCAAAACATAAAGGTTAATATGTTCTTATCTATTACCAAATGCGTATAACTTGTTTTCGATCTTCTCATTGTTTTAACAAGATCACACAAAAGAACTTTGTAAAATAAAATCATTTCTTTCATGGTTTTATAAACACAACCATTTCATGGTTGTTCTTCAAGTTTTAAATCTTAATCTTAAACTTGTTCTTCATTCGTATCCAGATTTCTTTTTGAAACTGGAATACAAGATTAAAATGGGTTTTACTTTTCTGTCAAAAATCAAGAAAAACCCTAATCTTCATTAAGACATTTTTGTCTGAATGAAATGGACAAAATTCGAAACATCTTAATGGAAATTTCTTTCCACATTAAGATAATTCTTATTTGTTAACATATTTGGTTGAACTGATAATACAGAGAAATGGCAACTTCAAAGATCAATGTTACCACTGAGAACATCTCCGCTGACTCTGAGGAAGTCGATCTCTTCAAAGCCCCTCAGGTTAAGTTCACGCTGGATCAACTAGATTGGACCAAGGTCAACAACCTCTCTGCGCTTCTCGAGTTTCCTCCTCGAAAGCAAGTCACACATCTGGATGATGCTGTGAATTTCCTGAAAAACTGCTGCATTTCAACAGCCCTGACCATCACACCTCCTGCAAGTCAGCTACTACTATCCCAGTTCTGGTACTCTGCCAGACACACTCAGCTACCCTCCGCCAAAGATCCCTCCAAAACCATCGATTGCATACTCAGCGATACTGAGTATGGCCAGGCCCGTTCCTGACAATTTAGAGGCCCTGGGCGAACGGTAAAAAATGGGCCCTCCATGAACGGAGTCAAGGACAAATATTTGACAAATAAGTTTTTTAATTATCAAAACCAAATTGTATACAACAAATACTAATAATTCATAAAAAACAACTTCTACGGGCATTTTGAGTCTTTCACCAAGATGTTTCCAATCTCTAAATCCATCGTTAGCTAATGCATTTTTATAATTTTTTGATTTGAACAACTTACAGCAAAAACAATATACTTTATCCGCATGTTTTGAATAAACTAACCATTTTCGATCCCTAGTTTCACCATTACTTAACTTTTTATCATAGTAAGTGTACGAAAAATGTCTAGATGTGTTATCTAAGGGAAACACAAGATTCAATTCTCTAATAGGCCCCTTTTCAACTAAAATTTCTCTTGATCGATTATCAATATTATCCCAATTTTTTGGATCATAAATATCAAAAAATGGAGTTGTTTGTTCATCTACTGATACATTCTCAACATTAGATTGATTAGGAACAACATTAGGTTCACTCATATTATTAGTGTCCTCATTTTGTTGCTCAACATTATTTTCATCTAATTCATCAACGTTTTCATTGGAGGAATCTACACATTTCACAAATTTATCCATAGCCCCTTTTTGTGATTGCATAAACTGTTCAACTAACTTTCTTTTTTTTCTTTTCTCACTTCCAGACAAATGTTTTCTAGGCATCATACTTGAATACTTGATCAAATTTTAACAAACTAAAAGTGTAAATTAAATGAAACGAAATCACCTGCGACTGCTGGAACTAACTACCAAACAGGTTCTGGCGTTCTGCTTCTGCAAATCGTCCCAAACTGGTTCTCCAAACAGGTTTGAGGTTCTGCTTCTGCAAATCGTCCCAAACAGCCTGGACAGTGGCTGGACTGCGAGTCTGCGAGTCTGCGACTGCGACTGCGTGGCTGCGACTGCGAGTCCCAAACAGGTTCGTCACGAATCGTCGTCCCAAACAGTGAAACAGGTTCAGAAATCAGAAGTGAGATTTGAGAAATTGAGAGTTGAGACTTGAGAGTTTAGAAATCAGAAGTTGAGAGTTGAGACTTGAGAGAAAAAAACTAGGTTAAATCAAAATCACATGCAATTTTACCGTTCAGAATCGTTGCTGGAAATTGGAAGGTCGATGACGATTGATTTCTTGGAGAACTGCAAAGTAAAAAGGAAAGAAGAGGAATCGACATTTCTCCCGAGTCCCGACTCCCATTGCCGCTTGCCGCCTTCGACAGTTCGACTTCAATTTCCCAGTTCCCATTTCCCAAATCCCTTGCGGCCTCTTCAATTGGACTATTGGAGTTGTCGAGTTGGGCCAAGCTTTTTTACATATAACATATATAAGTATATAACTAATTTTTTTTTTGGGAATTGGGGCCCCTATTTTTTTTGGACCCTGGGCACAAGCCCAGCCCGCCCTCCCTCAGGAACGGGCCTGAGTATGGCACAATTAAGATAACCCCCGCAATCATTCGAAAAGCCCTGAACTTTCCCAATGCTACCAAAGAAAAATCATTTGTTCCATTCCCTGACCATAAGAAGCATGCTGACAGAGAAGCAATCATTGCTTTTCTCGATGCAATGGGTTACATCTGGGAAACTGGAAGGGACAAGAAGCCCGAGAAGAAGCTGACGCTGATAAAGAAGTCCAAAATGCCCAGCGAGATGAATTTCATCTTCGCACACCTGATCAGCTGCATGACAGCGAAGACCGGCTCCTCTGATCAAGCCGCTCAACCTCAGCAGGCTATGGGATACGCACTGCTGAAAGGTCTACATATTGACTGGGCATCTATCATTTATGATGACCTAGTACAAAGAGTAGATTCTGCTGCTGACAGACCTGCATGGGTTCCCTACCCCCGTTTCATCAGCGCCATCTTCCAATATGGCCTGAAGGACAGCTATCCTCAAGAGGGTGACCTGAAACTTTCTCAGGTTGGCCCTAAGGTGCTCGATTTCAAACCTGTCGACAATGAGGTACGTCTCTCTACCCTTCTCTCTCTTCTTAACCCTAATTCTTCAATTTCTGTGGCTCCTTCAGCGACAATACCCATCGCTGATACCCCGGCCACACAATCCTCTCCTTCTAAGAAAAGGAAACACTCTCACACCCCACTTGATTCCAAAAGGATCAAGAAAACCAAGGAGCAACCCCAGCAATCCCATGCTGAAGAATCCTCAGCTCATTCTGAAGAGCTGAAGGAAAGTTCCGTGGTACGCTCTGCCACACCCGTGCAAGCCATCCCTCCAATCCAGACTTCAGCGTCTCCAAACGCTGAGGTTAGAAACTTGGAAACTACCCAACCTCCCTCAGTCTCTCAAAAGACTGATGAAGTGATTGTCAGCGATTCCAACGCTGAACTCAGTACCCGAACCCCAATCTTATCCTTCGCTTCTCCCTCCACTCACTTGGACACTCCTCCAAAGATCACTGGAGATGCCATCATTCCAGAAGCCACCGCTGATGCTTCTCAAAGAATGATGAAGACAGGACCTGCAGAGATCACCATTCCTCACCGAACTTTTGAGGAAGATATGGAACATTTTTCAGGAGTCCGCAACTTTGACGATTTCATCAATCCTCCTGCAGGTACAAATCAACCCATATACACTGTAACTAAACCTGAAACTTCTGAGCTTTCCTTTGTTCACAAGTACTTATGTGTTACAGGTCCTAATTTGGGAGACATCAACGACTCTCTGAAGTCCGTGGAAACAAAGCTGACAGCTCTCACCACCACACTCTCCAACAATTCTACAGCTGTAACAAACGTTGGAGAGAATTTGACAAAGCTGACAACGGTGGTGGAAAAGAAAGCTTCCACAGACGACATCAAGATTGTTGATACGACTCTCAGCGATTTCGCCAAAGTGCTCGCTGACATCTACACAGACTACACCTCACTCAAACAATCAGTTTCCTCCATGTCCGGCGAAGTAACAACGCTGAAGACATCGGTTGGAGCACTAGAAGGTGATATGTCTGCTGTGAAGACAAATGTTCAAACTCTGACGACTGACTTAGGCTCTGTAAAGACCGACGTTGGTTCGATGAAAACAATGATTGAAGAGTTGCTCAACAAGGCAAGAACTCCTGCTCCTGAACCTGCCCCTGCCCCTGTATTGGAAACTTTCACAGCGGCGGATCGCAAAGAGCTGGAAAAGATCAATCCTGCTATATCTGGCCTTGAAGACAGATTAGCAGCGATAGAAAGTTGTATTAAAATCTCTGGCCAAGAAGACAGAGAAAATACAAATGCTGAGTCTACTCATTCCTCCCCCAGTCATCATGAAAAAGAGGGGGAGAAGAGCGCTGAACATCCCAGCAAGAAGAGCGCTGAGAATCTTGAGAAGAGCGCTGAAGACCTTTCCCATGATGAATCTATCAGGGGAGAGAAGAACGAAGACCTCACCTTCGCTGAAGAGGGTGAGAAGACTATTGAAGCGGAAGCAGCCGTTGGACCTCAGGGAGATGAAAACCCTGAGGGAACCGAGAAGCTCGCCTCTGTATCTGAGGGGGAGCAACTCGAAGAAGACGCTGAAGAATCCGAAGCAGATGATGATGAAGCCGTCGACATCCTTGATGAAGAACCATCTTCTTCTCCAAAGAATGATGATGATGATGACGAAGCTCTTAAGGGAATCTCGATAAATGAACCTTCATGGGAGCGGACAAAGACAAAGCCCTCAGCCTCTGGAGCTGAGAAAGGCAAAGGCAAAAGCGTCGCTGAAGATGACAATCTGACGATCTTGCTTGAAAAGCCGGTTTGTCAGGTACACTAACCATCTCTTACTCCATCCCTCCTCTATCATACACTATCAGTTCCTCTACCCAAGCCTATACACTAAAACCAATTCTCTCTATCTGTTTCTACCCAAGTTCTTACTTGTAAGATCGCTATGTTTCAGCTAGTCCTCTCCCCTGTTTGAGGATATCGCTGAAGGCTCCACAACTGCGACTTCACCAATAATTCCAGCTGCCGCTGAAGACATAATCCCAGTCTTGGATTTGATCTCTGAGACTGATGAACCAGAAGAACAACCTCTCTTGCACAGAAACAGACATTCCTCAGCTCCTCAAAAGCTGAGTGAAGAGGATCAAAAGAGAAAAGAGGAAATAATAAAGCGATTCGAGGATCATCGAATCATTCTAAGGCGTGATCAACTGCCTTCAGTTCCTCCTAAGTTCAGAATTTCAAAAGCTGAATACAAGGAACACCTTAGAGCTGAACGCCTCATCGCTGAAAGAAAGGAAGCTGAAGAGAAAGACAGAGAATACGCCATCAAGCTTACTCAAAAATTTGTCAAAGACCCCAAGCTGAAACGTGTTCCCATTCAAATCCAACGAAAGCTTTGGGAAGAAGCCCAGAATATCGTGGAAAAGAAAACTGAAGTTTCTCAGACCACCCTGATCTGGTGTAAAGAGAAAATCCACTTCAGATATCGTCCAGCGAAGATCAACAAGGTATTCATCTCTGGAAGAACATCTATCGGAGTACCTATTGTTGACATCAAACTTTTCAGAGAAGATGGCCAATCTGAAACCTTTCGTGCTGACACTGTAAAAAGGTATGGTCTCTCTAAATGGCTGTAGATGAGGTTAGCTATCCATTCGTCACAATCTAAGTACAAGGATCATTTCAAAAAGCTGATAAATAGACAGATCGACTTGATATCTTCTTGTGTAGACATTCCTCCTCTTCCTGATCTTAAGCTGAAAAGAAAAAGGGCCTCTCCAAAGAAGAAACGTCAAGATTCAAACTCAGGTCCTGTCATACGAAATGAAACTGGAATTGGTTTCTCTCGCGCTGAAGTGCTTGGTCCTGACCCTGATCTATCTGCCCTTGACATTTCTTTGCCACCATGTGAACTTTTCGTCCCTGGTAAAGTCATCAGTAATCCTTATGGAATATTCTTTCTCGACTACGACGGACGTAAATGTTTTCAACGGATCGCTGAGCTTCCAATCACTCCAATCGAACAGCTCAGAGATCTCATCTACTGGTGTGACTTCAGAAAAGACATTCAGGCACGACACCTAAAACCCTTGATCTTTGAAGAAGCGCCGAACAAAAGAAAACAAGGCGTAACGGTTCCTGACTGGATGATCCCCACTGAAAAGACGACCCTTGATGAACTTCTCATTAAGGAAGAACCTTTTGAAAACTGATATAATCTCCTTTTTCTCTATTGTATCAGTTATCCTTCTGTACTTGTAAATTATTTCGCTCGTACTTGTAATCTTTCTGTTCTTCGTTGTAACCTAATTCAAATATTTTAAAGAAAGATTTCAGCGAACGTACTTTACTCCATCAGTACTGAAAAGATCCCAGAAAACAGTAAAAGGGACAAATATTTTATGAGTTCTTTTTATCCATATGTTTTCATTAAATAGCAATTTTCTTTGTTGCTATGTCATAATCAAATAGGGGGAGATTGTTGATCCAAACCCTCAGTGATTTGATAATGACCCTCTCTTATATACTTAGTGAAAATTGTAAGTAAACAATATGTATCAGAGTTTCACTATCGCTGATAAGTACTAAGATCTTCCAGTACCGCTGATAGGAACTCTCGCTCTTTTAAATTAAACATTCAGCGAACACTGTTCATCATTAATGCGCTGAGTCTGTTCAGTCATTATGATGATCGCTGATAAGTTAGTTGTTTATTTATGATCCCTGAAGACAAGTTTCACGTCAACAAAGGTTCTACGCTGAAGTCGAAGATCAAGCTCAAGAACCAGCGACAAGTCTCCTAATGAACTGATGCGGATCAGCGAAGACTCAGATTTGTCCACTCAACGTGAAGTATCAAGTACAAGACTTCAGCGATCGCTAAACTTTATCATCTGCTGAATAGTAAATGATAATCGCTGAATCAACGAAAGCTGATCATGAAGTCCTCCGTACAAAGTACTTTTGTCTTATCCACCCTTGCACGCCTCCGTACGAAATGTCAGAAAAGAACCTCCGAATATCTGAAATCGTACAACCACTCTGATACTACACTATTCATCCATACGGCTACTAAGGTTGTCAACCAAGGTCAATGACATGCAACCAACCAGCTGATGACACGTGTAAAGTATATACTGACTTGCATTAAATGCATGCAGTATATAAAGAGATGAACTCACTTCATTTGAAGTAACTTGCTAACTCTGGACAAGTTCAAATCTCTTATCTCAGATAGGTTATTATTAGTAATTTCCTTATCTCTCTTAGTGCAAGAAACCTTAGTGTTCCAACTTGTTTAGATTTAGGTTTATCCTTAATCTTGTCTCCGCAACAAGCTGTAAATTGTTAATGATTTATCAATAAACAATTTAGAAAAGTAAAATCTGTGTGTTTGTATTCACCCCCCCCCCCCCCTTCTACAAACTTGTATAGGCCTTCGGGACCAACAGAAGCAGTGAGAGCACTCTATAGCTCATCAAATCTAAAGGAAATATCGTTGAAGTATCTCGGTGGAAGAAATATATTAATGGCGTTCGACACGGAGGAGACAATGAACAATATTCTTAGCAACAAAGTCCATGGTATCTATCCATGGGTCAAAAACTTAAGAACATGGACATAGGGGTTTTGCTCGTCGGAGAGAGTAGTATGAATACAAATCAGTGGCTATCCGCTCCATACATGGAAGGAAGACATATTTTCTAAAATAGCTAGTCGTTGGGGTCGTCCGTTAAAAACGTTAAATTGTTCGTGGGATGAGAATAATAACTTAGAATACAGGAAGTTTTGGATCAGCACATCTTTGAGGACCCCCGTAGAAGAGTTGTGTAGCATCAAGATTGGCAATCTATATTACAGAATCTGGGTGACGCAAGAGGAAACAAACTCATATCTACATTGGGATCTCGATTAAGAAAGTATATCAACGGATGAAGGAAATTCCTCTATATCGTCGGAATGGTCGGAAGAAGAGAATATTAGCGAGTCGGATTGGGGCATCGAGGAAAGTTTCTTCGAGGAGAACGTGCATGACATTCCCCGAAATAATTCTAATCAAAAACCGGTTGAGAAGGACAAAAATACATCGGAGCCGGCCTTTGGAAAAGAATCGCCGACGAAGGAGCTCCCAAAGGTAGTCGAAGAGTCGCTGGAGATGGAAGGTCACGCTGACGCGATTTTCAAGAAGATTGTGGGCAATCCCAATAATTCGAGACCCACAAAGAAGCACACGTGCTGGAGGATTTTGTCAAAACTGGATCAGAGGTAGATAAAGTAAAGGAGGCCCAGTTAGTGGGGGGAGTTGTAGAAGCGAATGGGCTCAATTTGGAGGAGGGGGTGGAAAAAGATTCAGGCCCAGGGATAAATCACAATTATAATGTAGAAGCCCAATTCGAATTACCAAGCAAAAATACGTCAGACCATATGGCTAAGTCCGTCGACCTCGTCGGAAAAGAAAACGGGGATGCGCTTCTGTAGAATGCAAAGTCTGAAGGAGAAAGAAAATCGGAAATTGGCGATCAGAAGGAAAACTGGGGAACCGAAAATAGGCATATCTCAAGGGGGAATTAGAGAGAAATCGAAGAACAAAAGGCAGGATGGAGTGAGTTTTGGAAGGGGGAAGGTGAGCTTTCACCTCCTAGAGCAGATGGCCAGATCGAACTACGGGAAGATCGGACAAAATAAACAGAACAAAGATGGCGGGTCTCGGAAAACGGAAATCTCGAAAGGCAAAAAGAACTCAACAGATGTGGAAGTGGTAAGCGGAGGAAAACATGCAACAATGTCGAACGAATTGGGAAGTTCAGACTCATCTGATAGGCTGGAAGATTTTGGAAGCCAAATTGGAATTTCTTGGAAGAAAGGTTATGGGACAAAATCAAAGGCAAGAGGCGGATCTGGACGTTAAAAAGGTACGTGTAGGTCGTATTATTGGCTCGTAATGCATATAATTTCCTTGAACATTAGAGGGATGGGGGCAGCGGAGAAACGGAATTGGGTTAAGGATTTGCGCAGAAAACTAAAGCCGTGTATGGTAGGAATACATGAAACTAAAGTTAAAAATTGGTTTGACTCTCAAATAGCCGGATTATGGGGTTTTGACGACGGGGATTACGCACAGGTTGGGACTGCAGGAAATTCAGGTGGTCTTTTGTTAATGTGGGATAAGAAATCGTTCAAATGTGATTGGGTTGTGGAAGATAAAAATTCCATTGCAGTGGTGGGGGATTGGCGAGATATAGACGACAAAGTGGGTTGCATCAATGTGTACGGACCAAGAGAAATGACAAAAAGGATCGAGGTTTGGGCTAAATTAGAGACTTTGGGTTCGAAATAGGAAATAAAGTGGATCGTGTTTGGGGACTTCAATGAAGTAAGAGGGTCCCATGATAGGTTCAACTCAATTACTAACGAGAGAGGGGCGAAATAATTCAACGAATTTATTAGAAGAAGCCAATTATCGGAGACTCCTTTAGGAGGTCAAAAGTTTATGAGGGTTAGTGATGAAGGAAGAAAATTCAGTAAATTGGATCGCTTCTTAGCTTCTTTTCGGTTTTGTTCGAGTTGGAAGAATTTGGGGGCTAAATCTCTCGATCGGAAATGGTCGGATCACCGTCCTATTTTGTTATCGCATAGTGCGGTGAACTTTGGTCCAAAGCTTTTTAAACTCTTTGACGTTTGGTTGAATGAAGAGGGGACTGAAAGATTGGTGGAGGAATCTTGGAACTTGGAGGTCCGATCCAAAACCGCAGATTGCATAATTAGAGATAGGCTAAAAATGTAAAAATGGCGTTAAAAAGAGGAGTGCAGAAATTTAAAGGCTTTGGAGAAGGATTTGGTTAGTAAAAAGGAGGAAGCCAAAAAATGGGAATTGGAGGGGGAATTCAAGGTATTAGACGACAACGAAAGAAGGTGTTGGATGCAAGCACGACAAGATTGGCTTGAATTAGAAACGAAAAAGACGGCAATGGCTAGGCAAAAGGCGAAGGTTACTTGTTTCAAGGAGGGGGACGAAAATTCGAAGTTCTTTCATGCGGCCATAAAAAGAAGAGAAAGCAAAAATGCAATTCGCGGTTTCAATATTAATGCGGAATGGACGGAGGAGTCGGGTAAGATATAAGACTTTGTGTTTGAATTCTTTAAAAAAAGTTCGCGTCTCAAAAGATGGATTGTGCAAAAATCGATAGACGTCTTGATAAGTACTCATTTTTGAGCACTTAAGGCACTTCTTTATTAGGTTTTTAGATAGTTTTTTCCATTTTAACATCCCAAATTGAGTCATTTTCTACTTTATTTTCCATTTATTAGTTTTGGAGCTAAAGGTTATGGTTTACTTGTTTCTATAAAGTAGTAGGCTAATTTGGTTGTCTTTTGGAAACTTTTGAGCACAGTTTTAATGCTGCAGCATTGGAGCAGCATGGAGCTGATGGATCTTGAAATGAAGACTTAATGCTTAATAGAGCAAATCTGAATTTTTGATGTAAAATTGATCTTTTGTTAATCCTTGGACAAGATCTCAGCTAGATTTTATTTTGTAATCAAATAGGGAATGGCCCTTGTACCTTCTAGTTGGCTTTTGTACTTTCTAGTTGGCCATTGTACTTTTTAGTTGCTTTATTATCTAGTTTAGTTGCAATTTACATTTCCACCCCCTCTCTTTTGTACTATATATAGAGGGTTAAGGCTTGCTTTTGGAACACACCACCTTAGAACTGATTCACTTCAGTTCTAAATCCCTTTACTTTCTAGAGTCAATTCAAGTACTTTTTGTAACAACCCACAATCCAAATATACATATATCATATATATCATAACATATGTTCAACAAAAGTACTTCACATTTCACATTTGGTCCCAACTAAACATAGTAAGAAATTCAGTACAAACTTTTTCATTTTTAAGTTACATGCTAACTAATCACAAAGTCTTAAGATCAAAATACATCCATAACTTCATAACCGATGTCTCCATAAAAGCTATTCGTCAAAAGTTCTATTTACTGCTCTTTCCCGATCCATCACCTGGAATACAAAATTTTTAAAACAGAAAATGAGGGTTAGACCTAATGGTCTAGTGAGGAAATCCCTGTCATTTTAATAAACCTTTATTTCGAAGTCATTTATATAAAGCTTTTCATATACATTCATATAATACACGTATATCAATACCATACAAAACTCGTGTATCTCGTTCCACCTTATTCCTCCACATCTGGCCGTATTAATTGGTAGCAAGCCAATTAATAAATAAACAATACCGGTCCGCACACCGGAACCCGGCTACTCATCGGTCCGCACACCGGAACTCGACTACCCATCGGTCCGCACACCGGAACCCGATTAATGTGCACTTGTGTAAAATATCACACAGATAATATCTCATTATATTATTAACACGGAATATCCACATATACATTCCACATACATATATGTATTCCAGTAAAAATAATTTTAAGTAAAACTCACCTGTTTTGCTTTTCACCAAAAGTCTTTCCAAGTTAATTATCACGTACGTCAATCCTTCACAGAATCTGAAATCATGCAAAATACCAAATATCTATTTTTAAAACTAAACTTATAAAATCCTCGACTTAAGTCGCAATCTACTAAAAATAAATTAGAATCGCAATGCATAGTGCTAAGTCGCAATCAACTACTGCGACTTCACCCCAAATCGCAACCCACTATTGCGATTCCAAACCCAAATCGCAATCAACTACTGCGATTCCAAACCCAAATCGCAATCAACTACTGCGATTCCAAACCCAAATCGCAATCAACTACTGCGATTCCAAACCAAGTCGCAACCGACCATTGCGACTTCAAAGCCAAATCGCAATCAACCATTGCGACTTGATTGAATATCTCAGTTCACTGTTCATCCTAAAAAACCCAGAAATCGTATTTTTAAGCTATGCATGTTGCTGTAAAGGTGCAGATCTGTTTAAGACTATGAACATAACCTAACCTTAAGCTCAGATTTCCCAAAACATCCATTTTTAACAAAACCCACCCATAAACCTAACTAGCAAACTCAAGAACACTTTTAAGAAATTACTACACATAAAAGGATGGATTTGTTACCTTGCTTACTTCAGTTTGATCCTTAAATCACTGCAGTAAACTCTTGATTTCTTTCTTCTTCTTCTTTCCCTTAAGCTTTCTCGATTTCCTTCTCTCTCTCTCTAAACCGAACACACTCACACACACATTCACTTTTAGATATTTTCTTTTAGCTAAAGTGAATACATCATCCCCTAATTGATGTGTTAGAGACGGTGGTGGTGTATGGTTTGGTTAAAATGACCAAACAAACCCTAAGCTTATCTCACTTGGCAATAAATACCCCTAAACTTTCAAATAAAAATTAAAACTTACCCCTTAACTTCTAACTCCATAAAATACTAACATAAAAACTTATAAAAATAATTAAATAGCATACCTGGTTATTACAACATCTCCCCCTTAAAAGAATTCCGTTCCGGAATTCGATTAAGCGAACAGATGAGGGTATTCGGCTCTCATTTCCGACTCTGATTCCCACGTCGCATCCTGACCTCTATGATGTTTCCACTGAACCTTTACCTGTCTGATCTCTTTGTTCCTCAATACTTTGACTTTGTGATCAACTATAGCTTCCGGTTCCTCCACATAGTTCAACTTTTCGTCAACTTGAATATCTGGTAGAGAGACTGCCTGATCTGGGGTAACCAAACATTTTCGAAAATTCGATACGTGAAATGCGTTGTGAATCCTGCTTAATTCCGACGGAAGATCTAACCTGTAAGCTACTTCACCAATTCTTTCCTTAATTTCAAATGGCCCAATATACCGCGGACTTAGTTTACCTTGCTTCCCAAAACGTATGACTCCTTTCCAGGGCGAGACTTTCAACATCACAAATTCCCCGACTTGGAACTCTAACGGTTTCCGGCGTCGATCAGCATAGCTTTTCTGTCTGTCTTGTGCTACTTTCAATCTGTCCCGAATCTGAGTAATCTTATCCGCTGTTAACTGTACTATTTCTGGCCCCGCTAATTGTTTCTCCCCCACTTCATTCCAACACAGAGGCGTTCGGCATTTTCTACCATACAGTACTTCAAACGGTGCCGCTTGAATGCTGGAATGATAACTGTTGTTGTAGGCAAATTCTATCAAAGGCAGATGTTTATCCCACGATCCTCCAAAATGAACTATACAAGCCCGAAGCATATCTTCTAAAGTCTGGATTGTTCTTTCACTCTGACCGTCAGTTTGAGGATGATACGCTGTACTTAGCTTTAACTGTGTTCCCATTTCTTTTTGAAAGCTTCTCCAAAATCTGGAAGTAAAACGACTATCTCGATCAGAAATAATCGAGATTGGTACTCCGTGTCGAGTCACTATTTCATCTATGTACAACTTGGCTAAACGTTCCATCGAATCAGTTTCCTTTATCGGTAAGAAATGAGCAGACTTCGTCAATCTATCAACAATCACCCAAATAGAATCGAATCCCTTTGAAGTTCTAGGTAGCTTGGTAATGAAATCAGTAGTAATCTGATCCCATTTCCACATCGGTATTTCCAATCGTTGTAACTGACCAAACGTCTTCTGATGTTCAATCTTTACTTTCTTGCAAGTAGTACAATTTTCCACATACTTAGCAATACTTCTTTTCATTCCCGACCACCAATAGAATTGTTTCAAATCTCTATACATCTTATTTGTACCTGGATGAATAGAAAATCGAGATTGATAAGCTTCTTGTAGTACACGATCACGTAATCCACCCACGGTCATCTTTCCCAAGCAATGCTGTTATTCCTACTAACCGTTCTGATTTCAAACTTTCTTCCTGATAAGCATCTATTTGGCACTTCAATAATTCGTCAAAGATATTAGGAAGGAGTTCAGCTCGTAGCGATATTGCTTTTATTGTTCCACTTCTTTCTTGACCACTTAGTGCATCTGCTACCACGTTAGCCTTCCCAGGGTGATAAAGGATTTCACAATCATAATCATTTACCAATTCCAACCATCTTCTTTGCCTCATATTCAGTTCCTTCTGATCGAAAAGATGTTGGAGACTCTTATGGTCAGTGAAAATTTGGCATTTAGAACCATAAAGATAATGTCTCCAAATCTTCAATGCGAAGACAACTGCTACAAGCTCCATATCATGAGTAGGATATTGTCTTTCATGGTCCTTTAATTGACGAGAAGCATAGGCAATTACCTTTCCACGTTGCATAAGTACACATCCCAATCCCAGTTTAGAAGCATCGCTGTAGACCACAAAATCATCGGAACCTTCTGGCAATGCTAATATCGGCGTGCTGCAGAGTTTCTCCTTCAATATTCTGAATGCCTCATCCTGTTCTGCTTTCCATTCAAACTTTAGATTCTTCCGAGTCAGCTTAGTCAATGGCGTCGCGATTCGAGAAAAGTCTTTTATAAATTTCCGATAGTATCCAGCTAGACCCAAAAAACTACGTACTTCGGTTGCCATCTTCGGCGGTTCCCATTTTTCAATTGCTTCCACTTTCGCTGGATCAACTTGTATACCCTTCTCTGAAACTACATGACCCAAAAACTGAACTTCTCGTAGCCAGAATTCACACTTCGAAAATTTAGCATATAACTTCTCTTTCTTTAACAACTCTAGAATCAAACGAAGGTGTTGTGCATGATCCTCTTTGGATCGGGAATAAATAAGTATATCATCGATAAATACAATGACAAATTTATCGAGATAAGGCTTACATACCCGATTCATTAGATCCATAAAAGCGGCCGGAGCGTTCGTTAGTCCGAAGGGCATTACCAAGAATTCGTAGTGACCGTACCTCGTACGAAAGGCAGTCTTTAGAACGTCTTCTTCCTTAACCTTCAACTGATGGTAGCCAGATCTAAGATCAATCTTGGAGAAATAACAAGCTCCAACTAATTGGTCGAAGAGGTCATCAATTCTTGGAAGTGGATACTTGTTCTTGATCGTGCGTTTATTCAGTTCCCGATAGTCAATACACATTCTCATTGAACCATCCTTCTTTTTCACAAATAGGACTGGTGCACCCCACGGCGAAGAGTTGGGTCTGATGAAGCCCTTATCAGATAAGTCTTGAAGCTGTGCCATCATCTCTTTCATCTCTGGAGGTGCTAGTCGGTACGGCGCACGAGCGATAGGAGCGGCTCCAGGGATTAAGTCAATACCAAATTCTACTTGTCTAACAGGAGGAAGACTATTCAAGTCTTCAGGAAAAACCTAAGGATATTCACTAACGATGGAAATATCTTCCAGCTTAATCTTTTCAGGCCTACTATCTATCACATAGGCTAAATAACTCGAGCAACCCTTGCTAACACATTTACGGGCTTTTATCATAGATATAAGGCTGGATTGATGATTCTTACGATCGCCATAAATCACTACTGATCTCTTATCAGGTAAAACGACATTGATTATTTTCTTATCACAAACTATGTTAGCCCGATTCTCAGATAACCAATCCATTCCTACTACCACATCAAATTCGATCAAAGCTATTGGAAATAGTTGTATCGGTACTCCACATCCCTCTATATTTATCATGCAACAATCAAAAACTTCTTTAACTGCCACTTGGTTATCATTTGCAGTATCTACCAGTAAGGCATGTTCTAACATTTTAGGCTCTAAATGCATGTGAGTAGCAAACGAGGGAGACACAAAAGATCGGTTTGCACCGGAGTCAAACAACACTTTAGCACGTGTAGAGTTTATGAGAAATGTACCTGTAACAACATCCGGAGTTTCCTCCGCCTCTTTAGCTGTCATTTGAAATGCACGACCCCTGGTTCTCGGCGGTTCTATTCTTGGAACTACTGGTCTGACAATGGATGGTTTCCCTGATGTACCCCCTTGTTGTATTCTACCTCGCGGACAATCTGATTGGAGGTGATCCGGAGAATTGCACAAAAAGCAAAACTGTGTTAATCGGCAATCTTTGATGACGTGCCCTGTCTTCCCACATCTATAACAAACCCGTGGTTCCAACTGACAGTTCCCTTGATGAATACGGTGACACTTCGGACAAGGTCTTTCCATTGGTCGGAAAGATGGACGATTATCAAATCTCTGAAATTTAGACTTCTTTGGATCATGTAGTGGTCCTTCCCATTTTCTTTTCCCCAAACTCTTATCACCGGCATCCCTTTTGTTATCTCGTTCTACATTTTCTGCAGCATCCACTACAGCTGTAAAAGTATCTGGCCCTGTTGCAGTCACTAGTCTTCGGACTTCTGAATTTAACCCATAGATAAATCTCTCCATTTTCATCTTCTCTGTAGCAACATAATATCCTGCAAAACAAGATTTTTCTAAAAATCGAGCAGTATAGTCTCTAACTGACAAATTCCCTTGCTGTAGATTCATAAATTCTTCTTCCAACTGTCTGACCGCAGCTTGTGGACAGAAGTGTGTTGTGAAAGCTAACACGAATTCCTCCCACGAAAAAGTAGAATATACATCCGATCCTCTCGATTCTATATGAGCCTCCCACCAATATAGAGCATCACCTTTTAACATTGTTGTCCCAAAAAGTACTTTATCTTCTTCAGCACATTTACACGTCTTGAAGATAGCCTCTACTTCTTTCAGCCATCTCATCGCTTTTACCGGGTCCCGATCTCCTGAGTATGTAGGGGGTTTGCAACTAAGAAACATTTTATAGTCACACTTTTTCATTACCGGTAAAACAGTAGATGTGGGTGGCATTTCAATTTCATATTCCGGATTTGATCTATCAGTTTCATTATGACGATTACGTTCGAACATGGCTTGTATGCTATCCTGTAATCTCCCCATTTCAGCAGTCAGATCATCCCGTGTAACAAACTCTGTACCATGCGGTTGTGTTCTACCCCCAGTTCGGCCCCCAGTTCCCCTTCCGGTTCTGCCTCCACCACGATCTCCTCCTCTCCCCCCTGTTCCTATTGGTGGATTCTCTCCACTCGAATTTCTTCCTCTTCGCTGATTCCTTTGTCTAGTGCCACTCGCCATTCTGTGGATTCAAACAAAGTTAATATACACATAAGCACATACCCCATATAACAAGGTATTCCAGTTCAAACATGTACCTGTAAGATCATAATTACACTGGCCAGGTGTAATCTGAAATTACCTTACATGATGTTCCTTCTACCTCTTATACTTAGCATCCCCAGGTTCTAAAATAATAGGGACATCCTACTCCACATGCAGTTTAAGTCTAGGTACAGATACTAATACCTAAATCCCTTAAACTAGGGCTCTGATACCATCTGTAACAACCCACAATCCAAATATACATATATCATATATATCATAACATATGTTCAACAAAAGTACTTCACATTTCACATTTGGTCCCAAAAACTGACTAAACATAGTAAGAAATTCAGTACAAACTTTTTCATTTTTAAGTTACATGCTAACTAATCACAAAGTCTTAAGATCAAAATACATCCATAACTTCATAACCGATGTATCCATAAAAGATATTCGTCAAAAGTTCTATTTACTGCTCTTTCCCGATCCATCACCTGGAATACAAAATTTTTAAAACAGAAAATGAGGGTTAGACCTAATGGTCTAGTGAGGAAATCCCTGTCATTTTAATAAACCTTTATTTCGAAGTCATTTATATAAAGCTTTTCATATACATTCATATAATACACGTATATCAATACCATACAAAACTCGTGTATCTCATTCCACCTTATTCCTCCACATCTGGCCGTATTAATTGGTAGCAAGCCAATTAATAAATAAACAATACCGTTCCGCACACCGGAACCCGGCTACTCATCGGTCCGCACACCGGAACCCGATTAATGTGCACTTGTGTAAAATATCACACAGATAATATCTCATTATATTATTAACACGGAATATCCACATATACATTCCACATACATATATGTATTCCAGTAAAAATAATTTTAAGTAAAACTCACCTGTTTTGCTTTTCACCAAAAGTCTTTCCAAGTTAATTATCACGTACGTCAATCCTTCACAGAATCTGAAATCATGCAAAATACCAAATATCTCTTTTTAAAACTAAACTTATAAAATCCTCGACTTAAGTCGCAATCTACTAAAAATAAATTAGAATCGCAATGCATAGTGCTAAGTCGCAATCAACTACTGCGACTTCACCCCAAATCGCAACCCACTATTGCGATTCCAAACCCAAATCGCAATCAACTACTGCGATTTCAAACCCAAATCGCAATCAACTACTGTGATTCCAAACCAAGTCGCAACCGACCATTGCGACTTCAAAGCCAAATCGCAATCAACCATTGCGACTTGGTTGAATATCTCAGTTCACTGTTCATCCTAAAAAACCCAGAAATCGTATTTTTAAGCTATGCATGTTGCTGTAAAGGTGCAGATATGTTTAAGACTATGAACATAACCTAACCTTAAGCTCAGATTTCCCAAAACATCCATTTTTAACAAAACCCACCCATAAACCTAACTAGCAAACTCAAGAACACTTTTAAGAAATTACTACACATAAAAGGATGTATTTGTTACCTTGCTTACTTCAGTTTGATCCTTAAATCACTGCAGCAAACTCTTGATTTCTTTCTTCTTCTTTTTTCCCTTAAGCTTTCTCGAATTCCTTCTCTCTCTCTCTAAACCGAACACACTCACACACACATTCACTTTTAGATATTTTCTTTTAGCTAAAGTGAAGACATCATCCCCTAATTGATGTGTTAGAGACGGTGGTGGTGTATGGTTTGGTTAAAATGACCAAACAAACCCTAAGCTTATCTCACTTGGCAATAAATACCCCTAAACTTTCAAATAAAAATTAAAACTTACCCCTTAACTTCTAACTCCATAAAATACTAACATAAAAACTTATAAAAATAATTAAATAGCATACCTGGTTATTACACTTTTGGGTTTCTTTATTGTGTTCTTCATTTTGTTCTTGTTCTTGAATTCTGCTTATGATTGCTTGTAGCATTGGAACAGCATCACACCTGCACTTCACCTTACTTTAATTTCTTTAAACATCTTGCATCTCTAGCCTTGTCATTTACTTTGCATCTTTACTTTTGAGCATTTAATTTCAGTACTTTAATTCTGTGTTCTTACATTCCTTCTTACATTATTGTCATTTACTTCCTTGTCTTTTACATTTGTTGTTATTTCATTTAAAAGTCATAGTTAGTTATTCATCTAGTCATTTACCTTTCAAATCTTTCATACATCATGTTTACTTTCCAAGTCTTCTACATTTGTTTTATTTTACTTGTTGTAATGAGTAGCTAATCATATTAGCTTGGGTGTGAGGCAAATGGTGATTATGTTAACTAGAGGAAAGTAGGTAATGTATGGCAATAATGATGTTTTATTATTCCAACCCAAGTTCTATCAAGATAATACAATCCCTTGACAAATTGATCACTTTGATAGTGTTAAAGTGTCATGGACCTAGAGATAGGCCATTGAATAGCACGTCAATTTGGATGACATAAGGGGTAATATCGAGAGAGTTACTTGCAACGAGAGTTGTTACTTTTGTTTTCTAAAATGATCCATTCTTGATAAGTTGTCAGTTTTTCAAAGGGTTAAAATGGAGTAGACTTAGAGATAAGCTACTTAGGAATACATCAATTTGGGAGGTATGGGGGTTATATTGAGAGAGTAACTTTTAACAAAGAGAATTTGTTATTCCGTATATTTTGAGAACTCTATTCCATCATTCCTTTACCTTAGGTTCTGCTCAGAGATGAGATTGCTTACTGCTACTGGAATAATGGGATGGTGAGAGTCCGAAAGGAACGTGTCTCAAAGTAGATAGTAAAACTAGTTATTGCCATCATGATGCTGCAACATTCCTATAGCATTCATTGCTGTAGCATTGTTGTAGCATTGGTCTGTTGGAATTTGGTTTAACATATCATCACAAGTCTTACACCCTTGCTTCTCTTTAACTATTGTTCATTTAGTTATGTGATAATCATCAACCAACCAATCAAATATATTTTCTTCCAAATCATCTTCTGAAATCATTTCTTTCATCATACTTTTATAGCAATTTTAACTCCAATCTCTGTGGGACGATAATCGGTATTTTACCACTTTATTACTTGAGAGGCGACATAGTTCTATATAAGTATACTTGCTTATTGGTTCTATTAGCACACGTCTGTAGGTGTATTCAAAGCACTGACGCACTCACCAAGTTTTTGGCGCCGTTGCCGGGGATAGGCGTAAATCTATAGTTGTTTTGAAATTGAGTCTTGAGAAGCTAATTTTTCTACCATCTTTGTTGTTTGTCATATGTCTCCATGTGTGTACAAGTAACAAATCTTTGAGTATATCTTTCTATGAATATGGATTCAATGGGACATTCGTTTAGGTCGTATGAAACTGTTTTCTATGACTACTGTGGCGGAAATCATTTCTCATACAGTTGTCCTTCGAACCCCGAATCCAGTTATTTCATGGGCGATAGTAATTGGGATACCTCACACTTCAATGGTTACACTCAATCATGGGAGGATTATCCTAATTTGTTTTTAAATGGTCAAGATCAGGGCACTTTCACATCACCAATACCTCCCTACCAAGATTGGAGTAATTCTTATTCAAATACTTTTAACCAATCTTGGGAGGAACAAGTTGATTTTTCGCGGTTTCAATATTAATGCGGAATGGACGGAGGAGTCGGGTAAGATATAAGACTTTGTGTTTGAATTCTTTAAAAAACGTTCGCGTCTCAAAAGTTGGATTGTGCAAAAATCGATATCCGTTTCTTTAAGAAATGCTCCTTCGAAGAGGCGGAGAATCTTGAAAAACCATTTTTGAAGGATGAAATATGGGCTCTGTTTTGTCTTTGCGGTAGCAACAAATCACCGGGCCCGGATGAGGTTGCCATATCTCGGTTTTGGGAGACTGCTGAGATAAACGGGGGGTTGCAATTCTTTTTTCCTTGCGCTTATTCCAACGAACGCAAGCCCGATAAGTTTAGACGGATACCGACCGATTAGCTTGATCGGGATTTTCTATAAGGTAAATTCAAAACTTTTGGCGGAAAGGATGAAAGTGGTTATCGAAAAACTCATTAGTCAAGTCCAAAGTGATTTCTTAAAAGACCGTTCATTCTTGATGGGGTATTAATAGCAAACGAAGTAGTGGAGTTCTTACGCTGGACCAAAAGGAAAGGTTTCATCTTCAAGGTAGATTTTGAAAAAGCCTACGATAGTGTGGAATGGCCTTTCCTACTTGATGTGATGGAATCTAAGGGATTCGGATGAAAATGGCGTAGTTGGGTGAAGGCTTGCTTATCTTCATCTATGATTTTGGTGTTGGTCAACGGGGCTACAACAAACGAGTTTAGAATAGAGAGGGGCCTTCGTCAAGGAGATCCTATGGCTCCTTTTTTGTTTTTGCTAGTGGCCGAAAGCTTGAATGTCCTCATTTCGGAAGCAAAATGTAAAGGGCTTATTGAAGGAATTAAAGTCGGGAACAGGGAGGTGGAGGTCTCACAGATTCAATACGTGGACGACGCGATTTTGTTTTGGCAATTGGAAGGTATCTAATCTCAAAATGTTTTCATGTAGTGTCCAGGCTTAAAATAAATATACAGAAAAGCAAGCTTTACGGTAGGAGAACCACCGAATCTGAGATTCAAACGTGGGCCAATGGATTAGGTTGTGGAAGTTGCAAATTGCCATTTAATTACCTAGGCCTACTGATGGGTGCGGCTATGTGGAAAGTAGATAGTTGGAAAATGACGGTAGAGAAGATAAAGAATAAATTGGCGTCGTGGAAGGTGAAGATGATCTCCTTCGGTGGAAGGTTGACATTGGTGAAATACGTTCTTGGAAGCATGTCCCTATACTTTTTTTCGATGTTCCGAGCTCCGAGAGGTGTAATTAGAGATAGAGATGGCCAAATCGACCCGAACCGACCCGACCCGAAACCGGCCAAGAACCGGTTCTGGCCCGACCCGATCAAGAACCGGTTTCAAGCCCGAGAGCCGGGACCGGTTCGTGTATTTAGGGATTTTCTCGACCCGACCCGAATTTTTGTTCAAAAAAAGAGCCGTTGGAAGTCCATTGTGACCGTTTTTTGGCTCAAAATGCCCCCTCCAACCCCACATAAATACTAGGGGTGTTATGGAGTGATTCACCACTTACAATTGCTTACAAAACGCAAAAAACACTTACAATTCTCATTTCTCGGCTCTCGCTATATTCGTTTCTCGCAAAAAACACTTACAATTCTCATTTCTCGGCTCTCGCTATATTCGTTTCTCGCAAAAAACGCATACAATTCTCATTTCTCGGCTCTCGCTATATTCGTTTCTCGCAAAATACGCATACAATTCTCTATTCTCAACTCTCAAAAAAATGGCCGAACAAAATTACACCATTCTTCCCGAGCATGGACGAAAAGCACCGGTTTGGGAGCATTTCAACATGGTGATGTTTTCCGACGGTACAAAAAAAGCGCAATGCAAACAGTGTGTAGATTTCCTTAAACCCTAGTCAAATAGCACGTTAAAGCGGCACTTCGATGAGAGATGCAAGAGGTTGAAATCGGGTGACGGGGGGGGGGGGGGGGGGGAATGGGGGTGGGAGTTCGGGAGCGGGTGATGGGGGTGGGAGTTTGGGAGCGGGACCTTCGGGTGTTTAGAATTTATGTATTGTAACAATGTAACTTGTAAGTTTGTAACTTAAAATTATATATAAATTATAAAACGTAAAAAGTGTATTTTAGTGATATATATTATAAATAAAACGTATTTTTAAATTGTATTTTAGTGATCCAATCCAATTTTTTACTTTTTAAAGTTTACTAATTAATTAATTATACAAAGAAAGTAAAAAAAAATTCCCCGACCCGATCAAGAACCGGTTTTGGGCCCGGTCCCGGCCCGGTTTTATAGAAACCGGTTTTATATACAATTAAACGGGTCAGGGGTTTTCGGGTTAAACCCGGCCCGACCCGGTTTTCGGAAAAACCGGTTTTTGCTTTCACTGTTTGGGACGGGTTTTTCCCCCGGCCCGAAACCGAAATTTGGCCACCACTAATTAGAGAGATCGGGAGTGTGAGGAGTCGTTTTGGAAGGGGGATGTAACACCTCGAATTTCCATTATATTATATGTTAATATGAATGGGATCGAATTGTAAATTAGTCTAAGTTTGTGGACTATTGTAAATATAAACTCCAGGGTTGAATTTGTAATTTGACCGAAGTATAATGTTAATGTTGAAATTATAACTTAAGGGTCTAGTTGGTCATTTATAGAAAGTTGAGATTGCTTAATAAGAGGGTAAGCTGATTTGAGATGTTATCTTAAATCAATCTTACTGGAGTCGGTAAAAACACCCAGAGAGTGAAGGAAGAAGAAAAGAGAAACAGAAGAGAAAAATTGAAACGGTGGTTCTTGTGGTAAGAGTTAGAAATCTTCTTCTTTAATTTCTTAATCATTTAGTAATACCAAGTCTGAATCACTCTCCAGAAGATTGTTGAATCAGAGAGAAGGAAGGAATTGGACTTCTGGGTCAAAGTTACCATCAGGTGAGTTCATCTCTTCATCTAAAAATTATCAGTTGAAATTGAATCAGATTTTTGTAGCAAACTGTCTGAATGATTTGGTATATCTGTATTGAAACAAAATTGACCAACAAACTAAATTTAGATGAGCTTTTTGAGCAAATTTGACGTGCAATCGAATACCCAGTATCGAAGTCCCGGTATAGGATCCGATGTGGGTGAGTTCCGGAATTGGGCTTAGGATCCGGTAATGGTGAGTTCCGGAATTGGGCTTGGGATCCGGAAATGGTGAGTTCCGAAATTGGGCTTAGGATCCGGTAATGGGGAGTTCCGGAATTTGGGCTTGGATCCGGTATGGGTGAGTTCCGAAAATTGGGTTTGGATCCGGTATGGGTTAAGTTCCGAAAATCGGGTTTAGATCCGGTATGAATGGATTCCGAATGGTTCCGGACTTTGAGTCCGGAATACATTTTCTAATGCGCTGCCCCCAGACCCCGCAAGGGCGTTGCCCCTTGACCCCATCCGCTAACCGGGTAGCGGAACCCCCGTGCTAAGTCGCCGAATGGGGAACAATTGAGGATGAGGATACAATAGGTTATCTAATATTCTTAGAGTTGAGAATATGATACGAGATGGGGCGTGATATGTTGTTATGCATATACGCTAGTAAAGTGTAATGGATCCATAAGCACTGATAGTATTTGTAACGCGGAATAGGCATAAAGTAATTTGTAATTCTCGTTGACCTGAAATGTGGAATAGGCATAAAGTAAATTGTAATTCCCATTTCGTAAAGGTGTTGTGAAATGAGGAATAGGCATAAAGTAAGTTGTAATTCCTATTTCATAGTGTGGCGTGAAACGCGAAATAGGCATAAAGTAAATTGTAATTCCCATTTACGTGGAAATGAAGAATAGGCATAAAGTAAATTGTAATTCACATTTCGTAGTGTAGAAATCAAGGAATAGGCATAAAGTAAATTGTAATTCCTGATTTCTATGGGAAGGTCAGAGATAGGCATAAAGTAAATTGTAATCTCTACTTCCATTCCAAGAAATACGTATAAAGTAACTTGTAATTTCTTAGATAAGAGCAATGATCTAGAATCTGCAATGATTCGTAGTAGGCTCTTGATTGTGATGATATGACTTTCTGAATGTTAGTCATATTCATGAGATCGGGTATATTCCCGTCATTTTGAGACATGTACGAGTACGGTAAGAATGGTGACGAACCAGGTTTGTTTATATGCTTTGGATATCTGAGTTTTCAAAGCTGTTAATGTTTTAATTTGAATTTGGATGTTCTCACTAGGCGTAAGTCTAATCGTTCAAATTAAATTTTCTTACCAGGTACGAGCTCAGGGAAGTAATGGGATGTGGGACGAGTGCTTTTGGTATTCGACTTTTGATGATAAGCGGAGAAATTAGCTGTACGAGGAGGCTTTGGATGGATTGCTTAGATAACCCACTTAATCTAATTATAGTTGACATGATTAGATTAATAGGTTATTTAGAGAATTCGATGTGTAAATATGAACCCTCATAGTAATTCTCTGCTTATATATATAAAAGTTTGGATGATATTCTGATATACCTTGTGAAATTTTAAGGTTCAAATTGGCCCTGTTTTTAGGGTGTTACAGGGGAGGATCGGGTAAAGAGGCAAATGAAAAGCAAGGCATCTCGTGGGTAAGATGGGAAAAAGTGTTAAAGGACCGTAGCAAAGGTGGCTTAGGAGTGGGAAGTTTACAATTAGCAAATTGGGGCCTTCTAGGGAAGTGGTGGTGGAGAGTTTTGAGTGATAAGAGTGGGTGGTGGGTAATAGTAATCCAAGGTATTTATGGACTTGATGGAGGATTGCGTGATAATTCGATAGTATTTAGGGGGAATTCGGTATGGTCGAATATAATTAAAATCGGTAACGAGGTGGAGAAGTTGGGGATAGACTTTAGGTCTAGCTTTGGGATAAAGGTGGGGGATGGTAAAGACACACGATTTTAGAAGGATATTTGGGTTGATAACAAGGAACTTGGGAATAGATTTAAGCGTCTTCTACGATTGGGATTGGATAAGGAAATTACCGTTGCGGATAGAGGGGTGTGGCGAGAAGGGGAGTGGGAGTGGAAATGGAATTGGAGACGGGAACCTAAAGGAAGAGAGGCGGGAGAACTTGAGGTGCTGCTGCATTTACTTGAAAGGCGAAAACCCAACCCGGAAAGTAAGGACAAACTAAACTGGTCGTTGGCAGCGGAGGGAAGATTCACGGTGTAGGATTTCGGAGGATTCTTGAAGACGAACACGGAGGTTCGGGACAGAACGTGACAGAGACAAAGTGGCCGAAGTTGGTATCGAAAAAAGTCACCATTGGCGCCTATAGATATAGATGGGAGGTAGGCGGGGCTAGCTTGCTTCTTTTCTCCTAGGCTACCTGCACATCTTATGTGCGAATAAAAGGCATCGAGCGACTCTTCGCTTAGTAGACGGTCGTCGGACGACGACCCCCATTTTTGTGTGGCGTGCATCTCTTGGAAGAATACCATGTCGTGAGGTGCTAGATAGAATGGGGGTGGATCTTCATTCAACCCTATGTCCCATTTGCGACAACGAAGTGGAAACAATCGATCATGCGCTTGTCTCTTGCCAAGAGGTAAACAAGGTTTGGGTGGACGTCTTTCGGTGGTGGGGCAAAGAGTTTGGGCATCTAGAATCTCTAAGTGATGTCCTAAATAGTGCAAGTGAAGGGAGGAAGGAGCTGTGGACAGCGGTGGTGTGGGCTTTCCTGTACCTTATTTGGTCCATCGGAATAGGGTAATCTTCAAAGGTGAAAAGAGGAACGTTCTTTGAATTCCAACTTTGCAGCTTTGAATGGGCCAAACATAGAAGGATCAAGCAAAGAACGGATTGGCGGACGTGGATGATGGTGCCTTCGGAACTTCCCAGGCCGAGAAGGCAACGGGGACATAATCTTGGTGATCTGTTAGTTTCTGTCACTGTCTGCTCCGTTTCGTCATCAGATAAGTTTTTCAGATCGCTGTAAAGGTTCGGGTCTAGTGTTGGGGTCGCGAGTTCTGGAGCAGCTCGTTGGGACTGTGGTGGCGATACCTTGCGGCTGCAGTTCGGTTGGGTCTGGCAGCACTTTCTTGGTTTGCTTGTTTGTTGTTTCTTTGTAATTGGGTCGTGATCATTTCTGTGGGTGTATGTTTCTGGGTAGATTGGTTGTTGTTGGTTTGGTACTTGGTTAAATCCTTTGTATATGTTGTACATTTTTGTGCAGTGGTATATAATTTTGCCTTTCAAAAAAAATTATGGTTGGTCTCAACCTTCGGATTTATAAACAATATAAATAAACATCCGATAATAAAATACTTAGAGAAATATATTCTTGTTTTTTTGCCTCAAAAGGAATCTAATCCGACACATTCCTTTTATCGGATTCAAGTTCAAACAAAGTCTAAATCCGAAGACTTCAAAAGAAACAATTATAGTGCATCGAATTTATACCATTGGATTTATAACCTTGAATATGTCACCTTGGTTGTAATATGATAGAAGCTTATGTCTTCTATCGGATTTCTAGCTCATCTTCGAAATATTCTAAGGTGGTGTATGGGATTGTTTATTTAAACTGCTTATTAACTTATTTCGGTGTGGTACCGGTAATAAGTAGTTTTTAGTGTTTAAATGGAAAAAAAAGAAAACTGCGTATACCGGTTTGACACTAGTGATAAGGAGTTTTTGATAAGTCATTCAATTCTAACTTATTGACTTATTTGAAACAACTTATCAACTTTTTGGTTATTTTACATGTATAAGCAATCCCAAACACTTTCTAAGTAACAACTTATTAACTTATTACGTTTTGGTACCACCATAAGCTAATCCAAACACTTTTTATAAAACTCCGGTTTGACACCATATAAATTACTAAGAAATTTTACCTAAAAGCATAAGTTGTTTTAAATAAGCAATCCCAATCACCCCTAAGTGTTCAATATCTGATAGACTTAACTTCATAAATGTCTATTACCGGAAACTGTTGTATAAATTATACTTCAGAATAGATAAAATAGGATTTTAATTTGTAAAAGTATTGTAACTATATGTATTGATTAAATGTACAAAAGCGGATTGGTTTGTCTATAGCCAAAAAGAAGATCAATACAACATATAGTCAACTAGTAGTCTCACAAATACTACTAGTGGCAAGCTGATTTCCAAGTACAAACTTGTCTAGCAAGTTTGGTTCACCAACTCTCTCAGACTCTCATCCTATTATGGGATTCTGGTTCTTTATTTAATTAGTGTCATTCTTACTTTACTGTTCCATTTACATACAAAGGATGAGATAGGTTAACAAGTGTCCACATAAACTACAAAAGCTGAAGTGAAAAGTACAAGCATACATAGATCAACAAATCAGAATAAGACATGTGTTAAAATTGAAGAAGAACATTTAATGCAATAGAGACTATAAAATGTCTTCATTGTGTTAGTTTGCGACTCACTCGTTTTCAAGGGCACGTACCAAAATGTTTTAAAAAGGATATAAAAATTATTTTTTGTAAATTTTTTTATTGGCCCCCAACAAGAAGAAAACAAGGCCCCAAAACCTATTGGAGTTCGAGCTCGTTTATATCGAGTTAGATCTTATTAATTATTTAGATTGAGTCGATCTCGAACACAAAATAGAACTTGTTTATCTTAACGAGTCGAACTTCATAAAACCAATGTTCGACTAGGCTCGTTCGAAATATAAAATATAAAAAGTATAAATCCCGAGCCAATAAACGAGTTAATCAATCGTGAGTACGAGCTCATAAAGGAACACCGAGCTCGATCTTGGTAAATCAAAAAATATCCGAGCTTGAACCCTACATGAAAAAGTTATTCGAGCTCGGTCCTAGTATAATTTTTTCGAGTCGAGCTCGAAAAACCTACTACTTGTTATCTTTATTCGGTAAAAGATCAACTGAAAATCGAACCAAATAAGTTATCTTTATTCGGTAACCAAACCGTTTTGGTCCAGATGAATTATTCATTTTTTAAAAATTTCCAGCCCCTTAAGTGTGCCCCCAACCATAAACGTTTTTGGATCCACCACCGCCCGTTTTGAAAGAACTTCTCTGTGATAGCTTTAAAGTAAATTCAGTGTCAATATCTTAAAGTTATCTTAGCTTCTCAGATCTGAAGTTAAGATAACCTTCTTCCCTCTCTTCCAATGTTAGTAATTTGTCATCCTCAGATAGTTTAGGATTGAGATCCTGCTTTCTAGCTTCCACAATATATCTGTAATTTTATGTTTGAATAAAATATAAAATTAAAAAATCATTATGGTCTAGAACTAACACTTAGGGGTTGTTTGGCAGTTGCTGAATGGTTTAGTGCAGAATGATTAAGAGGTCGGAATGGTTAAGAGACTTTTATGATATAGTGCAAAATGATATATGATTGTTTGGTATTTGTTTAGAATGAAATCAAGGTACTTAATGGTTAAGGGTGGTCCAAGATGCTAAATCATTAAGAGGGTTTTGGAACCATTAATAGGCAAAAAAAAATTGCCAAACAAGATTCACCTCTGAACGATTTAGAGGTTGCCTCTTAATGGAACTATTAAGAGGTAAACAAACAGCCCCTTATTTTAAAACTTGTATTTTAGAAACACGTAAAATTTCACAATAATCACATCAATTTCACATTAGATTAGAATTTTATTTTCCAAGACTTTTGTATAATATAGTAATTAAGATAATCGTGAAAAAAACTAGTTATTCTATATTATGTTCTAATATTTTTTCATAACCGTTTTTGGATATTGATAATCATCGAATTTTGTTCTAATGAAATCATTGGTTAATCTATAATCTAGAAATTAATCTAATAAAATCCCAATTGTCTAAATCTCATAAGCGAACACAGACATCGATGTTCTTTGTTGATCGTTTAAAATGGAACCAAACGTAAAAGATCATAACAAATGATTGTCAAGCAATGATAATGATTGTATATCGGTTCATGTGTGAACTTGTGAATTGTACACGGACGACTAATAACTCTCATTTTAAGTGTTATTTAAATATCATTTGTGTGTGTTTGTCTTCGCTTTTAGTGTGTGTTTCCCTTCTATGTGTTCGTGTTTCTCCTTTCTATTTATTTATGTTCGTTTGAAGATGTTGAAGATAAAAGTTTGTGTTTCGATGGTTAGACACATCATTTTTGGGTTAATGTTGGACTATGTAAAGTAGCCACTTTTTCGCCACTACGGTGGGTAATGCAAATTTGAGAAAAGATGGAAAAAAAATCATTTCTTGTATGGATTCTTTTGCTTATTTCAGCCACCTGCATTATGATATTATTGAAGGTCAAACATTGGAGACACGATGGAGGTAGGAGAAACAAGGAAGATGAAGACACAAACTAAATGACAAAATGAAGTAAAAATCCATATCCTAGTACAAGGATTTTTTTTTCTACCTAAACATGCCTACCTAAAAGCTTTGACAATGGAAAACGAAATTTGAACTTTCATGAAAGAGTGAAGAAAGAAACAAATGAGCCTTTGGATCAAGGGAAGCTTGAGCAGTTTGAAAACCCCTTTTGAGTAAATGGCTCCATTGCCTTTTTCATCTCCCGTTATGCATGGAGGAAATGAGATTTCATTCTACATGTAGTTGAAATATATTTTCAAATATGTGATTTCTGTTAGAAAAGATGTAGGAATCAATCGATGAATGAATGAGAGAATCGAGAGAGATGTGGCTGAAGGTTTCAGCAGCTTTTCATATATTGAGAGAACGATTACAAGAGATTGATTAACCTAATTATGAAATATAAGAGACCTATATATACTAGATAAGTTACAGATAATTACAGAACGACCCGTGTACTTTACATATGTACGATAATAACTCTAACACCCCCCCCCCCTCAAACTCAAGTGGGGGAAGAATGAGCCAAGTTGAGTTTGGAAACAAGGGCCCGAAAACGCCCTGGAAGATGAGCTTTTGTGAAGATGTCCGCTGTCTGATCAATGGTTGAAATCGGGAGAAGTCGAACCGTCTTGCGAAGAACATGTTGACGAGTGAAATGACAGTCAATCTCGATGTGCTTTGTACGCTCATGAAAGACATCATTGTGAGCAATCTGAATAGCACTATTGTTATCACACCACAATGGTGTTGGAGAAATCTGATGAGCACCCATATTAGATAGTAACCAGCGTAGCCATACAAGTTCTTGCGTAGTGTCAGCTAAGGCTCGATACTCAGCTTCAGTACTAGACCGAGCTGTCTGGGATTGTTTCTTGATGCGCCAGGAAATAAGAGAGTCCCCAAGGAAGAAACAATATTCGGTGGTCGAACGACGGTCTGTTATGTCTCCATCCCAATCAGCATCTGAGAATGCACGAAGAGTTAAAGACGATGTGGATGAGAAGTGAAGCCTATGAAACATTGTCCCTTTGAGGTACCGAAGGATACGAAGAACCGCGGCATAGTGATCGGAGTACGGAGCAGGCATGAACTGGCTGACTATATGAACTGCATATGCAAGATCCGGTCCAGTAACAGTCAGGTAGACTAGAGATCCAACTAGTTGACGATACCGTGTAAGGTCCCGCAGAGGGGTTCCAGCATTGGGAGCAAGATGCAGATTTTGCTCAATAGGTGTAGATGCAAGTTTTTTGTCTGTAATCCCAGCTTTGGACAACAGATCTGAAATGTACTTGGCTTGACAGAGATAGATGCCGGAAGAGTCTGACAGAACTTCAAGACCAAGGAAGTAGTGTAGTGTACCAAGATCTTTCATCTCAAAGCATGAGCTTAGAGAATGTTTGAGATGGGTGATACCTGTAGAGTCACTGTCGGTAATGATCATGTCATCAACATACAATAGGAGTAAGATAGTACCTGCATCAGTGGTCCGAGTAAACAGACGAGAATCATAATTACTCGGAGAAAACCCCAATGAAATGACAGTAGTGCTAAAATTTTCAAACCAAGCACGAGGAGCTTGTTTGAGACCATAGAGGGCTTTTCGAAGTCGGCATACATGACCCTGTCGAGAGGTCACACCTGGAGGAGGTCTCGTATAGACTTCCTCTGAGAGATCACCATTTAGAAAGACATTCTTAACATCCATCTGATAAAGTGGCCATCTTTTGGTGGCAGCTATGGCGAAAAGACTACGAACCGAGGTGACACGAGCCACAGGAGCAAACGTCTCCTCGTAATCAATGCCATATTCTTGATTGAAGCCTTTTGCCACAAGACGTGCTTTGTATCGATCAATGGATCCATCAGACTTTGTTTTGATTTTGAAGACCCATTTGGAACCAATAGGTGACTTGCCCGGTGGGAGAGGTACAAACTCCCATGTATTGGCTTTGTCAAGGGCCTGAAGTTCCTCGGTAATAGCTTGCTGCCAAACAGGGTTAGAGGAAGCTTCCTTGTAGGAAGTGGGTTCATGGTTGGACAGCAATGTAGCATAACAATGATAATCACGAAGGTGAGAAGGAACTTATCTTACCCGGTCTGATCGTCGTACTCCCTGTGATTGAGAAGAGCCAGGATCCATATATTCAGCAGATGGCTCAGAGGTAGTCCTTGGAGGTGGTGCAGATGATTGATCATGATCAGAGATCACAGATGGCGGTGAGTCAGAAGACGACACAGATTGAGATGAAACAGGAGGAGGCGGACCAGATCGAGGGGTGAGTATGGGATCTGATTGAAGAGAGTCCAATGAGATAGAGCTATCAGTGCAGAAGGAAGTAGAGAGAGTGGGAGTGTCCTGAAATTTAGACACCGTTGAGAAGGGAAGATGTTCCCAGAATGTGACATGACAGGATATACGAAGTCTCTTAGAGACTGGATCCCAACAACGATAACCTTTGTGTTCAATACCATAGCCAAGAAAGCAGCATAATCGAGAACGATGTTCGAGTTTGGTATGTTCATGAGATTGCAATTGAACAAAGCAAGCACAACCCCACACTTTTAGAAGTTCATATGCAGGTGAGACCCCATGAAGTACTTCATAAGGAGACTTTTGATTGAGGATGGGAGTCGGGTGTCGGTTGATGGTGTAGACAGCCGTGAAGGCAACTTCACCCCAAAAATGTTCTGGACACTTGGCTGAGATTAATAGAGTACGAATTGTATCAAGGATGTGGCGATGTTTACGTTCTGCACGACCATTTTGCGGAGAGGTGCCAGGACAGGAGTACTGAGAAATAGTACCATGAGATTGAAGAAAAGCGAGAAGAGAAGATTCCTTGTAATCTATAGCATTATCTGCTCGAAGAATCTTCGTGGGCTTGGAAAACTGAGTTAGAATCATACGAGCAAAAGTAATATATATTTGAGGTATCTCTGAGCGATGTTTCATGAGATATATCCATGTAAAACGTATGTGATCATCGATAAAGATAACAAAATATCGAGCACCTCCCATGGATGGGTGCGGTACTGGTCCCCATACATCAGAGTGAATAAGATCAAAAGGAGAAGCAGATTTAAATTCATTAGTTTGAAAAGGTAAAGCATGATGTTTGCCAAGTTGACAAGATAAACAAGAAACATTTTCAGAAGAAGTGTTTCCTAACAATCCTGAACTAGCTAACACTTTTATTCTAGCTAATGATAAATGTCCTAGGCGCGCATGCCATAGTTCAAATGAAGGAGTACTGGAAACAGAAGCAACAAAATTTGATGAACGTAAGGGAAGACGGAGGTAGACCACTTCAATCATCCGACCAACTTTACGGCCTACTCCAAGGATCTGCTTGGTCTTTGGATCCTGCACAACACAACCAGAAGGATGAAACAGAACAATTAGACCGGCTTCCATAAGCTGAGTGATTGAAATCAGGCTCAGAGATAAGTTAGGAATATGTAGCACATCAGGTAATTATATATTGGGGGTAGATACAGTCCCACTGAAGGATACTGGTAAGCGAGTATCATCAGCAGTACGAACCGATGAGAACATTCTGGAGGTTTGCTTAGAGACAAACCCGTCAGCCTTAGGTGTCATGTGATTACAACATCCAGAGTCAAATAGCCAAGGGTTACCTGATGCAGAGGTGTTGCACTGAGAATTCATACCCATAGAACCTGTCATGAGTTGCTCCATAAGCTCTTGGTTTCGGCGCATGAGTTTCATAAGATCAGGCGATGAGTTATTGATGTGCGATGCCTGAGTTGCAGGTGTAGGGGTATCCTGAGTGATGGATCCAGCAACAGATTGAGTGCGGAGCGGTTGTTTCTGATTACCTGAGTTCCTTGGATGCTTTGGGCAATCAGACCCATAGTGTCGTGGATGTGTGATCCCACACCAACGACATTTTTGTACTGGGCAGTTGAGAAGAAGATGAGATGTAGAGTGACAGAACGTGCACTCACTATTGTTCCCCTTACCTGCCGACTTTGACTGATCATTGTTATGCTGCCACTTACCTTTTGGCTTTCCTGAGTTTGAAGTATAGAGCACATTATCGGAGGACAGAGGAAAACGCTGCTGGAGGCGAGTTTCTTCACTGAGTAGTATCGTGATATCCTCTTCAAGAGTAGGCAATGGATGCCTGTGTAGTAGTGAGGCTCGAACATTCTCAAAACGATCAGTGAGTCCCATCAGTATAGTGATCAAGTGCAGTTGGCTGAAATAGGCTGTAAACTGCCGAGCTGTGTCATCAAAGATTTGAGGTGCTCCCAACCTCAAGTGATCCCTAAGAGCTTGCATCTCAAAGATGTATGAGTTAATGGACTGATCAGGCAGTTGCCTTTTGGTCTGAAAAGTAGTCCACAACTGATACTGATGTGAGAGGCCTGTAGATGTGTACCTTTGTGCAAGAAAATACCACAAACCTTTTGCTGTGGTATATCCAAGGAATTGATGATTGATTTCAGCAGTTGTGGATGCGTTGATGAATCCCAGGATGCGAGCATTCATGATATCCCAATCATTCATGCGTTTTGCGAAGTCAACCGCATTTTCATTTTCGTCTTGAACAGGGATTTTAGAGGCACCAGTGACATAGGTGTATAGTACATGGGACTTGAGAAGAAGGGTCATATGATGATGCCACAAGATGTAGTTATTCCCATTGAGAACAACTGAGATAGGATTAGAGTGATTGGAATTGAGAGCCATCTGACAGATTTAGAGAACTGGAACTGGACCCGAAAGAATGATCTGGAATTTTGAGAACCGGAATGTGAGTTTCGGAATTGAAGAACCAGAATGTGTGTTCCGGAATTGTGTGTTTCGGAATTGAAGGTCGGAATTTCGTGAGATCCGGAGTGTGGAGAGTTCCGGAATTTAAGGTTCCGGATTTGAGAGAAAAGAAAAGACGTGAACCGGAATTGAGTGTGGAGAGTTCCGGAGTTTAAGGTTTCGGAATCTATGATCCGGAATTGAGAAGCAAAGGTTCCGGAATATGTAAAGAAAAGGAAGGAATATGTACCGGAAGTCGAAACCCGGAACTAGGATATGGAAACTGGAGAGGGTCGGAATGAGGATCCGGAAATGGAGAGGGCCAGAATGGAGAGATCCGGAATTTCATGAGATCCGAAATCGAGAGATCCGGAGTTTGTGTGGTACGGTATCAAAATGATCCGGAGTTCAGGAGGTTCCGGAATTTGGAGTATTCCGGATTAGGAGTTTGATCCGCGAAAACAGGGTTTGAGAACAATGTTCCGGAGTTTAGCGATACGGCAAAAACGAAACAAAAATCGAATAAGGTAGAAAAGACAAAGAAAAGACGAGCAATCAGAAGAATAGATGAGACATACCTAAAGCTCTGATACCATGTTAGAAAAGATGTAGGAATCAATCGATGAATGAATGAGAGAATCGAGAGAGATGTGGCTGAAGGTTTCGGCAACTTTTCATATATTGAGAGAACGATTACAAGAGATTGATTAACCTAATTATGAAACATAAGAGACCTATATATACTAGATAAGTTATAGATAAGTTATAGATAATTACAGAACGACCCTTGTACTTTACATATGTACGATAATAACTAACAATTTCCATCACTGTCTCGCCACTATGACGACAATTACTTGAGTATTTCTTTTTTTCTAATATGTTCATTACTTTAAGTATTATCTAAGAACCCGTTTGGGTGTAGATGCAAGTCGAACCTAAGACTAGTAGGCACCACTCAGATGTTGTCATCGTTGCTAACTTTTAGGCTTGGTCACTTGAGTTGAAGTTTTAACCCAACATGACAAGTCAATCCTAGATCTAGAGATGGACGAATTCATAAATACGACTTGAGTGATGCAAAAATATTTGAGAAAATATTTTATAATCACGTAGAGATACAGGTTTTTGCATTATTTTGTAACTAAGGTTCAAACATCGGCAAGTCTGCGATTGGTAATGCATCATATGCTATTTCGTATGATTTCTTCCATCTAAGACTAACATTTAGAATATTGATTAACATATATTTGTTTCACAATGTGTTGGTTCACTTGTATTTGTTTCACAATATGAACTTTTTAGTTTGTTTGTGCAACAAAAGTTACACGTATAAAAAGTTTGACACTGTGAACCAAATACATATAAAGCGAACATATTGTGAAATATATATTTGTTCATTAATACATTAAGTGTTAGCCTTAAATGAGAGAAAAAAAATGTGAAACAATACTTTAAGGTAAAAGTTCTCACGGATCTCATAATTTTTGGAGTTCTCTAATGATTAAGCTCCTATATATACTTTATATATCTACGGGGGACCATCTCTTGAGAAACTATGAAATGGTGATAACCTTGTGAACTAGTGCATCATGTGCTATTTTATATGATTTTTTTGCATCTAAGACTAGGATTTAAAATATTAATTAACATATACTTGTTTCACAATATGCACATTTTTTACGTGTTTGTGAAACAAAAAATACACATAAAAAGTTTCACATTGTGATACAAATACATATGAAACAATCATATTGTAAAACAAATATATGTTAATCAACATTAAATATTAACCTTACATGAGAAAAGATCATGTGAAACAAAACAGTAAGGTGAAAGTTCTTACGGATCTCAATGTTGGTGATTTTAGTGAAATCATCGGTCATTTTGTGTAATTGGATTCACAAAGGTAATAATGGGGTTGTTAGCTAAGCTATAACATGAGTTAGGAGGTGTGGAGTGCACACTCGTGTAAGCTAACTAGAACCCGGGATTGTTAGACGGTTGAGAATGGCACGTTACAAAGTGGGATTGGGAAATGAGAAATGGCGCCAGGCTCTGGATTGTGCACGGATTTGTGCATGGCGTGCATATCGGCGCCAGTTGTCTAGCGCCAAAACTGGCGCCGTGGTCTGCTTTATGTTTGGCGCTCTTTTCGGCGCTACTTATCTGGCGCGGAAAGTAGCGCCGGCGTCAGGGAAGTTTTTCTCATTTGTAACTCCCGTCATTAAGTCCACAATCAATTTCATTAAATAAGATATTATTTCCAGATACAATAAAGTGTAGGTTACGTTTTCTAGAGTGTATTTATATGGATCGATTTCTGCCTTAATCGATACACTGAAAAATCAGAGATTATCCTCGAGAGAATTTCGTGATACCCGGGCAGAATAGGGTCGAAATATCTCTTACGGAAAGCGAGCTCTACGCGATCTTTGGTTCTATCCCAGTTCTTACAATCACATCTTTCTCATTTCTTTCACGAATCAAACCCAACTCCAACAATCGTAAGAGATATTTTCGTTTCGAGAAAAGAAATGGCGGGTGATCAAACTGTAAGAGACATGACTTCCAAGTTCACAAAACTTGAGAAGTTTGAAGGCGTGGACTTCCGTAGATGTCCAAAGAAGATGCACTTCTTATTGACAACGTTAAAGGTGGTGTATGTGCTAAGCACCCCGATACCGGAGATAATGGAGAACGAGACGTTGGAAGTTACCCGGCGTCGCGACAAGTGGGAGAATGACGACTACATTTGTCATGGTCACATCTTGAACGGTATGTGTGACTCCCTCTTCGACATCTATCAAAATGTTGAATCCTCCAAAGAGCTATGGGACTCTCTCGAGTCCAAATACATGGCCGAGGATGCTTCTAGTAAGAAGTTCCTCGTTAGCAATTTTAACAATTACAAAATGGTGGACTCAAGGTCGGTGATGGAGCAATACAATGAGCTCCTTCGCATTTTAGGCCTATATGCTCACCATAATATGAAGATGGACGAATCCATCTCCGTATCGAGCATAATTGATAAATTGCCTCCCTCTTGGAAAGACTTTAAACACATGTTGAAACACAAGAAGGAAGAGTTGTCTCTTGTACAACTCGGTAGTCACTTGCGCATAGAGGAATCTCTTCGGGCGCAAGAGGCTGAGAAACCTAAAGTAAAGGAGGTTTCTGCACCTTCGGTAAACATGGTGGAAGAGGGAAAGACTAACAAGTTCAAAAGAAAACGGAAGTTCAATGATGCTAAGAAAGGGCCCAATAAAAAGGTTACTTTAACCTGTTGGACCTGTGGGATGACCGGCCATCTCAAGCGGGATTGTCGGGTTGTCAAGAATAAGGGTGGAGCAAGCACGAGTGGAAGTGGGCAAGGATCCAAGGATCAAAACCCACGGCAAGGTCAGTTTCTTGACTTTGGTTTTAATTCAAATCTGAATTATGTTCCACTAATATCTGAATCATTTTATGTGCAGGATGATGATATTGCTTGGTGGATTGACTCGGGTGCTACAAGTCATGTGTGCAAAGATCGTCGTTGGTTCACTTCTTTGGAACCGGTTGAAGACGGATCAATGCTTCGCATGGGGAACGAGTCGATGGCTCCTATTCTTGGAAGAGGCTTAGTTAGGCTAGAATTTAGTTCTGGCAAAGTTGTTGAACTTTTTAATGTTTTGTTTATACCACGAATTCGAAAGAATTTGGTTTCCGGTAGTATTTTGAATAAGTTAGGGTATAGGCAAGTTTATGAGTCGGACAAATTTATTTTGTCAAATGGTGGCTCTTTTGTAGGATTTGGTTATTTGCTTAATAATATGTTTATGTTGAATTTGAATAAAATGAATGTTGTTTCAAATTCTGTTTTTATTGCAAATAACGTTTGTGTTGATTCTAATTTATGGCATGCAAGACTTGGTCACGTTAATTTTAAACGGATGGTTGAAATGTCAAAAGACGGTCTTATTCCGGCTTTTGATATTAAGACTGATAAGTGTAAAACTTGCATGTTAACAAAGATCACTAGACAACCTTTTCCTAACGTGAAAAGGGACTCTTCGGTACTTGAATTGATTCATAGTGATCTTTGTGATTTGCATTCGACTCCGTCTTTTGGTAATAAAAAGTATGTTGTCACTTTTATTGACGACGCTTCACGTTTTTGCTATGTTTATCTATTACATTCAAAAGATGAAGCGTTGGTTAAATTTAAAGTTTTTAAAACGGAGGTTGAATTGCAAATGAATGGCTTAATAAAGTGTTTACGTACCGATCGTGGTGGGGAGTATTACGACCCCATGTTTTTCCAATCCGTAGGAATCATTCATGAGACTACGGCGCCTTATACACCACAGCAAAATGGTGTGGCGGAACGGAAAAATAGAGTTCTCAAAGAAATGGTAAACTCTATGTTATCCTACTCGGGTTTGAGTGATGGATTTTGGGGTGAAGCCATGCTAACGGCTTGTTATTTGCTGAATCGAGTTCCCAATAAAAGGAACAAGATTACCCCATATGAACTTTGGTTCAAGAAAAGGCCGAACTTGAGTTATATTCGAGTTTAGGGCTGTCGAGCGGTTGTTCGACTACCCGAACCCAAAAGAAAGACTTTGGGTGAGAAAGGCATTGATTGCATCTTTGTTGGATATGCCGAGCATTCCAAAGCATATAGGTTCTATGTTATTGAACCTAATGATTCTATAGCGATTCACACCGTTATAGAATCGAGAGATGTGATATTTGATGAGACTAGATTCTCTTCAATGCCGAGGCCAAAGGACATAGTTCCAAGTACTAGTGAAACTAGTGAGGTTGAAGAACAAGCAATTGTTCCAACTGAATCTCCGGTGCTTCGAAGGAGCAAAAGAGGAAGGATTGAAAAATCCTTTGGTCCCGATTTCCAAGTGTACTTGGTAGAGGGATCAAGAGATTAGATTGGATCCCAATTCCTTTACTGTTATAGTGTTGAGGAGGATCCAAAATCATTTGATGAGGCTATGAAGTCTCAAGATATTGCTTTCTGGAAAGAAGCAATACATGATGAAATGGACTCCATCATGGGGAATAATACTTGGGTATTATCGGACTTGCCACCGGGTTGCAAACCTTTGGGTTGCAAGTGGATCTTCAAAAGGAAGATGAAAGCGGATGGGTCAATCGACAAGTTCAAAGCTCGATTAGTGATCCAAGGCTTTAGGCAACGGGAAGGCATCGATTATTTTGATACTTATGCCCCGGTTGCAAGAATCTCCACGATTAGATTGTTGATAGCCTTAGCCGCTATTCACAATTTGGTGATTCACCAAATGGATGTCAAAACGGCATTCTTGAATGGTGACTTGGAGGAGGAAGTTTACATGAAACAACCGGAAGGTTTTGTTATGCCCGGAATGGAGCATAAGGTGTGTAAACTTGTAAGATCGTTGTATGGGCTGAAACAAGCACCCAAACAATGGCATCAGAAATTTGATGAGGTTATCTTGTCCAATGTCTTTATGATAAACCAAGCGGACAAGTGCGTATATAGCAAATTTGATTCATCCGGTAACGGTGTAATCATTTGCCTATATGTTGACGACATGTTGATCTTTGGCACAAACCAAGATCAAGTTGGGAAAACCAAAGAGTTTTTGTCGTTAAGTTTCTCCATGAAAGACATGGGAGAGGCGGAGGTGATTCTTGGTATAAGGATCAAGCGTGGGAATAAAGGGATTGCAATTACGCAATCTCATTACATTGAGAAAGTATTAAAGAAATTTAATAGCTTTGATTGTTCTCCGGTGAGTACCCCATGGGATCCGAGTGTGAAGCTTATGCCCAATTCGGGTGAAGCGGTGTCACAACTCGAGTACTCAAAGAATATAGGATGCTTGATGTATGCCATGACAAGCACTAGGCCGGATATCGCATTTGCCATAGGAAAGTTGAGTAGATATACTAGTAATCCTAGTATTCATCATTGGCAAGCGATAAGACGAGTATTTAAATACTTGAAGAAAACCATTAATTATGGTTTGTCATATGTCGGATTTCCTTCGGTTTTGGAGGGATATTCGGATGCAAGTTGGATTACCAATTTGGAAGATCATTCTTCTACGAGTGGTTGGGTGTACTTGCTTGGGGGAGGTGCCATCTCATGGGCTTCCAAGAAGCAAACTTGCATCACGAGTTCGACTATGGAGTCGGAATTTGTGGCATTAGCCGCTGCCGGTAAAGAGGCGGAATGGCTAAGGAATTTGGTCCATGAAATTCCATTATGGCCGAAACCAATATCACCCATCTCTATCCGTTGTGATAGTGAGGCTACTTTGGGTAAAGCTTATAGCCAAGTGTATAATGACAAGTCTAGACACTTAGGTGTTAGACATAGCATGATTCGTGAGCTAATCACGAATGGGGTGATTTCGGTTGAATTTGTTCGGTCGCAACAAAATCTAGCGGACCACTTGACGAAGGGGTTAGCTAGGGACTTGGTTTACAAGTCGGTGATAGGGATGGGATTAAAGTCCATCTAAATCTCTAACAGTGAGATACCCAATTCCCTTCTAATACAACGTTAGAAGTTGAATTCAATGAGAAAGCTCACTCTAAGAGATTGGAGCACAAGACGGTCATCCCAAGGTGTGTACTCGGTACTGCAAGTGAAGGAGGTAATTGTTCTTTTGTAAAAATGCATGTGCAGGTGCATGAGGAAAAGAACTACCTATATGAGTGGGAAGTGTGGCCGCTTCAAGAAGCTTGGACTTGGCTTTGATGCACTCACGAACGGATAAGGACACATGGCCTGTATAGTGTCAAGTTTATGCTTTAGATATTTTTAAATTCATGTGTATGTTATTTTATGGTACTCAAATGGGTTGACGGGTTCAATCCTTAGGACACCCGTATTCTCGAGTATTTGAAATGTGTAATGTACTAAGATGGAAATTCAAACTTTTAGATATTTTCATTTATGCATGAGTTTGTTTACCTGTATTGTAATTTTATTTGTGAATCAAGGATTGCACTAAAATGGGGGAGGAATGTTGGTGATTTTAGTGAAATCATCGGTCATTTTGTGTAATTGGATTCACAAAGGTAATAATGGGGTTGTTAGCTAAGCTATAACATGAGTTAGGAGGTGTGGAGTGCACACTCGTGTAAGCTAACTAGAACCCGGGATTGCTAGACGGTTGAGAATGGCACGTTACAAAGTGGGATTGGGAAATGAGAAATGGCGCCAGTACTGGCGCCAGTTGGCTAGCGCCAAACTGGCGCCAGGCTCTGGATTGTGCACGGATTTGTGCATGGCGCGCATATCGGCGCCAGTTGTCTAGCGCCAAAACTAGCGTCGTGGTCTGCTTTATGTTTGGCGCACATTTCGGCGCTACTTATCTGGCGCGGAAAGTAGCGCCGGCGTCAGGGAAGCTTTTCTCATTTGTAACTCCCGTCATTAAGTCCACAATCAATTTCATTAAATGAGATATTATTTCCTGATACAATACAGTGTAGGTGTAACAACCCGGTTTCCCAACAATACAACAAATAACATATATTGCATAACATCGTTACATTCATAAAAGAAAATTTCATAATAATTCACATACGGTCCCAAAGTCTCGAAACTACAAAATACATAACAGCTTCCTAATCAACATCAGTCATCAAAAAGCGTCCTACTCTTTATCCTTTCCTTTGCCGCTATAATTTCCTCGACCTGGAATACATATTTTTGAAAACAAAATGAGGGTTAGACCTAACGGTCTAGTGAGATAATCCCTGTCATTTCAAAATCGTTATAAAACCCATTTATATAAGATCCTTTATATAAACACACATATATCACACTTAGTTAAATACCAATCAAGACTCATGCACCGTGTTCAACTCATCCTCTTTCTCATTCTCATTCCCCTGGCCATATCAGTTGGTTGCGAGCCAACAACACCGCTGTACAACAATTACAGCACCGTTGTACAACAACTACAGCACCGCTGTACAACAACTACAGCAAACCTCCGCCGACTATAGTTTCGGCTAACGTATATTCGTGTAGTGTAATGCACATATAAATACAATATATATATATATATATATATATATATATATATATATATATGTATCAATTATATCATATTGTCATTTATAAACCTTTTACCACATTTCAACCACATATATATATATATTTCTTAATATATACACATAATTATACCATAAATCATTTTCTCAATCCACACGTATCCATCTCATATATATATATATATATATATATATATATATATATATATATATCACATATATATGTATCCCAGTTGAAAACGTTTTAAAAGTAAAACTCACCTGAATGCTTTTCCAATAGTTCTCCAAAAATCTCTTCAACAAGTCCCACTTTTATCTTTGAATTTTTACTATCTGAAATAGTTAATTAACAAGAATACACCTCATTAATAAATCTGTATTTTAACACTTTTTGCAACCCACAGCTTGCGAATTCCTCACTTTTCGCAACCCATTGTTGCGAAAACCAAAGAACTCGCAACCCACTGTTGCGAAAACCTCACTTCTCGCAACCTACTGTTGCGAAAACCCCACTTCTCGCAACCTACTGTTGCGAAAACCCCACTTCTCGCAACCTACTGTTGCGAAAACCTGCAAAATTACTGTTCATCGTCTTTTTAATTAAGCTCAGCCAAAAACGACTTTCATTCCAATATTTACCCAGAAATCGTACTTTCAAGCTTTAGACTTCCCAAAACATCCATTTTTAACAAAACCCACCTAAAAACTTAACTAGCAACTCAAGAACACTTTTAAGAAATTAAAACACAAACAAGGATGGATTTGTCACCTTGCTTACATCAGTTTGGTCCTTAAATTACAGCAGCATACTCTGGATTTCTTCCTTCTTTTTCCCTTAAGTTTTCTCGATTCCTCTCTCTTTCTCTCTCAAAACCGTGACTACACACACATACACACTATGTGTTTTTACCAAATAATGTCTAAAGATGACACCTCTTGTGTCTAAAGTGAGTAAGGCGGTGTGGGTGGATAATATCTCCACTCTCACCAAATAAACCCCACACTCAATCTATTTGGCAAAACTTACCCCCAATCTTCCAAATAAAAATTAAAACTTACCCCTTAACTCCTAACTTCATAGAACACTAACATAATAACTTATAAAATTTTCAAATTTAAATTAGATAAAATACCTGGTTATTACAACATCTCCCCCTTAAAAGAATTCCGTCCCGGAATTCACTCAAGCAACGAACTAGGGTAACTACTGTTGAAAAGATATCAAATTCTATGAACACATCAAAGTGTTTACGGAATCCTCAAAGGTCTTTTTACTAGACCCACCGCCTTACTACTTCTAGTTTACCATTTGCTCCCACTTCAATATTTCAACCCAAAACATCAAGAGTTTTAATTTCTCACAAGAAATCCGCCCCTCTAAAACAACGATACACACTCGATAATCAAATCCTACGAAGGTTCAAATTAACTCGAAAATTCACTTATTTCTTAGAAAGAAATAACTTATACTCATATGAATCTAATCCAATTAACAGAACATTATAGGCTTACTCGGGACATTTACCACGCTAATACTATTTTTAACCTCACCGGCCTTTTACTACAAACGTCGTGTTCTACACTTTTACAATACTAACTCTAAAACGTAAACATATACTTTCAATATAAAATTTGTTTAGTAAATACTACCTATTTCTTATACTCTTTTATGGAATAGAATATACTCAACACGAATCACTTTATATCACGGAAAAATTTCTTAATTTTAACAAACCCGCAAACTTCATCCTACCATTTCCATTTCCCATGAAAGCATAGCATAATTACTATAATCACACAACCATACTTAATTGCACTTGACACTAATTCATCCATCAAATTAAAACAAAGCCTAAATAGCAACTTAATTTCTCGAATATCAGCAAAACACAATTTCAAACATTTCAATTATCTCAATAACCTCACCACCATAACTCATACCGACTCCCATCCAAATATCAATACCAATTCATTCCTTAATAAAATAACAAACTCGTTATCACATCAATTCCTTACATCTCCAACTTAGCACAAAATTACTAACACAAATCTTTAGACATTTGTTTCACTTAAACCACTCCGCAATTTGAAATTTATCAACACCAATCTCACCTTACCCAACTAAAATAATTACCAAATCATCATGTAACAATTTCACTACAAAACTAAGCCGAAAAGAATTCATCACAACTCCGTTAAAAATTTCATGTCACTAATCATATAACTCATTAACGACTTAACATGCAAAGTCCAGCACCAAGTTTAAAACAACTCTTTATCTTAAACAACTCCATAAAGAAGGTTCATCACACGACCATCAAAATATTTATTGATCATTGCTTTCTTCCCACTAATCATAACACTTAATATAAATCCCTTTTTCAACTTAAATTCTCCAATCCATGGGAAGTATTAGGTAAACATCCAACCCATTGCACCATTTTTCTATATCCAGCAAACTCTCAAGCATCAATTTCTTATACTTTATTATCATAGTATGCATATTCTCTTTCAGTTAAGTCCAGGTTATCAGCAACCTAGTTTTCTAACCTTGCGACCCACTATCGCCAACGCTTCCCCCACATCATTCCATCTTTGATCCAGTCCGGTGTTTTCTAACGGTACAACCTTAGTTGCTTCGGCTAAGCCCTTCCGCAGAATCGACACGGGAAAGGCTGAAAGAACTCTCACTATGCGTAACCCTTCAATACCAAGGCGCATACCAACAATTTAGTACCCTCCTAACTGCAACAACTCTTACTCCAAGAGGAAAACCCGCGTGATACAAACAAGGTATAATATCCTAGATCAATCATACCAATATCATTCACAAATCCTGACTCCAGGTTCACCTTATCCTACTACCCTTGCTATGACGGAATCTCCACTAGTCATGACGAGTCGCCTCGCGAATGCACAGTCGCATACAGTGTGAAATCAGATAGACATTCGAAATAAAGATTCTATCCCACAACGGTTAGACTCAAACAAGAGCTGCGCAATAGAACTAAATCAAATATTCTAAGGCTATTTAGTTCCTACTGTATACCACTTATAAGGCAGTCACTTAACAACCTATCAGGACTAGCATAAATTCCTACTGGCAAGTAATAGTCATGCAGCAAAGTGTAATAAGCACCAGGCAATCTAGCATACATACTCCTATGTTCTAGAAAGCAATAAATTACACTAAGTACTCTACCTTTTCCCTTGGTCTCGGCTGATTGTACACACTGCGCCTTCGATCACCGTCTCTAAAATGTCCCAACAATCCAACACTCAAAAATTAACGACACTCTACTCCCCAATAGATTACAAAATCAACTTGGAGTATCACCTTAACCCGTAGTTGAACTTTTCTCCATAGGTCATCCCCAACTCTACCGTCACTTCTCTAATCCAAAATATATCTAAGACAGACAACACTTTCTTGCATTAATTACACCGACCCCGAACCTTAGATTACAATTGATTTCCACACTTGCCACAACATCACTCTCATACTACTACCACGTCCTATCCCATGGTCCTTCACTTCGATCATTACAATCGACTATTTTCTTCTACTCTTTCCTCAACATAAAATACGTTTCCCCAAGGATAGCTCACTAGGAGGTGCTTACTCTAGACCGACCCTATGAACTAGCTTTCTTTCACCTCCAAACCAATCGCACACACCCAATTCCCACAATTACTATACTTAACCAATAATTTCACCACACCTCATAACAGGAATTTAACCGAGTTAATCCGAAATCACATCCATTGCCCGAAACAACCACACACTTTTTCATTTTTCAAATATCGTTAACATATTCTTTCAAAACGATAATAAACAAATTGGATCTACACTATACACCCCTCCCCAAAATATAACAACCATAAAAACTTCTTTATAACAAAATCAGTACATCTTTATTTCACCTCGTGCCTCTTTCAGCACAAAATATGTCATCGTGCCTCTTCCAGCACAAAATTATATATATATATATATATATATATATATATATATATATATATATATATATATATATATATATATATATATATATATATATATATATATATATATATTTTTATATATCACAAATCATTCAACACGTTTAAAATTTTATTCATAACATAAACTTCAACATTTGGAGGCATAACCTAGCGTTTGAAATACTGAATTATACATAACGCCACATTCTACACTTTCGCAATAACTTTCCAAAATTCTAATCATGCACCTTCAATTTGAAAAATTGTAAACAATTGCAAGTGTTAGATCATTCATTCCAATTTAAACTACCATCCACTTTCGTTCTCATACAATAAATTTTACTACCACCTTGATAAATCTTTCGAATCCAAACACATATGATAACGGGTTATCACCTTGATCACTAATAGCTTTTCCTTACTAATCACTCCCAAAAACAATCTCCACTTTCTAGTTCAATTATCCTTCATTTCTCACTTAAATTTATCCCAAGCAATATCATAATGAATAAGCATACTAAATTCGATATCATCCAAAATATTTGTTACACTCTTACTAAATTAGAACCAACCTCTTTTCACACCAAATGCTTCCAAACCTACACTCTTACTAAGCCTTATCGAAATTAATTCATATATCCTTGATATAAAACTTGTTAACAAACGGAAACTTTAAATCAATCACTCGACAATCTCTTCTTTCATCATAACTACTTATTCCAATATATACCGAATTACCGAGGATCACTTATCATGACCTAATCGACAATTTTAACAAAAATCAAGTTCCAACACCATCCTATACTTACTACTACCTCAAATTCCGACAACATTATCAAAAATAACTTAATAGGCACTCCACTCTTATCTATATTACCAATACAATTATCAAATTCTTTTCTAACGCATATAAGCAACAAAAGATTGAAAACACAATTAATCAGTTTGTACCGAAGTCAAATAGCACTTTAGCACGTGTAGAGTTTATATAAATATACCTGTCTTCGTCTCTATCCATACGTCGAGACCGACTTGCCACTCTGTAGATTTCAACAAGGTTAATATACACATAGGCACATACCCCATATAATAAGGTATTTCAGTCCAATCATGTAACTGTAAGTTCACAATTACACTGGCCAGGTGTAACTCAAATTTACCTTACATGATGTTCCTTCTACCTTTTTATACTTAACATCCCAAGGTTCTAAAATAATGGGGACATCCTACTTCACATGCAGTTTAAGTCTAGGTATAAATCCAAATACCTAAATCCCTTAAACTAGGGCTCTGATACCATCTGTAACAACCTGGTTTCCCAACAATACAACAAATAACATATATTGCATAACATCGTTACATTCATAAAAGAAAATTTCATAATAATTCACATACGGTCCCAAAGTCTCGAAACTACAAAATACATAACAGCTTCCTAATCAACATCAGTCATCAAAAAGCGTCCTACTCTTTATCCTTTCCTTTGCCGCTATAATTTCCTCGACCTGGAATACATATTTTTGAAAACAAAATGAGGGTTAGACCTAACGGTCTAGTGAGATAATCCCTGTCATTTCAAAATCGTTATAAAACCCATTTATATAAGATCCTTTATATAAACACACATATATCACACTTAGTTAAATACCAATCAAGACTCGTGCATCGTGTTCAACTCATCCTCTTTCTCATTCTCATTCCCCTGGCCATATCAGTTGGTTGCGAGCCAACAACACCGCTGTACAACAATTACAGCACCGCTGTACAACAACTACAGCACCGCTGTACAACAACTACAGCACCGCTGTACAACAACTACAGCAAACCTCCGCCGACTATAGTTTCGGCTAACGTATATTCGTGTAGTGTAATGCACATATAAATACAATATATATATATGTATCAATTATATCATATTGTCATTTATAAACCTTTTACCACATTTCAACCACATATATATATATATATATATATCTTAATATATACACATAATTATACCATAAATCATTTTCTCAATCCACACGTATCCATCTCATATATATATATATATATATATATATATATATATCACATATATATGTATCCCAGTTGAAAACGTTTTAAAAGTAAAACTCACCTGAATGCTTTTCCAATAGTTCTCTAAAAATCTCTTCAACAAGTCCCACTTTTATCTTTGAATTTTTACTATCTGAAATAGTTAATTAACAAGAATACACCTCATTAATAAATCTGTATTTTAACACTTTTCACAACCCACAGCTTGCGAATTCCTCACTTTTCGCAACCCACTGTTGCGAAAACCTCACTTCTCGCAACCTACTGTTGCGAAAACCCCACTTCTCGCAACCTACTATTGCGAAAACCCCACTTCTCGCAACCTACTGTTGCGAAAACCTGCAAAATTACTGTTCATCGTCTTTTTAATTAAGCTCAGCCAAAAACGACTTTCATTCCAATATTTACCCAGAAATCGTACTTTCAAGCTTTAGACTTCCCAAAACATCCATTTTTAACAAAACCCACCTAAAAACTTAACTAGCAACTCAAGAACACTTTTAAGAAATTAAAACACAAACAATGATGGATTTGTTACCTTGCTTACATCAGTTTGGTCCTTAAATTACAGCAGCATACTCTGGATTTCTTCCTTCTTTTTCCCTTAAGTTTTCTCGATTCCTCTCTCTTTCTCTCTCAAAACCGTAACTACACACACATACACACTATGTGTTTTTACCAAATAATGTCTAAAGATGACACCTCTTGTGTCTAAAGTGAGTAAGGCGGTGTGGGTGGATAATATCTCCACTCTCACCAAATAAACCCCACACTCAATCTATTTGGCAAAACTTACCCCCAATCTTCCAAATAAAAATTAAAACTTACCCCTTAACTCCTAACTTCATAGAACACTAACATAATAACTTATAAAATTTTCAAATTTAAATTAGCTAAAATACCTGGTTATTACAGTAGGTTACGTTTTCTAGATTGTATTTATATGGATCGATTTCTGCCTTAATCGATACACTGAAAAATCAGAGATTATCCTCAAGAGAATTTCGTGATACCCGGGCAGAATAGGGTCGAAATATCTCTTACGGAAAGCGAGCTCTACGCGATCTCTGGTTCTATCCTAGTTCTTACAATCACATCTTTCTCATCTCTTTCACGAATCAAACCCAACTCCAACATCTCACAAACTTTGGATTTTTCAAATGATGTCGTTGATCACTTTTAATCAAATATCCTCCCATGAATTGCGGCTTGAAAGAGAATTGATCTGGTGCATCTCCATGGATCTTATCTCGGTGCATCTCATCCTAATGTTCGTCCATTTCCATCCAGTTGATAACCATTTATCACGCTTCTCACCAAATTTGACATTGCTCACCGGCACCCAACCCATATATATATATAGAGGGCTATTCTTTTGTTAACCAAAGTTTTATTGTTAACCTTGTTAACCCATATGGACCAATAGGATTTTAGTATTTTTGTTTATTTTTAGTAATCATGGTGTATTAATTAAGGGTAGTTTAGGGAATTTACGTATTAAAATTATTTAAAACATATTTACATTCCTATATTAACTCATGGATAAACATGGAAGGTATATATATATATATATATATATTAAAAGATTAATCATAATATTCGTCTTCTTCCTAATTTATAGCATAATCTTCATCTTCTTTCTAATTCATAACATCTTGGACATCTTTTTTCCTTGTTAATGATCATGGACTCCAACGACGATGAACCTGGTTCTTCATTTTTGTCCATCAACCATTGACGATCATAATGCTTATTCCCAGTCGATTGAAGAGCAAAACATGGTGAGAAATTTTGAACGATGAGTTTGTCAATGGTACGCTAACTTTTATTTTTTTAATTCACAATCTGTTTGTTTTGGCCGTATACAGTTTCGTGAAGACGATGTTTGATTTAACATTTGTTTTGGCCGTATATAGTTCATGAAGATGATGTTTTTATTTCATATATGCATCAACAAAAGTGCATATATGCACATATAAACCAAGTTCCTCTTACACATCAAAAGAAGGTCATATATGCAAATCTTACACATATGGTCATCAAATTACAATTTCATATGTGCACATAAAAAAGGTACATATATGCACATATAAACCAATAACATCTTACACATATGATCATCAACTTACAATTGCATATATGCACATGTAAACCATGTTCATATTAAACATAAAAAAGTGCATATATGCACATATAAACCAATTACATCTTATACATATGATCATCAACTTACAATTGCATATATGCACATGTAAAACCAGGTTCATATTACACATCAAAAAAAGTGCATATATGTTCATCTCACATATATTGTCATCAAAACCAATTTCATATATGAATTCAAAAACCCATTTTATATATCCATATACACCCCATGAGGATATACGGACAAAAAATACATAAATTGTCAAAATCTTCACATGGCACAAAAACTTATACTCGATAATCTAATATTTTGAAAACAAATTTGATTTTGAATAATAAAAATGACTAATTTTGGATTATGAAATATGGTTTTGGAAGGGCCTTGAAACAAGGTGGTTTCCTTTTCTATTAATTAACATTTTCTATCAATTGACGTTTTAACACCCGTGCATATATGAAGATTGCATACTCAACCGTGTTCACCATTTAAATACTAAATAAAAACTGTTTTAATCTAAGTCATTGATTTTCAAGATGAATGGCCGTGATTGGTTAACAAGGTTAACACTAAACCCTTGGTTAACAAAATAAGGGGACCCTATATATATATATATATATATATATATATATATATATATATAGAGAGAGAGAGAGAGAGAGAGAGAGGTGAGTTCAAACGCGAACACTAACTATTTACGAGAACACGAGAATGACCGTCCATGTACAAAATCACATATGATTCACGTATAAAATCACATGTGATTTTACACTACCTGGAAATCTGGACGTGAATCACATGTGATTTTGTACAAATCACGTACAAAATCCAGGTAGTGAAAAATCACATGTGATTTTGTACGTGAATCACATGTGATTTTGTACATGGACGACCGTTCTCGTGTTCTCGTAAATAGTTGGCGTTCTCGTTTGAACCTTTCTTTATATATATATATATATATATATATATATATATATATATTAAAGTCTAAAGAAAAATGAATGAAAAGTACAAAAAGACTAAAATATCTTTTAATTACCAGCTCCTTAACAGTCCCGACCAAATATGATAATTTTACAAATCACAGGGATCAAAATTGTAGTTTACGCAAAATAATATAAAGAGGAGTGAAAAAAAGATTCGATCGTACAAGTTGGCGTGGTTTTTCCCCTGCTCCGTACACATC